>OY723388.1:19515120-19837620 GCA_963210295.1 Ophion ellenae
GAGGACACCACTGTAACCACCCATTTTTGACCGTTTTCGTTGAATTTTTTTTCAAAGAAAGCAATAAAATCGTTCGCCAAAAGAAGTGTTTTAAAAAAAACGATTTTTCGATAATTTAAGTGGTGTCCTCCCTTAAAAAATGTTGGAAACAACATCGAAGATCGCTCGCCGCGGTCGATATAGCTGTACGCAAACTTCAAAGTGGAGGCCCGGATACGCGCGCGCGTATGAAAACACGTCATCGGGTTCTGAGAAAAGCGAGGGGTCCATATTAGCACCAACTCCTCCACAGAAGCGCACGCGGACTGAACTCGCTGGCAAAAGGGCGTTCAACCGATCGTCCAACACTCGAAATAATGTGGGCGAAGCCTTTCGGTTGTTCGGCCGTCGATATAAAGAATCACGTATCCACGCGCATATTCAAGAACGCGCGGGGCCTCACGTTCGGTCATTTCCACGTTCGAGGAGTGGTCCATTGCACCCGCGTACTGCAGTCGCTCGCTGCCTCCTTCTCTCGAGCTTCGGAGAGTCATAGCGCGGCCTCGATCGTAAATGAAAGACGAGCGAGAAACAGGGAGGGCGAGAGAGACGGACGAAGGAAGAGCATGCATATGTGCACCATTATCGCACGCTACGATGGAGTAAGGAATTTCACCCGATACGAACGTTCAACTGGCTAAATATCGATATATAGGTATGCGATTACGTACGCACACTGAGACTAGTCACTTTGTCTCTTATTTCTCGCATTAGCAAATGTATTTTTAGCAGGGGGGATATCTTTAAGACCAAAAAATGGTTCAGTTTTTCATTTAGAGAATCGAATTTTATGAAACACTAATTCAACGGTTCACCTTCACGTAACGTTGAACCGTCGTACGAATAAACAAAAAAATGATAATTTTCTAAGCATATTCAATAATTCGTAGAAAATCATTGAAGAAATAGGAGAATTGAAAAAAAAATCATAAGTATTTACATAAGTCATGACGATTGTTTTGAGTGGCAACTATTTATTTCACTATTTGTTGAACAGATGTTCTCGAAAAAAAAATCATTAACAGCTGTTCAATGTTATTTTAATAAAAAAAATTCGTAAAAAATCTTTGAAGAAATAGGAGAATTGAAAAATAAAATTCATAAGTATTCAAACAAGTCATGACGCCTGTTTTGAGTGGCAACAATTTATTTCACTATTTGTTGAACAGATGTTCACGAAAAAGAAAAATTCATTGACAACTTTTCAATATTATCTTAAATAAAAATTGATGTTCTCCGATGTTCAATAGGATTGATTATTATCGATTTTTGGTCGGGTCACAAAGCTATGGTGTCAGCAAATTGAACTTTTTCCTACAAGTGGACCTAGAAAATATCCTTAAGGGGGGGAAATAGCTTTAGACCCTTCAAAAAAGTTGAGTTCTTTTTAAAATAAAAAGTTAGTGTAACATCTTGCACTGAGAAAACAATGTATTTCTATGTGCCAGGATTTGTTAACTATGAACAAATGGTAAAGTTGGATATGGCGGAATAATTACCTTCTTACAATTAAGGAATCATTCATTTGAGCCTCTGAATGTTTCACAAATAAAGATTTGGTAATAATTAGGAAATGGGGACTAATGGTACATACGCGTCTTTAACAGCCAATAGATATACAGTTGGTGTAACCCAATTCTTGGTATCAATACTATAAATACTTGTTTCCCATAACTGAGGCACTTATTCAGTGAGATCAGTGGAAAAGTTGTCCCAGCTGTAAAGGGGGCGTCCATTAATTACGTGAGGCGTTTAGGGGGGGGGGGGGGGGAGGGGGTCGAGCGAAATCTCACCCAAGCTCACGTAGGGGAGAGGGGGGCTTCGGCAAATATCACGTAATTTTAGTAAATTTAGTAATTTTAGTAATCACGTAATTTTTATCACGTACGGAGAATCTCCCTACTACTTTACATGGTGGAGTAAATGGTACTACAACCGCAGTTACTTATACTACAATTTATTTTCCGTGAACGTATGCATTTTGAAAAATCTCACGTGAGATTAGGGGAGGGGAGAGGGAGTCGAGCAAAATCTCACGACAAATCGTTGGGCAACGATTTGTCCTCTACAAGTAGCAAGTCCGTTAATCGGAGGACAACAAAGATGGTAACATCAATACGTCATAGAGCAAGGAACAACTCTCATAGAAAATAAGCGGTAGATCGGTGCCGCGGTTGACGTCTTGGCCACCCCTGCTCTAATGCATAATTTAATATTCTCTATATATAATTTCGAAAGTTTTCTAAAGATTTGGCAGGTCCCACAAAACAAGCAAATCGTTAATTGATGCCATTGGCGTAGAGAATAAATTTACGTTTCGACTGTCACAAACTGATATTCTCTAGGTAAGTGGACATGCGGTCACGCACAGTCTCCAGTGTACCTCGATCGCGTATCTAAGTCGCGTCTGCGTACGAACGAGCTTGTGCGACAAAGGGCCATGGTAGCGTACAAAATAAACGATCTTGCCAAATGTAACTTTCCTCTACTGTTTACTCCTTTTTTCTGTTTATTTTTATGTTTACTCCTTTTTTCGCAGCTGACTTCCCCCTCTGTATTATATTCATCATGACATTTCTGTCATGGGGTATAGGGAAACTGCGGAAAACCTACACCAATGCAGCCGGTCATCGAGTTCGCCCCCCAGTCGTGGAACTAGTCTTATTTCGCCGCGAAATGCCGAAGAAAAACATTTCACGACGAAAGTACGCGACTGGGATTCGAACTCGGGACCTCCCGGTCCGCTGGTTTAGTGGCGAGCACGCTAACCACTAGACCATCGCACCGGTCAAGATTTCTTAACTATTAACAAATCATTGTTTGAGACGCGTCGTTGATTTTTCAAGTTATTTGCAAACTATGAACAGTGCTATATTTGATTCAACTGAAGATTTTTTAATTATTACCAAATAATCATTTTGTAATGAGTGTACGACGGTTATCTCAGAGAACTTCGGGGCCAAGATTTTATGGGCTTAGGCCACAGTAACGGGTATAAAATCATGTGCGAATTTAACCATTTTTCTCGTATGAAAAAGCGATTCACTCATAAAGTTAACTACGCATCTATTTAGTATGAATATGAAGCTGTTAGGAAGTTTTTTTTTCGATGTACAAAATGGCCGACTACTCGAAACTTCTCGAAACAGTTTTTTTCCAATTAGCGTGACAAATAACTTCAACAATTTTCACTTGATTTACTTCAAATTTAAACATTATGTTCCTGATTGCATTTCGCAGAGAAGTACGTACGGAATTTCTGATTAATCGAAGTCTTTTCATTTTATGAGCAGTTTGTGGGTAGTAATAACGAAATTTCTCACTGAAAATTCATTTCTTAAGTTCAAATACCTACAAATTTTGAATAAAACAATATTTTTTAAATTCCGTACGTACTTCTCTAGGTATTATAATGTAGATTGACGAGAATTTTTGTTTTTTGTTGGAGTTAAAAAATTGTGGATGCTAAATGTCACGCCGCGGAGCGAGTAAAAAAAGATAACAAAAGAAAATATTAATAGCCGGGAATTTTGTACACCGAAAAAAAAAAATCTTTTTTTAACAGCTTGATATTCATACAAAATAGAAGTGTAATTAATTTTATGAGTGAATCACTTTTTCATACGAAAAAAAATGTTAAATTCGCACATGATTTTATACCCATTACTGTGACCTAAGGCCTTAAATACAAATACATTAATAGTTAATAAATCCTTATTTGCGTTAAATAGAGAAGCTGTCGCGTGAACTGTGTGACTCTTGGCTCAAATAGGCCGGGATAGTCGTTTCGAATGGAGATCAGTTAATTGCTGTGACATGTTCATTTGTATTGAACCCAGGATAGTCGCGGCAACTAAACGTCAACGGCCCCAAATATAAATATATATATGGAGAACAAATCTCTACTCTTTTGAACTGTATTGTCATATCACAATTTCAATTCGTTATTCGATGACCATAAACATCTACTGAGTTAAGGGAAATAAAACTGATCGAATAAAATATTATTTTTGAAGAAATACTATGGCTATAAAATGCTGTCATGAGAACACGAATATTTCTCAACGACTAACAAATTTTGTAACACTTAAGGGGTTAGGCCACTCTAGAGGCCGAAAAAATAGGCTTTTCGGGGATTTTTTTTCAGAAAAACTGAAATATAAATCGAGATTACAAAAAAGGGTGTTTATGATACATTTCAGTGACTGTATACAATAATTTTTTTGAAGCGATAAACTTCAAAATGGCGGCTGTGCAGCGTTTACCTCAAAACTGCATTTTTTAAGTTGGCCGGAAACATAACTCAGACAATTTTCAACCGATTCACTTGAAATGTTGAATATATCTTGAAAAATACATTGTCTATGAAAGTCCGTAGTATTTTTTTTGTTATATTGCATAGTTCCTTTGTTATTAATCATTATCTGACGATTTTTAGGCAAATTTTACACTTTACAAAAATTTGCCTAAAAATCTTTGAGACCGAAAAAGAATTTCGGCCTCAAGAGTGGCCTATGACCTTAATGAATATTTGAATAAAAGTGCCAACTAAATGTATTTCTTTACTATAAATAAATAGTTTTCGCAGTGTGAGGACATGATAAAAAAAATCTGAATCGATTTTCAAAGTATTTCTGATGTTATAGCTTGTACTTACTACTCTGTAAGTTATTGATTTAGTGATTAAACGTAGTTACTGCTAATGATGCACATTCTGCAAAAATAAACAAAATACTGAAGAATCTTGTGACTAATCGGTAAGTTATTAAAGTCATTGAATGTTTATTTATGAAAAATTCAAACGTGTTTTATTCAAAACTGTGTTTTCAAAATTGGCGTAAGTCATAACTGAAAAAAATAGTTGATCGATACCGTTCAAATGTTCCACACATTTTAATAACAACGTTACTTTGCATTTGAACTCATAGGTTTTGAAAAATTATTTGGAGAAAGTATTGTTTATTGCCAAGGAACTCAAAATGTTTAGGTAAACATATAATTATTGGTTAAACGCGTGCCATTCATTTAATTTTCTTTATTTTAACTTTTTTTTGTTCATGCCAATGTTGATGACGACAAAAAATGTCACCGTTTTATTTCAGATCAATACAACTGAAGCTAGAGCTCTCGTCGTTGTACAACTCACGTCACAGCCTTCCGGAAAATAGGGCCATAACTCTACTATTTTTAATTGTTTTGTGAAAAAAGTACTTTGTATTAGTGAAACGTAATAACAAAGAACGCTCTAAGTTAAAAAAGTGTAAACAAACCGATTTTTGAAATAATACAAATTTACTTATTTTCAGCTGCCCAAAGGTATTTGCGCTCTTAAAGACCTGAAAAAGGAGCGATTGGTTTGAAACCGAAATATGCTATTTTAGCTACTAATCTTCTACTGTCACACTCTAAATAATTTGACGCAAACTTTCAAAAGCGTTTCGCCCAACACTGCTAAAATTGTCTTGCAGCATAACTTGAACAAATTTGATTCGATTCATTTAAACTTTTAACAGTGTCTACCCAACTAAATCGTTTACAGAAATACGCAGTGATTTCTCGATTTGACGAAAATGCCTCTGTTTATGAACAATTATTTACGAGTTTTCTTAATGACATTTCTCAAATGCGTACCGCTTAAAAAAAAGCATTAATTTAAAATTCCCCTACGTATTCCTCGAGTTTTTTTCATGTAGATTACGAAAACCGTTCGTATTTTTGTTCAGGGTCCGAATTTACGGAACTTTTGGAAGCCACGGAGCACCTCTTGCAAAAAAACTTATGCTTCCAAGACGCCACTTTTAGGGGAATTGAAAAAAATGTCTTCACATAAATTTCCCCAACCCAAATAACCCCAAATAATTATATTATATTTTTCGAGCCATGCACAGGAAATTTTTTCGAATGGATTTTCCCAACGCAAACAAAACCAAAGACAGCGCCACTTTTCGGGGATTTATTTTCGAATTTTTTCATATTCTTCGAGCCATGTGGAGGAAATTTCGTCGAATAGATTTTCCTGAATGAAACAAAACCAAACTAGACGGCTGTCTTTGGGAATTCTTTTATTCCAATGTTTTTATATTCTTCGAACCATGTACAGAAAACTTCGTCGAATAGATTTTTCCAACCCTAGCAGACCCGAACAAGACGCTACTTTTGAGGATTTTTTTTCTGTGCTTTCATATTCTTTGAATATGTAAATTTCTTCGAATAGATTTTACCGACCCAAACAAACCTAAACAAGGTGCCACTTTTGACATATGTTTTTCTAAAAGTTTCATATCCTCTGAGTGATGTACAGAGTTTTTTTCGAATAGGTTTTCCCAAACCGAATAAAACGCCACTATTGCGGGAATTTTTTTTTTCCAATGGTTTCAAATTCGTTGAGCCATATAGAGAAAATTTCTACGAATACATTTTCCCAAACCAAACAAAGCGCCATATTTTGGGGATTTTTTTTCAATGCTCTGATGTTCTTCGAGCTATGTACAGCGAATTTAGTTGATAAAATTATCCCAATCGAAGCAAACCCAAACAAGGCGCCACATTTAGGGATCTTTTTCTTTAATGCTTCCAAATTCTTTAAGGTGAGATATACATTTAGACAGGAAAAAAATAAGCAATATAGAGGGATGTTTTAAACGAAGAAATAATTTTTCTGCAATTATCAAACTTTAGGTATACTTTAATTGTATATTGCAGTATGCAAAACAATTTTTCAAAATTAATTCATCATCAAAATGACTGAGCTGTGGCAGAGTGTTACAGCAATGTCGCCGCGGGAGTTGCGGATCGGCGTGCAGTCTGGCTTCCCGTAGACTTTGATTTACAAACATTTTTTCAGTTAGAACCTGTATAGTTTCTATGTGACGGTAATTAAAATGAAGAAAATGCAAATTTAAGAAAATGGCACGCACTTACAACAAAAATCAACATTTCACGCAACATTTCTGTAAAATGTGGATGAAAAAAGTAGTTTTTTTTTCCAATTTTTCAAAGGGAATTCTCGTCAAGTAGAAGGTACCAATATTATCAACATTTCTACCAAATTTCAACTCAATCGGCTTAATCGTTTTTCAGTAATCCTGCACGCCAATTTCGATAATGCAGTTTTGGGAAAAACGCGTTTGAAGTTCCATGCCCGTACATGTGCAATAAAGTTCTTCGAATAAACTTTCGAGTCATTCTAGTCTTCAAACACCAAAATTCTTGAAATCACAACCACTTTTTGGGCCTCTGGAGGTAACCCCTTAAGAATTGCAATCGCGTCTGCTGATTTTATAGCAGGCTCGGTTAAGAGGTGAGAACCTTTAGAACAGGAAAAAATTTGCTGATTTTCATGATTTTTTTCCAAAGAAAAGATTTCTTCACCATTTTTGAGACTTAAGCTATGTTTTATTACTACTTTTGACTGTTACATGGAATTTTTTAAATTATTATTGAAAAACGCCAGTGTTATGGCACGGTCTTCTAAACTGCATTTTCAAAACCGGCGTGACGTATAGCTAAAAAAGTAATCGACCGATTCAGATCAAATTTGGTATAAATCTTTCTAACCTTATTGTTCAAAACATGATGCTAACTGTTCTTGGAAACGAAAAAAAAAAATTCGTTGCAAAATGTAGCCATTTTTTTCGGAAAATTCTATCCTTTTGTTTCAAAGCGTACCATTTAATCGATTTTCGACATTTCTCACTTTTCCTTGGTTCATATTCTGCTTATGAGTGTTAATGAAAGAAAAATGTTTGTTGGTTTTTTTTTTCAAACTACGTGTGTCACCCCGTCTAACAACGTCCGCTACAATCCGTTTGGAAGGCCGGTTTTATCGTTTTTGCTTAAAAATATTCGGGTAAATAGATATTCATGAAAATTTTGATAATCGTTACGGTATATTTTCTGAATATACTGGCGAAAGGAGAACGGAGGTTACCGCACTCGTTTATTAAATATTAAATTTTTAAGTTTACATCAATCTCCACTTGATTGCTTTGGTTGTCCGTCATTATCATGACAGTCACTGCAGTGAACCTAAGAGCCTCGAATTACGCCAGAACCATGCGACGTTGCCAAATCTCGTATCTATTTCTATAGATTTAGCAAACATCAACATTTAATTTTCTCATAATCCCAACTCCTTCAAATTACCATTTATGTGAATAATAATTACGATAATCTACCGTACATTGGGAACTTTTCGCGCTATTAATATTTTGCTACACTAAGTTGGCACTGGTGACGTCACACAATGTATTAACATAGGAACTTCGTTTCTACTCCCGCCATTGAAAAATGATTTAGCAACAACCATAGAGATTAATGAGAAATTAAAAAATAGTCACAGCCAAAAGTAGGAATAAACCGTACAAAGTCTCCAAAATGTTAAAGAAATGTTTCCTTGAAAAAGTCATGAAAATCAGCAATTTTGTCGTCGCCTTAAGGTATCTCCCCCGCATAACACACCGATTACGGTCTCGCGTAGTTAAAATCGCATCGACACCCACCGAATAATAAAAATGAAAAAGAAACGCGACGATACTTGAGCGTAACCTTTTCCAGCTCAAAGTGTACAGAGTGCGGACTATCCGTCGCGATTGAGCAAAACGCGTGGGTCTATCACCTCACCCCTCCGCCGCGCTGTTTTGTTTCTCTCTGTCGCGCTTACGTTCAGCATTTCATTTCCAAGGGTGTGTCTCGTGCTTAATATGCAAGTCTCTCTCTCTCTCTCTCTCTCTCTCTCTCTCTCTCTCTCTCTCTCTCTCTCTCTCTCTCTCTCTCTCTCTCTCTCTCTCTCTCTCTCTCTCTCTCTCTCTCTCTTCTCTCTCTCTCTCTCTCTCTCTCTCTCTCTCTCTCTCTCTCTCTCTCTCTCTCTCTCTCTCTCTCTCTCTCTCTCTCTCTCTCTCTCTCTCTCGCAGCTTCTCAGATGAATATGTTTGGTATTATTAATTTTTAAAACTCCAGCGCAATTCTAGTGTACTCACCACTTTTCATCGTTTCATTTATCTCAGTGGTACACCCCCGCGTCGTTTCAATCTTCGGCTCGGCTCTGGGACACGATGACTTGTCTTCGGAATTGTTCGCGTTCTTGTTGCTGCAACGATAAATATTTATCGGCGATTAGTTCGCAAGAAGTTCGCTTCCCCCCCGAGGATATCTCGTTTGCGTTTCAATTTCCAAGAATTTTCCCATCGAGCCAACGACCGTGCATATTATCACGATATTACTCCCTCGTTAAATCATTCCTCGCTCGTTACTTTTTTCTTTCTTTTTTTTCATTCCTCCCATCCGCGCCAATAGCGCGCCCAATTAACCTTTTCTCTGGACCGCTCGGGTACAGGTTCGTTGACACAGCCCGGCGTTTGGCCGGCGCGCGATCTTTCGCCATTTCGAGTGTTAACTCGTTTCCGGCTTGTCCCGCGCGGCGCACGTAACTCGCATTAAAATCCACCACGATGAAGGCTACGCTTGGGAAAATATACATAATTGCAAGCTTTCGCAATTTCTCGACGCGCGGGAAATATCTCCACGGTTCTGGGCTTCGTCACGCGAATTCTAAGTTTCTTCTTCTTTCTCGTCTTTCCGAGCTCGCCCTGGGACGTGGCGCTCCAGTCTCGCGAACCGAAGGCAATTTTCGGAGCCCCTTAACGGGTTACATCTACCTAGGTGGGTAAAAAAATTGCATCTCCCTAAAATATTTTTATTCGATAGTGTCACCTTCTAACTATATTCCCTGAAAATTTCAATGAAATATTCCTAAAATTGAATGAGCTACAGCTTCTAACAATCGGCCGAGCAAGCGGTAGCAGCAGCATACTTCAAACTTTAAGGTGTCTTCTCACTTTAGACGCTAAAAAGGCTATTTTCATGCATTTTTTGACAGGTTTGTATTATAGATATTGATATAAAAGTTGTTACACTTAATAAATACATTTTCGAAATACGCAAAAAATGTTTTTTTTTTTAATTCTTTTAAGTCACTATTTATAGACGAAAATGGTAGTTAAAAATGTAGGTCTCCGCTGTTGATGAAATCTCGGAGATGGATCATCCGAAACAAAAAAAATCAAACCGTTTTAGATTCACTATGTTAATGGCTATAGCGCATATCATACGATTTTTGATATATGCAAAAATAACAAAATGGCGGACGTCTTTCGAAAAAACAAAAAAAAAGTGTTTTTTACCGTTTTTGACACAAAAATAGTAAATATCAAAATTTGAAAAAAGTGGATATGTGCTATAGCTATAGTTGTAAGGAATATGTGCTATAGCTATAGTTGTAAGGAATATGTGCTATAGCTATAGTTGTAAGGAATATGTGGTTAAAATTTCATAAGGATTGGTTGAGTAGTTTTAAAGATTTTATCAACAAGCCGTCAAAAAACATTGTTTCGAGAAAAACGCGTTTAATGTTTGTTTGGGTTACATAAATACATATTTGTTAAAATGTATTTCGAAAGAGTATTTATTAAGTGTAACAACTTTTATAGCAATATCTATAATGTAAACGTATAAAAAAAATCATGAAAATAGCCCTTTTTTAGCTTCTAGAGTGAGAAGACTCCTTAAACGCGTTTTTCTCGAAACACTGTTTTCAAAGTCAGTGGACACGATATCTTGAAAACTACGTGATGGATTGTTTCTAAATTTACAGGAGATAGGTCGAGAAATATTTACAGGTAGTTGACGATCTCACTTTTTCAAAACCGATCTTCATTTTTTGACAGTTACGTAAAAATCACGACTCTTTTCATCGATTTTTCATGCTCGAGTTTCAATTCGTCGCCACGTTGTTGAAAAAAATGATTTAACAAATCGGAGATCGTCAACGATTCGTATTGATTGTTAACTTGGATAACCTCCTTGGTTTTTAGATTTCGGATGGACCGTTTAAGCTGGAGAGTGTCCACCGCATAAACGTCGCAAAAAGGAAATCTGCCGGTGGTCATGTTTTTGTTGTTTTTCTCTATTTTTTGGTGATTTTTTTAAAGGCTCCCAATATATGTACCTTTGTGTTGAAAAACAACAATTCGCAAACAAATGAACAAAATGCTTTTTTTTTCACGAACCGTTTCCCAGATATAAAAATTCGTAATTTGGTCTTTTTCGGGCTTCTAGATAGATGTAGACTGTTAATTCTCTCGTTGGTATATCAAGGCACTACCGAACGTGCGATCTAAGAACTTTGGACTCGCTCTTGTCGAGGTGGCGGGCGGAGAAAAAATTTGCATTAGCAAACAAAGCACACACATCGAAAGTGCGAAATCGACAAGTCGGACTATTGGGGAATTTACCTTTCCTGAGCAAATCGAGACGATGTTGAACTTTGCATTGTCGGTATGTAACAAAATTACTATTTTCGTTTATTTTCTACTATCATTCAAATTTATTTTTGGTAATTTAGGCTGTTAGAAAGATTAATTTCCATTGCACTCCAACGGTGCAAGCTTCAAGATCGTGAGCCGGAGCGATCTATTTTGTCCAGCAGCCCTAAGCTTCCCTTTCAACCTCCTGAGGCCCAGAATAGCGAAGGCTAGATTGGCGATGGACCCATTGTACTAATATTATAACAAAATCATTTACTCATGTAAAAATATTATAGGGGGAGATGCCTTTAGCCGAGGAACACGATTGCTGATTTTCATGATTTTTTTCAAAAGGAATCATTTCTTCACCTTTTTTTGAGACTCCGGTTATGTTTTTCTCCTAATTTTGGTTGTTACATGGTATTTTTTTTATCTTTATTGAGGTAGTCGGCCCGGTGGCCGTCAGGGTCCTAGTGATCGTCATGTTTACGCATTAAATAAGTATTTTAAGATAAAAATCAGTCCTTCGGGCAGATCTGTGGTATATTAGCTTCCAGGAGGTATTTACTATGTTGTATTACATTTTCACACCCGTAAGTATACGTATAAAAGAATAATCAAATTAAATATATTCCGCTACGACGTCTAGCTGTCATTTCGGCCGAATCCTTCCTTAGGAGGTTAACGTGAACGATGTTACATCTCGGGTGATTTGAGAATGCCTGTCGATTTGCGTGAAGTATGTTTTCCTTCGCGTGATTAACAAATATTTTAGTTTTGCGTTCAGCATAAAAATTATAGTTTTATGTTAATTTTAACGAATTTTCATATATGACGATTAGCAGTTCAGCAACATAAACACTCTGCCGATTAATCGCCATGACTGTCGATAACTGGGACAATGTTAGCAAAAAAAGAGTCTTACGAATCGAATATTAGTTTATAGAAAATCAGAAAAGAAATATTGGGTCCGTAATCAGCATTGTCGGAAGGATCCACGGACCAGTAATCGTCATACACATATTCGCGATAGTAAAAAGATATTCATATAAATAAATGTTGTCGATTACGGGCTCGTGACCATGTCGATAACTGGGTATGTCTTGAACAAAGGTGAACAGCACTCGATCGAAATAATATTAAAAATTATTTTATGAAAAAATAGTCGTTTATAATGACTACAAATAAATAAAAATTACAATTCTGACGTAATAAGCAATAATTAGTTTTATTTTTTAAATTAATCAAGTTCCATGGAAAATAAATTTATGTTTCAAACTCTTTATCAAATGTTTTAATAAAAATCATAAAGTTTGTGACAGAGTGCGTAAAAATTATTCTGCCGTTCTATATGCAGACATAATCGAGTCAGCAAAGTCCTACGAACCTTTGCATAATTAGTTAAGGCCTTATATACCTTTGGATGGTCGGAAAACAAGGCTTTTTGGGATTTAAAAAAAATACTAATAAAGCAATCAAAACGACGTTTGGAGGGTTTATTTCAAATATCTGTAGGTACCTCCAATGAGCTGACTCGTTGGAGTCGCACATGTGCAGCCAGAAGAATTTTCTTTTCCCCGTAATCTACATGAGTTTTGCTATCGAAGTACACACGATTATTATAAAATATTTATTTTTGTACATCTAGCCCGATTTTTAAGAAAGTCGCATTTTCGACTGAAACAACGGCCTTTGTTCGTTTCCAAAAATGGCAATTGTTAAACGATTGTAAAAATCGTGTGTACATCGCTATAAAATGTATCTAAGAAGTTATAGTTCAAATTTGAAGTCAATCGGTTAAAAAATGTAGGACCTGCGAGTCCGCCCGATTTTGAAAACATTTCTTCATGAAAAACGCGTTCAAAGTTTTATAATGATTTTTCTACATGTTTAAAAAAATATTTATACGTAATGTAAGTCAATAAAAAAAAATTTCGATGGTATACAAGGCCTCAAAGCAGTTTGAACGCATGTGACAATTAGTGGGACGTTCCCATGGCGATTACCAGACCTACTGTCATGGCGGCATGACGATGACTCGTACAATAGCATCTTATAACCTTTACGAAATATTTTCTCGAAAACTGTACCAGGCACGGGAATTTCACAACGACCTTCTTCTTCGCAATAAAAAACGGATTAAGAACGACTTAAAATAACTTTTACTCACTTTCCTAGTTGAGGTATATAAATTTGCAAAGTCAAGCGATCTGCTTAAGGTGACGATTACTGGGCCATCTACCTTAATCTTCAGAAATGGCGGAGGTATGGCACGGTCTTTTAAACTGTATTTTCAAAACTGGCGTGATATATAGCTAAAAAACAAATCGACCGATTCTGATGAAATTTGATATAAATCTTTCTAACCTTATTATCTAAAAGACGACCCTAAATGTTTTTGAAACTAAAATAAAAAGTTTTTTTAATTGCAAGACGTAGCCATTTTTTCCGTAAAATTCAATCTCTTCGTTTCAAAGCGTACCGTTTCATCGAATTTCAACATTTCTCATTTTTTATTCTGCGTATGAGTGTTAATGAAAGAAAAATCTTCGTTAGTTTTTTTCAGATTAACCCCGTCGATGCTACGCGTCACGCCGTCTGACACCATTTGTCGCAACGCGTTTAGAAGACCGTGCCATACCTCCGCCACTTCTAAAGATGAATAAAAAACGAAATACCATGTAACAGCCAAAAGGAGTAATAAAATATACCCTAAATCTAAAAAATGGCGAGGAAATTTTTCTTAAGCCAGTCCTCTAGTTTCTCGGGTCGAAAAAATCGATTTTTTTTTCATAAATCACATCTACAACATGTTTAGAAAATGTGTGCCAAAGGATTTTTCGATATTCGAAGTGGTTCACAAGTTACGGCCCTGGAACGGAGCAGGTGTGAGCTTCTCGGAGAGGCTGAGCAATTCAAACACAATAAACCGCCTCTTTCTGAAGCAGTTCAAAAAGTTATAAAGCCAATTTATGAGGATTTATCCAAAGAAGAATTGTTAAGCAGATGCCTGGGAGCGGAAACTTAAAATAATAACGAGTCGCTCAATTCGTTAATCTGGACTTTTGCTCCGAAGCACCTCCATTCTGGGCCAAAAGTGGTTGAAATCGCCACGTTTCTCGCTGTCATAATCTTCAACGAAGGATTCAAATCTATCCTGAAGACCTTGGAAACCATGGGAGTGAAAATCGGCCCACAAGCTAAAGGATATGTTTAACAGCGTGATAGCTCTCGGATCGACCGTTCAGAAAGGCGCACGAGTGATGTTGTTAAACAGGCCCGAATCGCGAAAAGGGAAGACGGAGCAGCTCTGCGTGACTTCCAAAAAGAAGAGGAAGGCCTATTGTATGGTCCAGGCATAGCAGATTGACGGTGAGATGAAATTTTTAGTATAAATCACATGCGCGAACTTTCAAACGCGTTTTTCTCGAAACACCATTTTTCGAAACGGTGACCACGATATTTCAGAAACTACTGCACCGATCTTGTTCAAATTTATACAGCATCTTTAATATGTTATAAGCCAGCGATTGAACTAGGATTATCATGATTGCTTCGATAGTTTTTTTTGTACGAGCGAAAAACGTAAGAAAATCTTGGTCACCGTCAAGCACCTCTTTTACTTGATGTCTTCCTGTCGGCCACTATAACTTTTATTGTATTATATATTTTGACTTCAAAAAATTTGTAAAGCTTATTTAAATGTTAATAAAGATTATGCAAAAACAATGAGATTGATTATTTCCATGCTTTGCCCGTAAAAAAATATTGAAAAAGCCGTAAAAAAACAGCCGAGAAACTAGAGGACCGCGTTAAGAAAAAATCTTTCGATAAATGTATTTCCAGGCTCAATATCCCCGTAACGAAGAAGTACTTAGGTTTGATATTTAGGGGGTGTTTTCATATTGACTTAGGGATGCCAAAACAGAAGATAAGCCTGTAAATATTTGGTTGGGTAAACAGACTAAGGAGAAGTATTAAACTGATGTGCTACGTAATTTAAAACATCAAACTTATTTTAAAAACGAAGTTCCAATATTAGGACATTGGGTTATGCTTCCAACGGGATAATTTGTAAACTGGTTCTAAAACACTTTACGATTTGCTCCTAAAAGTAGTACGCCGGGCCTCCGGAGGTTGACTAATCAGCGGGTATTTGTTTCCAAAATATCTTAATTTTTTTCCCAACACATCTTATCAGTTGCACAAAAAGTTCCTGCGCCGTCTAACGAATGTCACAACTCTCAAGCAAATGATGTTTCAACGATGTGATATCGTCATTGTCATCAAGCAGACTTTGGCGTTTAGATTATACCACAATTGAAGGTAAAAAGCCTCATTCGCGTAAAAGTCAAACGAAACAAAAAGGTCGCTCTGACTGATCATCTGACGATCTCGGGTGCCAAAAACAGTTGTGACGAGTAACGAAGAAACTTACGCATTTGTGTATTCCAACGAGGAGGTTTCCTCCTCTTCGCCGATAGTCGCTAAATTACTCTGCCAGTAATAATCATCGCCATTGTCCTCACTCTCATCGCTGGTCGAGTCTCTCTCGACGTCGGGATTTCCAGCAGTCTCTTCCTCCTCATCGTCTTCCTCGCTCTCACTAAGTGTTCCGTTGGGCTCGGTGCTCTTGAAATCTTCCTTGATTTCGTCCAGGGATCGATAAGTTTCGTCATCATCGTCATCGTCGTTTTCGTTATTGTCGATCACATTCGACCCGGCAAATTCTTTCGGATCCGACGATTCGTCCGGATCATCGTCATTCAAATCCCCAAGTCCAATGGTCGAATGGCAATTACCGGAAGACGTTTCACTAAAGTCCTGATGTTCTTTGGCTTCCTGCCAAATCTCGGAACTTTCCGATTCCTCCGAATCATCGATATCCGTAGTTGTGACGCTCTCGCGTTTTTTCTCCAGCATCTTTCTCTTCTCCCTCGGGGCTGGGATGACGAGGATTCCGTGTCTCTCCGGAGAGGAGGCTATAGGTGAGTCGGTCGCGCGGCTCATTGGTGACATCCGTTCCATTGAGTCGCCAAGCGCCTTGATCTTCTTCATCTCGATGATCTCCATGACTTTATTGGTCCTGGGCGTGGTAAGGCTCTTCATTGGGCTGTCCAACGGTGAAGAATCGTAAGCTTCACTGCAGCTCGTGAATGTGTCTCCACTTTCGACGGCCTCGAATTTCTGTTCCTCGTCTTTCATTGACGACGTGTCGTCGTTATCGGATCTCGTTGCATCGGGATCTTCCGCGTTGCCATTGGGAATCCGCACGGGGCTGGATGTGACGGGGATTTTGATGACTTCCGGTTGAGGCCTCACGGGAACCGGAGGGGGTGGTTCGCGTCGGGGCGGTGGTGGCGGTGGTGGCGGCCTCTTTCTTTTCAGCCGTACGTCTTTTCTCGGCAGTGGCTTCGGCGGCAAAATCGGCGCGACTCGATCGGTCACGTCTCTCGGCATCGGAACTTCCCGAGAGTGATGAGTCTCGCCATCAGCCTCGTCCAATGCCGCGCACGGATCCTTCTGCTGATTTATGGATATTCTATTGACGTGATTACGGACCGGTAGCGTTGGTGCTACCGGTGAAACTGTTCTTTCGTGAGGTTTGCAGGGACTCGAGGTTTCGCCGTTCACGCACTCGACTATCGAGGCCTCGTCCCGAATGGGACGAAAATGGGTCGTTGAATCGGCAGCCAAATCGGCCGTGTAAACGAGGCCCGGTCTCGTCTCGTGGCCGTAACTCAATGGGGCGTCCTGAAAGCTCAATGGCGGCTGTATAGTTAGCGTTTCCTCGATCAGTACCATGTTTGGGGCTACCACTGCGGTTATCTTTTCAACGACACCACCTGCCTCGCCTCGCGACTCCACGTGCGTCACCGCCTCCGAATTCGCCAAACGTTTGAGCAAGTATTCCGACGGATTCGTGAGAAAATCTTGCTCCAGATGCTCCAACGTCGGTAGCCTCGTCCTCGCGTCGCAATGGGAATCCACAGCATCTTCCGAGCTTTCATCGACCACTCGATCGCTAGAGCCATTTTGCTCGGTCGCGCCACCAGAGGTCGTCGAGTTCGTCGAGACAGTGGAAAAACGATCACTCATGGAGAATCTGTCGACGGCCGTGGACATCGAACTTCCGGTGTCGTCCGACGTACTTCCGTGGGTACTCGAACCATCCTGCGATCTCGCGTCGAGATACACCATGGCCTCCGGTGGCTCCTGTAATTTTTTAGTTCAATCGTCAACGTGATCCTCCAACTGGAGACAAATATGGCAATATCCGAAGCGTCAATTCTTTATACCCCATTTTTCTTTTCAAGCTACAATTGTTCTAGGCGTTAAAAGATTGCGGGAGCCGCGACGGTAAAATATAACGCTGACATGTTGAGTGGTCTCACTTTAGACCCTAAAAAAGCTATTTTCATGATTTTTTTGGATAGGTTTTTATTATAGATATTGATATAACAGTTGTTTTACTCAATAAATACACTTTCGAAATACATCAAATTTTTTGTATGCATTTATGTAACCTCAACGAACTTTAAACGCGTTTTTTCTTGAAACAATGTTTTTCGACGGGTTGTTGCTAAAATCTTCGATACTACTGAACCGATCCTTATAAAATGTTAACCACGTATTCTTTACAACCACGTATTATAGCTATAGCGGATATCAAGGATTTAAATAAATTTGATATTTACTTTTTTTGTCACAAACAGGGAAAAAACACATTTCTTTGTTTTTTCGAAAAATGTCAACCATTTTGTCATTTTTGCATATATAAAAAATCGTATGATATGCGCTTTAGCCATTAACATACTCTATCTTAAACCGTTTGATTTGTTTGTTTCGGATGATCCATCTCCGAGATTTCATCAACAGCGCAGACCTACAATGTTTTTAGGACATTTTTTTAACTATCATTTTCGTCTATAAATAGTGACTTAAGGGGTAAGGCCACAGTAGAATTTTCAAAAAATCGATTTTTTTTCTTTCGCTAAAATGGTGCTTTATCATCATAAAAATAAGTTACTATGCGACTTATAGCAAGAACATTTTTTTCACCGACTTTGAGCGTATAACGTAAACAGAGAAGTACGTACGGAATTTCTGATTAATCGAAAACTTTTCATTTTATGAGCAGTTTTATACGAAATGTTTCACTGAAAATTCATTTCTTAAGTTCAAATACCCACAACTTATGAATAAAACAATTTTTTTTTAATTCCGTGTGTACTTCTCTAGGTATTCTAATGTAAATCGACGAGAATTTTTGTTTTTGTTCCAGGTAAAAATTTGTGGATTCTAAATGTCACTAAAAGAAGATAACAAAAGAAAATATTATTAGTCGGCTATTTTGTACATCAAAAAAAAAAAATTCTAACAGCTTGATATTCATACTAAATAGATGTGTAATTAATTTTATGAGTGAATCACTTTTTCATATGAAGTTTTTTTTAATTCACACATGTTTTTATACCCGTTTCTGTGGCCTAACCTCTTAAAAAAATAAATTAAAAAAATTTAATGTATTTCGAAACCGTATTTGATTACGTGTAGCAACTTTTATATTAATATCTATAAT
The DNA here is from genome assembly GCA_963210295.1 of Ophion ellenae. Taxonomy (NCBI): domain Eukaryota; kingdom Metazoa; phylum Arthropoda; class Insecta; order Hymenoptera; family Ichneumonidae; genus Ophion; species Ophion ellenae. The sequence goes on from OY723388.1 coordinate 19,534,045, forward strand.
ATAAACCTATCAAAAAAAATCATGAAAATAGCCTTTTTTAGCGTCTAAAGTGAGGAGACCCCTTAACAGTCTGCTATCTTCTTTTATTATTCTCAGTATAGGTATGAGTAGCGATTGGTAATAGCAATTTATTTCAATTGAAATCGGATAATCAATGGAAGTACAATGACAGCTGGTAACATCATTTTATATGTATATGAGGATGCTCGGAAAAAAGCATCTGTCATTCCTGCGAGCCATGTTTTAAAGTAAAAAAAAGCTCAGTCCAAATTTGAGCCGTCTAACTCGAGACCAAGCGGTAGCGCTAAATCGTTTATTTTCCCCGTTCCGTTTGCACGTGAAATTGACTAAGTACGTCAAACTTGAATAACGCAGCAGGTAATTAATATTTACCAAATCCGGTTGAAGATTCTTAACGCTAACGTGTTCAGCTGTAAAGTAGGGTATGCTGGGGTCAATTGGAACGTTTTTGAGAAAATCGGTTAGGGTGACTACATTTTATACCCTATCTGTTTGGTAATGGGCTTAAATTATAGCTAGATTATTTGGCTATATGATAGCATTATTGATGTTGCTTCTTATATGCCCTTAACGCAGGTAAAAGCTACTCGGAAACCCTCGGCAACCGTTTCATTTGACCCCGGGTGTCATTTGTGTCAGGGTCAATCGAAAACGTGCTTGGGGTTAGTTGAAATAGATGTTTTCAGCTGATGGAACTAATGTTTCTACTAAACCCAGGTACTGTTAATGATGTGTATGAAGTGACAAAGTATATTTGTTGCGAAGAAAAAATAATTTTAATCAAAGTAATCAGTTTTATCGCTTTTTATTCCAGTTTGAGTATCACTAAAGGTATATAAAGGTTCTTTAATATTACTTCACGTTCCGGACGATCTATTGGCTTCCAAAAAATAAAACAAGATTTGGAAAACTTGCTTGCGTATGAAATGTGTGTTCGGGGTCAATAGAAACACGTTTCAATTGACCCCGAACCGTTTGTTTCAACTGCCCTCGCTTCAAATAACTTATCTAACAGCAAAAACCCTAAATGTTGTAGGAAGGTACTGACCGTAATAAACTCAACAAGGATATTCATAGTAACGATGATTGTAAACAACGCTGAAGAAGGAACAATAGTTTTGGGGCAATACGCAATATACTAATAGTCACAAAACTTACTTTTTATGCCGAAAAAGCTATGCACCCACATAAAAATGGCAACGCGCATTGAGCAACAGGATCCGATACGCAATGCAGTCCCTTCCCCTCTTAGGGCCTCGCTGCTGTCACTAACCGTCTTCGAGTTATTCAACTTATTTAATTTCACCCGTGTTTCTATCGACCCCAGTTTACCCTACTTTAAAAAATGCTGTCTATCATTATCTGTACACGAATCAGCGCTATTTGAAAAATACACAAGTCCCAGCCGATAAAAAGGTATTTTTCAAATAACTGCATTTTTTGGAAAAATAAGAATATCGAGATTGAATAAGAGCATTTTGGTCAGCATGATGAGCTTTGAGAAATTCTAATGGATTAGAACAATATTCCTTCGTTGTTGAGTTATCGAAATTTAAACGAAAAGAGCGATTTTCTGTCTAAAGCGAAGGGGATGGAAAAATTATCCAGCGCTACCTTTTGGACTTGAGTTAAAGAGCTCGAATTAGGCGCGATTTTTTTCTCATGCCTATTAATATTACATGAAAGCAATATTGCTTTTTTTCGATAAATCTTAATATATAGTTGACGCGAACTCGTTTTATGCGTTTGTTTGGTATTGTAAAATCTTCAATTTTTTTTTAAGTTACTATGTTTGAAAAGGGATTTTAACCCTTCGCGGCATAGTGTAACACTGGTGTTACACCCAATTCAATTCAGATTTTGACGATTCAAAAGTGTTTTTTAATTAAATATGGCACTTGTGAATGCTTTTCAAGGTTCCTAGGACTTCAATAACTACTAAGACATACCCATTAAGGGAGACTTTGTCCTTGAAATGCAGCGGGAGATGTTAGCGGCTCAACATGAGCAGCTAGAAGAAGAGGAGGGATGCCTCTGTGGACCAGGCATTGCCGATTAGCGGTAATTATAAACACATTTGTGTAAACACATTACAAAACCTTAAAAGCGTTTTTCTCGAAAACGCGTTTTTAAAAATGGCTGACATTCTTCTGACCGCTGTAATTAACATATCGACCTGAAATTTGGAGAGCATACTCAGAAAATATGTCTTCACGGAATGACGGATCGTTTTTTCGATAGATACATTTTTGCATTTATTATTTATCTTTTTATGCGAATAAAAACGCGAAAATTCGATTTTTTTTAAATTGCCGCCATTTTCCGAAATTTGTACTAAACGAAAAACCCATTCGTCATTCCATGACCAAAGGGTCTCAGATTGATAATATGCTTTGAACTTGTGTTTCAGATCAACAACGAGGGGGCAGTGATGTCAGCCGTTTACCTCCCGCGATTTGAGGACCTGTTTTCGCGGAGCTGCAACGGCCGCCATTTTGGTTTTTTTTTTTTCAAAAAAAATATTTTTTCAACGTTCTGTATATCATGAATAAAAGCAAGAAAAAAAACCGCACTCAAAAAGCTTTACTCGTTTCCTTTAAAAAAAAATAAAATGTAAACGCCTGCAATATGGCACTCCAAGGACAAAGTCTCCCTTAAATTTTTATCTTTCACGTAGCGGATGTTATTAATAACGAAAGTGCAAAAAAAACGAACTTTTTACATCATAAATTTGATTACGAATAATCTAGCAGGTAAGCCATAACCAAAAAATAGGTGAAAACTCGGTTTTTGATCCACTAAATACAAACCCGAAGTCTAAACCGTCAAATTGAAAATGGCGGATCCAATATGGCGGCTGTAAATGGCAACAACTATAGGATTTTTTTCCAAATTTGATGATCTATTTTTTTTCGGGGAGCTTATTTCCTGTAACAGCGACCCCGGAAACCCCCGAGTACCAACTTTCGCTATCATCAAACAACGTTTTCCATTTATGGTCCGCCATTTTGAATTCTCGAATTTTGAGTGCAGATTTGTAATCAGCGACCCCGAAAACCCCCAAGTACCAACTTTCGCTATCATCAAACGATGTTTTGCATTCATGGTCCGCCATATTGGATCCGCCATCTTGAATTCCCGAATTTTGAGTGCAGATTCGTAATCAGCGTCCCCAAAACCCCCCGCGTACAAAATTTCAAGCCAAGCACGTAAAGAAAAACGTATGCTCTAAACGGTTAACAGTCCACGTGAAATTCCTAAAGGACGGTACATCACCCCGGTATTCGTGTTGGTGAAAAAAAAGATACGGCTTTGTAAAACTCCTGCTTGTCTTGCCCGCATGTAAAGTAACAAATAAAAGTTCCATGATAGAGACCTGTTTGGATTTCCCGAATTCCGGCGATCGTTCGTTCGTTGATTTTTTCGACGAGTCGTTTGGTGATCCTTGAGAATTTTTTGGCGACGGGGATTCCTCGCTAGCCGATTTTCCATTTCTCGGCGATCCAACGATCTGAAACTGTTGCTTCGACTGTGGCGAATTGGCTTGCGTGGACGAGCCGCTCGATACGGGACTACCGTTCCACGTCTTTTTCGCGGGAATCGGATTAGCTTCGCCATCGCCGGAACCTCGAGCGTGACGTAACTTCCGCGGTGGTACAGGCGGTGGACCAGATGGCAATTCCGGTGGAATCTTTTTTTCACATTTCGCAACAGCCTCGGGAGGCGATTTGAGCTCGGCGCTCACGACTTCCGGTCTGAGAGCGCCCCGGCATCTGACGAGTAATTTTATCACTACGTGCGATTCCTTGAGACGTCTGACACAGTCTAGACGGCTCATGTGGGTCACTGGAACTCCGTCGATCGACAGCACCTGTGGAATATGTCGGTGGAAATCTCTATTAATCGGTTCACACTGATAACTGGAATTTTCAACTGAAATCGGATACGTTACCATTAAGGTTAAAGAAAACATCATTTTTGGAATCATTAATAAGCATTAATTGACATCAATCAAGATCATTTCTTTTCCTCGTCTCACGGCCCACTGCCATTACTTGAAATAAATAATTAAATGAGTCCATTAAATAAATTCATGGTAGATCAAAAGACATTTTTGTTTTCAATGTATAAAATATATATTGGAATTAAAAATATATTTACTTGCATAGAGTAAATCCGTGTTTAATTTGAATATATTGTTATTTTGAATACACGGAAAATATATTTGCTTCGATAATATTTTGTGTTGCAAAGAGCCAAGATTATCACATTTGGAAATGGTAGGCCGATTGAAAAAGAAGTACATGGAAATGAAGACAAAACAGTCATTCAATTCAGATGAAAAAAATTAATAGATGCATCCAGTTGGTACGGCTAAATAACTATTTTAGTAAATAATACAAAAAAAAACATAGGCGGAAGTAGAATTGTCGTAACTCAACGAAATCAAATAGATGTTGATTTAAATAAAAACATATATATGAGATGCATCATTGCTATAGTAGAATCATATAAAGAAAACTTTGAATTAGCGGAAATTGAAGTTGAGTAAAAAATATTGAGTCCAATGAACGAAACAAGTCCATTTGAATAGACATCTTTTATCCGGATAACTTTCGTCATTTATTGCACAACTCCAGACATTTTATTTGAATTTCATAAATGATACTTATTGGCAGAATAAATAAAGCTATGCAAACTGGAAAATACTATTGAAGTCAAATGTACATTTTTCTATTAAAAGCAGTATCGTTTAAGGGGTCTTCTCAGTTTAGACGCTAAAAAGGGCTATTTCCATGAATTTTTTGGGTAGGTTTATTTTATAGATATTAATATAAAAGTTGTTACACTTAATAAATACACTTTTGAGATACATTTTAAAAAAATGTACCCGTTTTTCGACGGGTTGTGGATCAAATCTTCGAAACTTCTGAACCTATCCTTATGAAATTTTAACCACATATTCTGTACAACTATAGCTATAGCGCATATCGATGATTTTTTTTTAATTTTGATTTATACCATTTTTTGCCAAATACGGTAAAGAGAAACACGTTTTTTTCGAAAAATGTCCGCCATTTTGTTATTTTTTCATATATTAAAAATCGTATAATATGCGCTATAGCCATTAACATACTGAATCTAAAACCGTTTGATTTTTTGTTTTGGATGATCCATCTCCGAGATTTCATCAACAGTGCAGACCTACAATTTTTTTAACTAACATTTCCGTCTATAAATAGCGACTTAAATAAATACATTTTTAAAAATGTATTTCAAAAGTGTATTTATTAAGTGTAACAACTTTTACATCAATATTTATAATATAAACCTATCAAAGAAACTCATGAAAATTGCCTTTTTTAGCGTCTAAAGTGAGAAGACCCCTAACGACGAGAGACAATACGTGCACAAGAACGAGTAACATCATTGCAGTGAATAAAAAAATCCATTTTACTTGAATGAAACTTTATAAGATTCGAATAAACCGTTTATCTTACAGCTGGTTGTAACCACTCGAGAATTCACTTCGAATGGATATTCAATTTCATTGAATATCAACGGAAAGTCCAGTAGACTGGGATTCAAATAAAATTTAATTTTATTCGAACAAATCATTTCTCCCTGCGTGGCGGAAGTATTCACGAAAAAGATCCGTGTGCAGCACGGAAAAAATGTCATTAACAAAACATCGACCTTAGTCAAACGAAAATTATAATTCTCCCCGGGCAGACATTTGATGGGACATCCACATTGTCCACATTGGATTGCAAGTGGATTACGCGCTAATTCCTGATCGACGTCATTTGAGAATGTTTTATTTGAAATTCGCAACTGGAGTTTGTTGGATTCCCCCAAAAAAAATATCCTTTCGTGATCCCGCGCACAAATTTGTTTGACAGTCCCAAGATGCACCTACATCTCTATAGGGATTAATTAGTGACACCGCACATAGGGAGTCCTTATTGTGATCCAATTGAATTCTGCACTGTTCCCAGATGAACGCCGTTTGAGAATTCTTACCACGTTCGAGTAAAAAATATGTAAAAAGTAACCAGAAAAAAACTCGGCATGTTGGAACATACCCCGCACACTTACAAGGAACATCCCTCAGGTGTCGTTCTTCGATATTGTTGGAACTTGTATATGGTATGAAGCATTGAAAACTAACAAGGAACATCACTTTGGTGTCCTCCTCCAATTTTGTTGAAACTTTTTTATGTGGAAGAGTATCGAAAACGACACTTATTTTTTTTATCAGCCGAAAAACGTTTTTAAGGGGTGAAACGCACCCTCGGAAATAGGGTCGTTTGTCGTTTTTCATCATTGACGTTATCGTTCTCATCCCTAATGTATAGTATACAAAAAAAAAAATATTGTTGCAATTTGAAGTTTTTTTATGTCTCGTACCGTTAAAACGTTATCGACGAAAAACGAAAAACATCCCCATTTTTTAGTGTGCGTTTCACCCCCTTAAAAACGTTTTTCCGACGATGAAAAAATACGTGTCTCTTAGTTTTTTATACTCTTCCACATAAAAAAGTTTCAACAAAATCGGAGGACGACACCAAAGTGATGTTCCTTGTAAGCGACGAAACAAAAACGAATTTTCTTCTAATCCGAAGCGATGAAAAATCCACTAGAGAGTTATCGCAAAAAAAGAGAATTAAGAGGTAAATCGAGGGCTGGTTTCACCCCTTAAAACCATTTTTCCGCCGATAAAAAGAATACGTGTCGCTTAGTTTTCAATATTCCAAAACATATATACGTGTCGACAAAATGAAAGGACGCCACCTAAGGGATGTTCCTTGTTAGTGAGCGTGTACGTTTGTGGCGATATTATGCTAAAGTGCAGTACAATAAATAACAAACGATAATTCCAAGGGATTTTCAGTGATGCCATTCAAATCGATTTTAAAGATATACTTAAGTACTGTTCTTAAGCGATTTATACTTTTTATGATAAGATTTATACTTTTTTAAGCTCTACTTGTTTTGTATATGTATATATCGGTAATTCTTCCGAAATGACCACTTTGCAAGACAACGAATTATTTCATTTTTCCATTTAAAAATTGCAATTGGCTTCCGCTTTAATTGATATAATATAATTCCCTATGGATGACACTGATTTTTCAGTTTTGAGAGATTTATCATGATCGAAAGAAATAGTAGGGCCAGAGGATGATGCAAACTTTTTTCTGTGAAGTTTTTATTGGTTTATTAATATCTCCGTCTCCTTTTCTTTGAATAGTGATGGCGCTTTTTTGTTTAAAATTCTCTCTTTCGTATCAAAGGCAAGTATGATCAGCTAGCGCTGGCCGTCACACGATATATGAACTGATTTACAGCTCTCCAGAGGAATAATTGAGAAAAACGGTTACGAAATTTCGTTATTTATTGCGAGATACCTGTGCTTATTTAATTTTTTATCTTTCAAGGAAGAATTAAATAAATGGCCTATGGATTCAAGGAATGTTTTTGATATTTTTTTTAATTTTTAGGACCTTTTCAGCTTGCTAGTGTATATGAAGTCTGGATAGTCACACTCCAGAGGAACGATTTTCATAGTCAAAATATAAGGAAAAAAGGATAACGATGATTTTTCTGCCAAATGTGTTCTGTAGAAAGATTTCGAAATATTCCAAACTGTTATATCCAAAAAAAACCACCGAAGTAATCGAATAGCATCAATTTAAAAAGTCAGACTACATGCAAAATGATCATTTCGGGAGAGTTACCCATATCTTGTTTAGAAAATTGAACACACAGGATGCGATAGGATGCATCAACATTCGGATTGGATTCTGTTAGACAATGTGGGAGTCCATTGGGATGCAAATTGTATTCGTGCATTGAAATTGGATTCTAATCGGAATTCCAAAGCGGAATTGTCGTGCAATGGGATTTTTCCCATTGCATTCCATTATTGGAATGATTATTTTGAATATATTTATTTATTCAAATAAAAAACTATCTAATTTCGTCTAATAACTAAATATTTTATTCAATCCTAATAAATCTGTGATTCGGTTTCATCTGTTCAAAAAACAATTTAGTCGAATCCACTAAGTGAATGTATATGTTTTTCTTTAAATTTAAATTAAATAGAAATTTCGCAGAGTCAACCATTTTTTTATTTGATTGAACTAATGGTCTGTCTTTATTGCAACACACATATCAAAGGAGAGTGGGGGTAGAGAGAGTGGAGAGAGAGGAATTATATATATATATATATATATATATATATATATATATATATATATATAGGTTTGAAAAATCTATAGCATGTTGATTGATAAAACTTTCTAATTATCATAATGATCTTCACTAATTGATACAGTTTATGTGATACAACAAATAATTATAGGAATTTATTTGGTTTCTTATGCCATATCTGCGACCAAATGTGTGTATATGGGAAACGTACATTTTGGACCGTTTGTGTTTCTGTAATATCGACTATCAGGTCATTCAGCTGCTTTCAAAACTACCTCTCCGATAAAGGATTGAGTATAGTGAAACTTTCAAGGTTCAAAGGATGACTTTTAAAACATTTGGCCCAAAGTTCAAAATGGCGATGTTAAGATGGCTGAAATTTCTTTTAATGGGAAGAACTTTTTAACCACAAAATTTGTCAGGCCGAAACTAACTTTTGCAGGAAGTTTTTTTTATAAGGTCCATCATTTTTATGTTAGTTAACAATATTTGTGACTATTAAAGCACTCGGTAGCATAGGGGCAGCATGCGTAGCTGTGAGTAGGTAGGTTCTACGTTCAATTCCATATGGGTGGAATATTTTCCTCGACCCAAATCATTTCAGAAGGCCGGGGAATGACGTATTACGATGCAAAATCGTCGTGGTAAAACAGACAATTGATTGTTTAATTTCATTTTGGATTTATGAAATATTTTATGCATTTAGTACACTTAGATTTACAGTATACATTGTAAGCGAACGTATGTGAATCGAATCTTTATTTATTCAATTTGAATATATTTAATATTTGGAAAAAATAGCGGAAACAAATAAAAAACATATATTTAAAACAAATAAGATCATAGTAGGCCGTGAGACAAGGGAAAAACCTATTTGGTTTAAATGGATTCTATTCAAATAAAATATTTTTTTGGCAGTGCGTCTGGAATTACTTCTGCACATGAAAAACGAAAATATAGTTTGACGAAATTTGACTGACCTCGTCTCCTTCGCCAATGGCGCCCCAAGAGCATTTGGCTCTGCTCGCCGGGCTCTGTTCCGCGCAGCTTTGTACAAAAAGTCTCTTGACTTTTTCCGCATTTTTGGCGCCTCCCTCGAACTTGAGGCCGAAGCCAAGTGGCTCGCCGGGAAGTCTGAACACCTCGACCTCCTCCTCCGGATGTACGTCCGAGTTACCGATCACCGCAGATGTCTTCGTTGGGTCGATCTGACAGTCATTCTCGTCGACTGTACCGATCGACAGTACGGTAACGAAATTGTCAACGGCCAACTGTTGTTGATTATTCCCAACGCTCACTACCGTCACAAAGTCGGACTCGTTTTTCCCGAGCTCTTGTCTGTAGTTGCACATCGTTGCGGAAGCCATTTCTCGTCTTTCCACGAGTCTCGCGAGCGTCCTCAATCCAACGTGGCATTCATCGCACCTGGATGACGCTCTTTTCTCCAACCTCGTCGGCTCTGTGATCTTTGTAAGACGGAATCCTGCTTCGCCACTCCCTGCAATCGAGGACACGTGTGTCAAACATTTTTCACGACTTTTGACGCATCTTAGATTTCATATCCTTCGGCAAACGACGATAAGTTGCCGTAATCGTTCGACTAATAGGGAGTCGAGTGGAAATAAAAAGTGTTCAAGTCGAACGAGACGCGTTTGCGAAAGTAGTCGAGCAACAAGCAAAATTGGGCTAAACCTCGTGCCAGAGGCGATCGATAAGTAGAAACTGCCGCAAATCCTCCCCTCTGTCCATAGAAGGAAAATAGGTATTTGCTTGTAGTCCAGCAAAAGAGACGAATACCGAGCACTTTTAGCGTAGAATATGAATTTTTGACTGAAGGTAAATGGCTGCATACCGGAAGTAGCCCCAATCAAATGTTGACCTTCAACTCGCCCCATCCCTAAGAAATAGGGGTTGAAAACTTAAACCCGCCGTATCTCGATTAATAATAGCCCGATAAAAAAATATTTTAAACGAAAGTTGTTTGGAATAGTAAAATACGTAAAAAGTTATCTGACGTCCAATCCCTTATCTTTGAGAAGAGCGGCACAAAAACACAAGAGAATTTTCGAATCGTTTTTGTGCCGCTATTCTCAAAGATGGGGGATTGGACGTCAGATAACTTTTTACGTATTTTATTATTCCAAACAACATTAGTTGGAAACATTTTTTCATCGGGCTATTAATTAACGAGATCCGGCGATTTTTAAGTTTTGAACCCCTATTTCTTAGGGTTGGGGCGAGTTGAGGGGCAGCATTATATTGGGGTTCCTTTCAGTATGCAACCATCTACCTTCAGTCAAAATGTATACTCTACGCTAAAAAGTGCTGGGTTTTCGTCTCTTTTACTGGACTGTTGTTTCGCGGCCTTTCCAGGAACGCTTCTCGCATTAAAGTGAAACTAGAAAATATCCGCACTCTCCGAGTTGTATGGTGAGTTTTTCTATTACTTGGCTGAAAATTTGCGCCATTGATACCGCACGAATGATTATGGTCGGGAGGAAAAAAAGCTCTGGACGTTGTCGAGTATAAATTGCAAAGGGACTTTCGAGTTGTCCGACCTAATGCGCAAGAGAGATCCAGGATTGGTGCTCATCGTGTCGGAAGAGCATTGAATGCGACGAGACTCTCATTTGGTCAACATATAAGCGTCTATTCGTACATATGTACACTCGATAATCGGAGTCTGTGAAAGTATCATTTTTTTTTGTCTCTCGTAGTAGCTTCGTCTCGTATAAAGCGCATCCGGTGGCTCTTCTCGTCTGGTAGAATGTGAGAAGTAGAAAGTATGAAGATTGACCCGTTGGGGGCGCGAAAGGGGCCAGGAGGGTCACTGTCAAGAAATCGATTCGATCACGCGGTCGGGCCGGAGAAGTTCACGTGAGAGATCATTTACATCGAACACCGTGTCTACCTCCGAGGAAAATGCCTCAAGTAGTTACGGACTCGTCACCGTTGATTATCGAACGCACGCGAATATTCGTTCTTCGACGTCTCACCAATGGCGAATATTTTATTTTCTGACCCCCTTTTGCAGGAGACAATTTTCAAGCTGTCGAGGTATGATTTCGAACATAATTCTCAAGAGGGGGAGACCTTTAGGCGAGGAAAAGTTTGCTGATTTTCATGATTTTAGCATTAAAAATTCTTTTAAAAATGTATATGAGGTATTCCACGTGAATCCGGTGGACTTTTTCCCTGACCCCCACTAATTAGATTAATTTTAAAAAATCTGATTCCATTGACTATAAAGGACACCCTGAATTTTTTTACATTTTTCGAAACAACCCTCAGTCAAAAAATGTTTTTCTTCGAAAAAGTGCCCAGATTAAAAAATCTGAAAAGATTCCCAAAAATGCGTGATGTGTGAACGTTTTCAAGCTATCACCCGCAGTGGAAGTATGATTTTTTTGGTGCTTTCTGAGCGATTAGCGTTAAAAAAAATCCGAACAATTCAAGAACCGCTTACTTCGGGCGGATACTTAAATATTTTGATACCCACATTGAATTTTTCGGATTTTTACAACTAAGGGTTGTTTCGAAAAATGTAAAAAAATGCAGGGTGTCTCTTAGAGGCAATGGAATTAGAAAGAAATAAATCGAATTGGCGGGGGTCAGGGAAAAAGTCCACCGGATTCACGTGGAATACCTCATATGTTTGTTGAGATTGGCTGGGTATGGGGGTCTGGGTTAGCTAAATGTCACACAAAACTAACGTTACCCCTACTCCACGGCCACGGGGATGGATGGATGGATGGATGGATGGATGGATGGATGGATGGATGGATGGATGGATGGATGGATGGATGGATGGATGGATGGATGGATGGATGGATGGATGGATGGATGGATGGATGGATGGATGGATGGATGGATGGATGGATGGATGGATGGATGGATGGATGGATGGATGGATGGATGGATGGATGGATGGATGGACGGACGGACGGACGGACGGACGGATGGATGGATGGATGGATATTTACATGTACCTGGTTTGTCGTATTACATGTTTAATGCCATGAGATAGTTGCACTTTGTGTAATATCTGTAGATTTTTTTTTACAGTGACGATTTCTTCGCCGTTTTTTGAACTCAGGGTATGTTTTATTACTACTTTTGGCTGTTACATGTTTTTTTTATTTATCATTAAAAATGGCGGAGGTATGGCACGGTCTTCTAAACTGCATTTTCTAAACTGGCGTGACGTATAGCTAAAAAAGAGTCGACCGCCTCTGATGAAATTTGTTTTATACCAAATTTCATCAGAGCCGGTCGATTATTTTTATATATCCTTGTAATCTTATTGTCTGAAACATGACGCTAAATGTTTTTGGAAAATTAAATAAAAGTATTTATTGAGTGCAAAATGTAGTTACTTTTTCGGAAAATTCAATCTTTTTGTTTCAAAGAGTACCTTTTTATCATTTTTTTACATTTCTCACGTTTTCTTGGTTCATATTCTGCGCATGAGTGTTAATAAAGGAAAAAAATCGTTTTTATTTTCGGATTAATTCCGCCAACGCGACGTGTCACGCCGTTTGACAACATCCGCTGCAACCTGTTAGAAGGCCGTGCCATACCTTCGCCAGTTATAAAGATTAATATAAAAAACCTGGTAACAGACAAAAGTAGTAATAAAACATAACCTAAGTCTCAAAATGGTGAAGAAATCTTTCCTTATAAAAATATCTCCCCCTTAAGGGAGACGACCGGTCTAGAGTCCGGACCAACGGTGAATTTCGCCATTTTTATGGATACCCAGTTGATAGAATTAACATTCCATATAGTGGCCTTTATTATACATAACTTCAAGTATCTTCATACATTTTTTCACAAGATTTTCCAACAATATAGCGGCGCTGGAGCTGGATGAAATGGGTCATCTTGGTCTGATAGTGCTCTGTGACCAGCAATATCACATCGCCAATTCTTGGCTTGTCGACTTGAACTTTAGTTTTGATTCCTTGTATCAATATTTTACATCGAAAGACGTAGGGAATTTTTTATATCTTGAAAACTTTTATTGAGAAAATTATTCTTGCCGATCTTTTTTTACCGAAAACATTTTTTTTCTTTCAAACATCTGCTATTTGATAAAAAAAATCTATATTTTCCGAATTCCCTACGAACTTCGGAGGCAAATCTTATCTAGAATTCTAATTATTTTCAATTTTCGTACCCGGTAAAAAATTGCCGGCCAGCGGTCACTGGGAAAGGTGACTTGCTTCATTCAGCTTCAGCGCGGCCATTTTCTTACTAAATTTGGTGAAAAAAATTGTAAAGATACTCGAAGATATGTAGAATAAAGGCCTTTAAACGGTATTTTCATTCCATCAACTAGGTATCCACACAAATTGCCGAACTTCACCTTACATTTCAGGGTTCAGGCTGGTAGTCTCCTTTAAGGGGTAACACCATTGTAGAATTTTCAAAAAGGTGATTATTTTAAAATTGACTTAAGATATGCGTTGAATCATCTAGAATAAGGGGGAAAAGTTTAGTACCTGTAAAACAAAGGTCCGCAGGCCCGTGTGGGCCTGCGGTGGCAGTGGCCGGGTGCGAGGCATCGACAGTTTTGCTCGAAACACAATTTTTCAAAACGGCACGCAGAATAACTGGAACATTTTTCATTCTTTTCACTCTAAATTTTGAGCACATCTTTAAAATAACATTCCGAAGAGACATACGTACGGGATTTTCCATGGGTTAATTTTAACATTAGTTATTAACAAATAGTTGACGGTTTTTTCTATCGAAAATTGAGTTTTTACTTTGAATGCTTGTCAATTCCAGAAAAATGCATATTTTCAAAATCCCCTACGTATTCCTCTAGCTATACTCATGTAAATTAATAGAATTTTTTTTCAAATTCAAATTTGCGGCAGTTAGACTGCGTGCCGCTAAGCGTCTCAAATTCTACATGCCTCGCGAGAATGGCTCCAGCGTCACAAATTTGTGAAATTTTTCGAAATACATTTTTTTTGTTCGCTTAAAGATGTGACTAATAACATCCTTAAATATAGTTGTGCTCTAACTTGTCCTTCCACCCAGAAAAAAATCGCGAAAAATCACATAATTCAAGACGTTTACAGTGGTGAAAGCCCTTAAGGTTGTATTGCTCGTACATTCCCTACCAAAAGTGCGATTCGGTGAGAATTTTGAATACTTTGCGATAACATTAAAATCTGAAAAAATCAAACGTATTGAAGATGCTAAGAACAGTGGTTTTTAATAATAAGAATGCCAAAAATTTATAAATAAATCGTTTAAATAAAAATTTGTTCAAAAAATCTCCGGTAAACTTGATTTTTTGTGACATTGAATGAATTCTGATATTTTTCTGAATCCATATGACTATTTAAAGAATTTTCTCTCTATTTCGAAAAACCCGTTTTTGGAATTTTTCAAAGGTTGTACCTATGACACTGTTCGTTCAATACCCCCGACACTTCTTGGATTTAATATGGAACATTGCTCCGAAAACATATTGAAAATTTGTGACCCTTCGTCCATTTTTTAAATTAAAAAAATTAAAATAAAAATCGATAGAAAACTCTAAAAAAATGCATATCTATTCAAAAAAATCTACGAATTCATGTTATAATATAAAAAAGTAGTTCACCGGACATATGTTGAAGAATTTTTCTTTTTCAACAATTTTGTTATAACTTTTTTGGATTATTATTACCGGAAATTAATGGTCTTAGCATTTTCAATGTGGTTGATTTAAAAAAATTTTAAATTCATCGCGAAGGCCTCAAAATTCTTGCCGAAACTCACTTTTGCTAGGGAATGTACGGGCAATAGATCCTTAAGGGGTCTTCTTACTTTAGGCGCTAAAAAAGGCTATTTCCATGAATTTTTTCGATAGGCTTATATAATAGATATTCATATGAAAGTTGTTACACTTAATAAATACACTTTCGAAATACATAAAAGAATTTTTTCATTCAAGTCGCCATTTATAGACGAAAATGGTAATGAAAAAAATGTCCTAAAAAAATTGTAGGTCTGCGTTGTCGATGAAATGTCAGAGATGGACCATCCGAAACAAAAAATCCAAATGGTTTTAGATTCAGTATGCGAATTGCTACAACGCATATCATGCGATTTTTTATGTATGCAAAAATAACAAAAAGGCGGACATTTTTCAAAAAAACGTGTTTTTTTTCACCGTTTTTGGCAAAAAAAAAGAAAATATCAAAGTTCGAAAAAATTCTTGATATGCGCTATAGCTATAGTTGTGAAGAATATGTGGTTAAAAATTTGATGAGGATCGTTTCAGTAGTTTCGAAGATTTTATCAAGAGGCCGTCGAAAAACGTTGTTTCGAAAAAAACGCGTTTGAAGTTTGTTTGGATTACATAAATATCCAAAAATGTTTTTTTTCTCTCAATACCCATAATATAACCCTATCACAAAAATTCATGAAAATAGCCTTTTTTAGCGTCTAAAGTGAGAATACCCCTCAAACGTATCTTTCCGCATTATTGTCGAAGCACCGCAATAACCCGTCTGTATAAACTGCATTCTTGGGTGGCTTTAATTTCACTTTTCCAAAGAGTCGAATCAATTGTGTCCACTTCACTCTATTCAAACGAGCCCAATCAATCTGTTCAAGCCCACACGATTCTCCCATCGTACAAGTACATTTTCATGGCAAAAGCGACAGTATCATTATTCAAGCCGGAGAAAACGCGTAGGCCAGAGAACCAAAAAGTCCAATGAAATATGCAGCGAGAGAAAACAACGATCGAAGGAAAAATGTACGTAGTCGTTGGAATTTCATACCGCGCGCATTATTTTCCTATTCATTCACATACGCTCGTATACGCGTTTACGAAGTTGTATTCGTACGGAGATTAATCGACGCATATGTGTGTCTGCATGCATGTGGAATAAAGTTCCCCGGTCGCTTTGGTGGCCTCTTGCGGATCTCACGGGCAAGGAACGTGAAAAAAAAAAATTGAAAGAAAAACTTCGTCGTGAAACACGCGGCGCGATACCTGTTGGTCGAGAGAAAAGGAGACGGAGAGTATGAGAGAAGAACGATCGTACAAGTGCGCGAGCTCGCGTGTAACGGAATCCATAGCCCCGGGAAAGAGCAGAGGGGGGAAAGAGCTCGGAGAGCGCCACATTCTCGATGCGAAACTCTCTCGGGAGAGAACACGGTTCTTCGTCTTCTCTCGGGCAAACCGGTGTCTGTGAGCCCCGATCAACTGGGAACCAATCTCCGTGACCGAACACGCCAATGAAAATATCAAGATTGCTGGGGCCTCCCAAAGAAAATACCAAAAATCGATCAACACCAGCGCTCGAAGCTTCTGCTTCGAAACGATTTTGCAACGTCGATGAATGCCGCAAAAATTCGACATCCGTCAGCCCAATTACATACAAAACTACAGCCACAAAATCACGTCAATTACATTTTTGAGCACGATCTTCAAATTTAATTGGAGTAAAATATTTGGAGTTCGGGGAAAATAAACGTTTTTGTTTCATTCGTCCAGATATATTTGGCTACATGAGTAATTGGACGTCGTGTAGAACTGTCGGATACCAAATATAGAGCAGCGTGATGCAGGTAATAAAATATCCACCTGGAGAAGACGATGGGCAATTATGATTTTTTTCTGTCTATTTTCATTGTCGGGTGCATTGAGGTGGGAGCCTGAATTAGAAGGTCCAAAAAAGCGTTTTTTCGGGAATTTTTTTAGAAGGGAAAAAAACAAGTGAGTCCAGTAAACATTGAGGTATCTTTTTATGTACATTTAACATGTATTTTAAAAAAATTCTACATGAAACAATAAATGATTGCAGAATCGGCGGGAAAGATGCAGCTCGTAATTCTTGACTGAACCAAATAAACCAATACAATTTTTAATCGTAATATTTTTTTTTTCTAGGTGAATTAAGAAAAGGCTGAAAAAATGGTGGAATTCAAACTTTACTTAGGTTTGAAAAAAAATTATTTAAAAATACTTTTTCAACGATTTTTTTAATTCACTTAGTAGAGATTTGCATACTGAAAAAAACAAACTTTGGTTTGATTCAATAGGTCGTTTAACTTTCTTGCTATCACGTCCGCCAATTTGGAAAAATCGTAAAAATGCAAACTGGAGAAAACGATCTTCAAAGTTTTCAATAGGAGGAAATATCAATATCAATATCAATCGCCTTTCTGCTTTTGGCCCTGTATCTTCGAGAATATTTACAATTGGCCTCTGTAACTTTGTGAATACATGGATAGTTTATCTATCGATTTAAGCATTAAAAAAATCGATTTTTCGGACCTTCCAATTAAGGCTCCCGCCTTAAACCATACTAGCACTCGGACACACACGGCAAGAAATTTATTTAAAATACATAGACGCAATCTTGTGGATAATAATTCTTTTTTTATTTCCTGGTATAAAGCTTTTTATCGAAAAACTCATAACTTGTTGCTGGAAAAAATGTTACACATTGTGGACATATTTTTCGGAGCAAATTGAACCTGAGACGGCGGCCGTTTCATCAAAGACACAGCGATCACCAAAGTCAGTACTGCATTTGCCCGCACGTTAAAAAACGATTGCAGTCCCGTCCGTGAAACTTGTATAACGGTAATTGGCACCGGCCACGCTCCGACTAAGGTAACGAATCTCGATATACGCATCGAAGAAATTGTACAGAAAAAAAGAGAATCAGAAAAACGATCGTTTCGAGATCGTTATTCATAGATATGGCGAGGAAAGGGACCAAAAGAGTGCAAGTGGAGCACAATGGTTCCGTACAACGCTCGTACATACTCGGCCGTGCGAAAAATTACGAAATTCCGTCAGATCGTTCGACGAGAACGACGAGGACTTCTGTGTGTTTCGATAATGAAATGAGGATATAATAAAATGCGGAAAGGATTTAAAATTTCCCGTTTAATTAAACAGCTATTTAATCAAATATATTATCCGCCTTGTAATTAAGTCTGATTTCATTACTTAATTAATTTTTTTCTTCATATTCTATTTATGGAGGTTTTGATCCTTAATTTTGTCTACGATTTTTACCCCTAAATGTTTCGATCGCATTCAAATATTTTCCATACGATTTCATTCGATTTGTATTCTCAATTAAACGATTTTTTCATTTTCGCTAACCGAATCTGAATTTCCAAATGAAATAACATCGAATCACGAGAGACTATTTTTGTAAAAAATAAATCAAACGTTGAGCCACTTCCGTGCTGTTTGTTCCCATTCGCGAATGTGTAGATCATTTTTGTCAAGTGTCATTACTATGTCACCAGCGTAGCAGTTTTTTTTAAATCGCGAAGCTTTCTCCAGGAGGAAGCCAAATTGCGATCATGTAATTTGTATTTTGCTTCATTTTCTAATGAGATCGATCGAGACTTTTCGTTACCGCAGCCCAGGAAACATTACGCAAGAATGCACTCTGCCGCGAATATAGAACCGCCAGTTCTATATCGTGAAGGAAAAATATATGTTCCGCGCGCCTGACGAGCTTGTGGATTCCAGGCCATACGGAGCGTAAACTTCCAATAAGAAGCCCTCGATGCGATCTTGTATAGTTTTAAGTACTGTGCTCTCGATCTGGATATATATATATAGGGTGTCCCTCTTTTCTCTGCCACCCGAAATAACTCGATAATTATCGACGTCACAAAAAAATGTTCCAGACAAAAGTTGTACGGTGTGAAGGGGGCCATCAAATGCGACCAATTTTTGTTTATTTCGGTGGAGGCGCTGACGCACAGTGAAGGTCACCTCCACTTTGTCAAATGGAATGGTACATTTTTTTAAACCATCTTGTGGCGCACCTCAAGCCGCATGAAAAACATTAGGGGGTCAAAGTCGTTCAAGGTCATTTGAGGTCAGTATCGATGATACAAATCTAAATATCTCGGATCACTACCAAATATTTGGTAGTGATCCGAGATATCTAGATTTTTATTTCATCTTAACAGGTGACCTTGAATGACCTTGTCAAAGTCGTTCAAGGTCATTTGAGGTCAGTATCGATGATACAAATCTAAATATCTCGGATCACTACCAAATATTTGGTAGTGATCCGAGATATTTAGATTTGTATTTCATCTTAACAGGTGACCTTGAATGACCTTGAACGACTTTGACCCCTTAATGTTTTTCATGCGGCTTGAGCTGCGCCATAAGATGGTTTAAGAAAATGTACCAGTCCATTGAAAAAAATGGAGGTGACCTTCACTGTGCGTCAACGCCTCCACCGGAATTAAAAAAAAATGATAGCATTCGATGGTCCCCTTCACACCGGACAACTTTTGTCTGGAACGTTTTTTTGTGACGTCGATAATTACCGAGTTATTTCGGGTGGCAGAGATAAGAGGACACCATGTATATGCGCTCATGGAAATATACATACGTATGTGTGTATACACATAAACATAATTAATCGTAACTATGGTTCACGAAGACCATTAGAATGGTTAATTGAAAATACGTAATAAATTGCCTCATCAATGCTAGAAAATTAACGCTATAATTATAACGCCTTATGCATTTTTTTGGGCACCGATAAGATTAATTATTAATTATTAGATAAAGATAAAAAAATAAATCCGATAAAAATAATCATCAGTTATTAATCAAAGTTTAATAAGAGAGTATGAATTTGTCAACCTTGAAAAAAAAATTGTACACATCAAAATTGTACACATCAACAAACATCAAACACTATTGCTGAAAAATGTACGCGGTGCCCAAAAAAAAATCTACACTGTCAACCAAATCATTTTTTTTTACCATATGTTTAACCAAATGATTCTTATTGACTGAACAAATGTTAAAAAATATGAAATTACGGTGGACGGTAAAATTTGCTCGAAAGTGATGATTTTTCAGGCGGTACTAATGTACGAATGTACGTGGACGTTACATACTAGGCGAATGCGATATCCGTTCCATTTTCAAGTCCCATTGTTGATGGAGGAAGCGTCTACCTGTGTGGAGTACTGTGGCACGGAAAAAGAGTATACGCACGGAATGATAAATCTCTAGCTTCGTACTATGTAATGGAGCAGCCTCTGTAAGAATTCCGATATTTTCTCAGCTCATCAAGGATATAGTTGTACAAAAGCGGTACGATGAAAATAGTGCCTTTCTTTCGCAATGTTTCAACAGGAATCAAGCTCTGACGATTTTTGACATCGTCTATTTTCATTCGGACAACACTACGTTTCGATCTGATGTCGAAAGAACAGCATAGTGACGAGGTTGGAAATGTACTAATTGGGAAGTATAACGAGGTTGATAACTGCCGGATCTCTTGACCGCATCATTATCCTATTCCGGAAGTGATCATTTTACTCCCTTTCGTCCTACGAGAACACTCAATGTTGTTGAATTTTGCATCGTTGGAATGCAAAGATTCGAAAAAAAATTCTTCCTCTTTACCGGCATCCAAAATCATTTTGTTTCTCAAATTAAGGTCGTAAATCCGTAACAAGAATACGTAAAAACGTGCCACAGATTTTCATAGCCTGGATCGGCAAAAAAAATCAGTTTAGCAGAATTCCTGTTGCGTTACGACGATGCAAACTTTGACACCATAATAATCAAAGTTAGTATCGATCAATCATAGATTGGTAATTTCACGTCCGATCGGCCCGGACGTAAAGTTCGTCTACACTTTTTCCACGGGTTGGAAAAATTATTTTTGATAATTACAAACGTGCTTTTCCTTTAAAACCGTTTCGAACGACGAAAAAAAATTGAATTTTCGACCGGCCGCAACGAGACAGCCTGGATTGACCTGTATACGCGTATAAGTGGCTTCCCTCGTGCGGATTCGAACTTTCTCGCTATTACGAATAATTGCGGGAGTTAGCGAGAGCGTATAAACACACGTATGTGCACGCAGAAATGCATGTCTCGCGTGTGTAACGGCGGAAAATCGGTGAGCACTGTTATATACTAATGCACACTGTGGGCACCCCGGCGCAAATAGCCATCATGTCTTTCTGCCAGCCGACAGTTAGCGAGTGCGGAATATTTACTGCGGTCACGAGGCCAAGAATTCGCAGCTCATAAAAGGCGGAAAATGTCACGCTTTAAAAAAAAAGGATAACCACCTCCTCCCTCCGATCTCGTTGAAATTTTCCAAAAACCTCCCTTTTAATATTTGCAGACAACCCCTTAAGGGTTTTTTGGGGACTCGCAATAGTTGTCGAGATATTGAATTTTGAAGTTTTTTTTTTAAGAGTAAGGTTCCGAAATGCTGACATTTTGCACAAATCTTCCTTTTAATATCTTAAGGGGGAATACCTTTGTAATTTTTTTTTTGCATTTTTTCCACATCTTCCAGAAAAGAAGAAGAGCAAGAGAACGTTGAACTAGAAAGACAATTGTATGGTCCAGACATCGCCGTTTAAAGGTAAACACGAAATTTCCATGATTTTACAGTACTCAAAACTTTAAACGCGTTTTTCTCGAAACAATGTTTTTAGACACGGGCGTATGCGTAGCGCCTCGAATTTTCGATCGATTGACTTGAAATTTTAACTGTAGCTTCTTGACAACATTTTCTAGTCCAGTACGTAAGATTTTCTCGATAAGTTGAAATTAAAAAATTTTATGATCGATATTCGACTGATTTTTTACGATTCGTTTTTCTTCATATTAACGCCATTTTTTTAAATCAATATTTTGAAAAACCTTTACGTACTGGACTAGTTTTTTTATATCTACTTTCAAAATGTTTTTGGTTCTAGCTTGAAAATTATGATCTGTGCGAATACACCCGTAGAGAACTATGATAAAAGGGAGTTTTGTTTTATCGACTACTGCGCCGCCATTTTTTTTCAAAATAATTTAAAAAAAATTCTTTTACTGTAAGACTTGTACCAACATGTATAAAAACCGAATTTAAAAAGATTGTTTTGTTTTTCTTAAATAAATTGTCAAAAATGGCACCTGATTATGGCCCTCACACAGGTATATTCTCCCTTAAGACAACCCGTAAAGGGATTTTTAGCGACTCGCAATAGTTTTCGAGATATCGAATTTTTAAGTTTTTTTAAAATGCGCGCCGACTATATATATATATATATATATATATATCTGCTACGTCACCGTTCATACCTATATATGTTATCGAACTCTCTGTTTTGTCCAAACAAAAATACCTAACCAAACTCAAACCCAAAAACTATTGCGCGTCGCCAAAAATTCCGTTAAGGGTCATCTTAAAATATTAAAACAAAGGTTTGTGCAAAATTTCATCCCAATCGGAGGGGGTGGGGTCCGGAATCTTACCAAAAAAAAGACGAAAAAAAAACATTATTTTATCCCGAACGTCAATTACTCCCATACTGTTTTTTCGACTCGTCGCAAAGGAAACACATGTCAAAATGTCAATTGTCTGAGCTTGTGTTGATATTTATTCTCGGTTGAATTGTTTGTCAATGTGTGTCGATGAAACGTGTCCGCTGCGATTAACCTGAGGCTTGTTTGCTCCCGATAATACACCCGGAAATATCTGTCCTCGTGCGAGAGACACAACAACCAAATGACGTTGGGAGAACCTCTCGAGAAGCCGTACGCGAATGATATACGTAAAAGGATAAAACGCACGGGCACGCCTCCCCCTCACTCCCCTATCGCGATAGAGCTAAGTCGCGACTGCATTCCGTTGCACTCTCCGGTACAGTACTATTTGTATATGGACAAATACGCGATAGGACAATGCAGCGACTCCAATGCAATGACGATATTGAGAAACGTTCGAACTGGCATTATTTTATTTCAGGAACAATCGAAGAGTCGACGCTCGATTTTAGAAATTGCTGGTCTTACGCTGGAAAGACTAGGCTAAAGATAGATCCATTGTACTGATATTAGAACGAAATCATCAAGTCGTTATAGACCCACACATAAAAGTATCGATATTACGAAAAAGTATTTGGGTTTGGTAGAGGGTGTTTTTATATTGACTTACGAAATGCCAGAACGTAGAAGAAAAGCCTCAAAATATTTGCTTGGGTGGACAGACCAAACAGAAGTGTCAAACTAATGTGACAGGTAATTTAAAACTTTAAATTTAGTTTGAAAATCAAGGAGAGAGAGACACCTTTGGGCGTGGACAAAATTTGCTGGTTTTCATTTTTTTTTGTTGAAGGAAAGATTTCTTCACCATTCTTCAGACTTAGGGTATGTTTTATTACGACTTTTGGCTCTTGTATGGTATTTTATTTTTTTATTAATCTTCAAAAATGGCGGCGGTATGGCACGGTCTTTTCAACTGCATTTTGAAAACTGGCGTGACGTATAGCTAAAAAACTAATCGACCGATTCTGATGAAATTTGGTATAAATCTTTCCAACCTTATTATCTAAAACATGACCCTAAATGTTTTCGAAAATTCTCCAAAAATATTTTTTTGGCAAAATGTAGCTATTTTTTTTCGGAAAATTCAATCTTTTCGTTTCGAAGCGTACCATTTAATCGATTTTCAACATTTCAAACTTCTTCTTGGTTCATATTCTGCGTATGAGTCTTAATAAAAGCCAAATCTTCGTTGGTTTTTTTTCAGATTAATCCTGGCTACGCTACGTTTCACGCCGTCTGACAAAATCCGCCGCAATCCGTTTAGAAGACCGTGCCCTATCTCCACCATTTTCAAAGATGCATTTTTAAAAAATTCCAGGCGACAGGCAAAGGTAGCAATAAAACACACCGCAAGTCTAAAAAATGGCGATGAAATTTTTGCTTAAAAAAAAAGCATGCACTGAGAGAAGAGTGTATAGTATTTACAAAAAACGCGCATGGTAAAAGAAAGTATAGTCGAATTCCCTATAGTTTATTGTCACCGCAATCATAATATGGTTAACACAACTATAAACGAAAAGTATATCTAAACATGCAACTTTGGTGGCGTGCTCGATTATCTATTATCCCCGAAATAACTACTAACTATTTTAAAAATATTAACTGAATGAACTATATCGATATTGTAGAGCCTTTCACAGTAGGTAAAAGTTATTTCGGGGATACTAGATAATAAAAAACATTACCAAAACGGCATGATTAGATAGACGCTTATAGTTGTGTTGACCATGTTATGATTGCGGTGTCATTAAACTATAGGCAATTTAACTATGCCCACTTTCACCATGAGCTTTTTTTTATAAATTCTATGGACATTTATCTCAGTGGAAATTTGTACTATTTATATGGTTAATATTAACACTTGTTGGGTATATATTGTGTGGAACGTGTCAATAAAGTAGAGACAGCGGTAGCACGCTATGATCGATATAGATATATCAGCGCATTAATTTATTAGTTTTTAAAATTCGATATTTCGAAAACTATTGCGTTGCGCCAAAAATCCATTTAAGCAGTGTCATATATTATCAAAAAGACGATCTGTGCAAAATTCCACCTTTATCGGAAGTAACAGCTATTCGGAATTGCACCTGGAATTACTTTAATCCGTTATGCCAAATCTATTATCAAAATAACATGAGTACCCCGTAGCATGGTGGCAGCGTGTGTAGTATAGATAGGTAGGTCGTACATTCGAACCCATGTTCAAGCGAAATATTTTCTTCGATAGGAATCGTTTCAGGAGGTCAGAGAATGCCAAGTTAAGATAAACAATCATACGGATAGTACTCAGAATTTTCGAATTTTCGAATTTATGAAATATTATATACACTTAGTAGACATACCATTCAATATGGTAAAAATCACTATTTTTTGATAGTGCAAGGAAATATCCATTTTGTGAAAACCTACTATATTATATAGCATTGAACAATCAACGTATGCTTGTAAGATTGTTGGTTGCGGTTAACATATGAGCATAGTTAAGGGGTTACCCCCACTTGCGATTTTGAAAAAATCGATTCTTTTTTTATTGAATTTTTTTGAAGTATAAATATCTGAGAATATGTCCTGAAAATTTAAAATCGATCCGAACAAAATTAACTGAGATATGAGCGTTGAAAGAAAAGAATCCGCGTTGAAAGAGAAACTTTAAAAGCGTTTTTCTCAAAATGGCATTTCTGAAATCGGTGACCAAGATTACTCGAACACTAATGAACCGATCTTCTTGAAATTTTGCAGGCTTATTTAATACATAAAAATGTAGTCTTTAATCGTTCGATTTTTTTTTTTCGAAAAAAAAATGGTCGTTTTATAGCCAAAAAACGGCCGTTTTTTTTCGTTAAAATCGAACCATTAACTTTGACTGTCCGCCATTTTGTGAAAAATAAATATTTTTTAAAATCCTTCGATTAAATACTAGTTTATACTTATATTTGACTAAATCCATCCGCATTTTTTTCTTCAGATGATCCACTTTGCCGCAATGTTGGTCACCGCAAACCGTGTATATAAAAACATTATTTCATTGACGGCCATTTGCCACTAAACAATGTAATATTTTTCAATAAAAAAATTACTGAAAGTTCTTCAAGATGTGTTCTTTAAGATGGTATATTGATCGATTGAAAAAGTTTTCGAGTTTTCTTTAAAAAAATTCATGAAAAAGGCCTTTTTTGCGCTACAAGTGGGGGTAACGCCTTAACACAACTGCTAAAATATCATGAGCGGTATTATATTTTAGGCAGTATCCATGACTATAAAATATTGTTGTCTCCTCAGGGTAATATAAAATATAGTTAAAATATGGTTCAAGTTACCACACTCCTCAATATCTACCTCTCAGTGTGAGATTCAGCACTTTTTTTCTCGCCTAATCGTATCTCCCCCCTAAGTTTTAGCAGTAGTACATTGGGTTACGCTTACAACGAGCTGATTCAAAAACTGGGTCTATAGTTCATGATTTTGTTGAAAAAATAGTGTGATACATAGTAAGATTCGCGCAGACCCGAACCTCACTATGATCACGATCATTCCTGCTCTTCGTTCACACCTTCCTTCGATTTCATGCATCTGTTTTTCGAATCGTACGGTTCGCGTGTGAAAAAAAAACTATGCGAAATCCGCGTGAACCGAAACCGAGTGCTTAATTATGAGTTGCAAAACTCACGGGGGCAAGCAGGGGGGGGGCAGGGGAGGTTTGACTTCGCGGGGCATTAAATTTCACGTACGGAATATAAGACGAGTGTGTAGGCGCGAGGGAAGGCAGCGAATCGGATACTCGTGAGACCCGAGAGAAGAGTCGAGATTGCACACGCGAGAAAAATCCGAGACGGCGAGAGAAAAAAAAGAACAGAAATTCGAAAAACGAGTTAGTCCAAGTGATGACCTCGCCCCTGTCGAAGCATCAAAAATATCAACAGCAGCTCGGGTGATCGAAAAAAATTTCGCATTCCGCTTTTTTGTTATACTAAAAAAAAGACTAACGGTTGCCTCAATCACTGATAATCAATGACGAACGTCAATTGTTATTTTCGATAAATTACAGCGCAGTACCGGCTCCCTCGTCATAACACTCGTCGTTATCCCGTTCGCGGATACTCGATACTGACGTAAGATGAAAGAAAAATGCAGACTCGAGATAGACACCTCTCGCCGGTAGCAATCTCGCGCGCAATTTTTCACACCGCGCGATATAACGTTAGTTCTTTTTTTTCACACTTTTTCCCAACTCACCAAAGATTATTGCGAAACGGAAATATATCGCGTGAAAATATACATATGTTCACTTATATGCAAGTGCATATAGAAGTGTATATATGTACACATTTATTTGTATTTTGTTGCAAAATGTTTACAACAGTTATAATCCGCTCGTGTCGCACGTGTTCGTTCCTCCTTAGCTCGCACTTTTCTCGCAATCTTGTTCTCTCGCTGCAATTGGCTGTGCTCACACTCGAAGAAAAAAAAATCGCCGCTTTTTCGACGCGCCGAATAGATGTTCGTTTATTGTTGCAAAACAATCGACAGGCGACTAGTCCTTTTGTTTCTCGCCGACCATTGTCGATATTATTGTTAATAACAGCGTCATTTTTTGCACACATTTATTATAGTTATTCGCGCATCGTGATTTATCGTTAGGTCAAGAGAGAGAGAGAGAGAGAGAGAGAAATGCCGAGTGTTGGTACGAAAGACACATAAAACACTGTACAAAGAGACGTGCAGTCGAGAGAACGGGCGTCGTTGGACTGACGCGAGAGGCCCGAGCCGGTAGGCCTCGACTTTCTTCTTCCGTGCTCTCTGCCGATTCGATATATATATATATATATATATATATATATATATATATATATATATATATATATATATATATATATATATA
This sequence comes from Ophion ellenae, assembly GCA_963210295.1. NCBI lineage: Eukaryota > Metazoa > Arthropoda > Insecta > Hymenoptera > Ichneumonidae > Ophion > Ophion ellenae. Next base: position 19,561,527 of record OY723388.1, read on the forward strand.
TATATATATATATATATATATATATATATAATCCCAGAGATTGCGCCTATATATTAACCACTAGGGAATTGCCTCTTTGATGAACACCGTTCTCCTGAGTTGTCGTCATCAGCGATGATGGCGGCCAAAATTTTCGCCACCATCTCCTGCCATATTGACATTTTCCTACGATCGTACATTAGGATCATAAGATCAAATATACCGGAACCTACACTAGGTTTGCCTAGCTTTCATGTGATAAAGATGACTTCAAGGATCTTCTCACTTCAGACGCTCAAAAAGGCTATTTTCATGAATTTTTTGGATAGGTTTATATTATAGATATTAATTAAAAAGTTGTTACACTTAATAAATACACTTTCGAAAAACATTTAAAAAAAAAATATTTATTTAAGTCACTATTTATAGACGAAAATGGTAGTTAAAAAATGTCCTTAAAAAATTGTAGGTCTTTGATGAAATCTCGGAGGTAGATCATCCAAAACAAAAAAATCGAACATTTTTTTAATTCAGTATGTTAATGGCTATAGCGCATATGATACGATTTTTGATACATGCAACAATAACAAAATGGCGAACATTTTTTGAAAAGACAAAAAAAAATTATTCGCCGTTTTGCGCAAGAAAAAAAGGTAAACTTCAAAATTTAAAAAAATCTATGATATGCGCTATAGCCGTCGAAAAACGTTGTTTCCAGAAAAACGCGTTTAATTATATTAGCGTATTAATCTATAATATAAACCTATTAAAAAAAATGCATGAAAATAGCCTTCTTTTTAGCGTCTAAAGTGAGAAGACCCCGGTTCCGTTGATTTGTTTGAGAATTATCGAAGTAAAAAATGAGAACTGCAAGAACTTGAGGCAACAAGTCTGCCGAACGACTTTTATGGCAAACGTCTCGTGGACGTTTAGATTTCGATTCGTTAAATGTAGGATTCGAGAAAAGTGATGTAGGTGCATATGGAAGGAATTTAAGTGGCCAAGAATGCCGGCGAAAGATTCGTAGCGTCGATGGTGGTTACTAGAAAATGTTGGAACGGATATCAAGTATTTGATCTAATGGTGACAGACGGTAGAAGGAAGAACGGCAATAGTGAGGTTTGATGGTAGGGACATTCGACTTGAAATTCCCGGTGTATATATACGACTGTATACAATGAATGAGGTATATAATCGCGGCAGTCTTGGAACAGAGCACTAGCTCCGCTGCTGCTGCTGCTGCTGACCCACTCGTGCCTGTACGCAGCGTCCCTCTTGTAAAAACCTGCTCATGCCAGTGCTGCGATGGGAGAGATCCAGCAGAAACTCAGCGATGCTGTTACCTTCTCTACCTGTTTCTTCGTGCATGCCGATACCCCGCTCCCTCTCACTCTCTCGCACTCTCCGATTCTGACGGGAGAGACGTGTCCCATATTTGCCGCTGTACCACTCGTGTGATCCGCCAGTCCTTATATTTTTCTCCTCTATAACTTTGTTATAAACTTTTTGCAACGATTCTGCACAGCAACCGGGGAAAAAAGTTCGGTCCTGTGAGATATCGATTTTGTCGAAAAATAAAACGATCGATAATCATTTGGCAACTGAGACCGATAGGTAGTGTGTTTAATCGAAACACGGATGATTTCGTTATTTTTGCCAGTATATTTAGGATGCTCGAGTCCTGTGGAAACAAGAAGGCTTGGTTGTATGGCAAGGGGGGACACTACTGGAACTGCCCATTTTCGACCGGCGGCTTTGGAATTTTTTCGAAAGCAAGGGTTAAAATACATGGTCAAAAGAACTTTGAGGTTTTATTTGGTACCCGAGCAGAAATATATTCAGGGTGAAATCCGGACCGGATCAGGCTGCCACAATAGCAAATCCGGGCCGGGTCAGGCAAATTTAGTCCGGCCCTGATCAGGAATGTAAAGCTTTTGCAAATTCAGGTCCGAATCAGGCACCTTATCAGGCTCTGATCAGGCGCTTTATCAGGCCCGGATCAAGCAACTTATCTGGTCCGGATCAGGCACCGTATCTGGCTCGGATTAGGCTTCTATCAGGCCCGGGTCAGGCTCCGTATTCGGCTCGGATCAGGCACTTTATCTGGCCCGGATCAAGCAACTTATTGGGCCCGAATCAGGCATCTTACCAGGCTCGGATTAGGCACTATATCGGGCTCGGATCAAGCAACTTATCTGGCCCGGATCAGGTGCCTCATCCAGCCTGAGACATGCGTGTCATCTGGCTCAGTCATTTGATTAATTTTTTGTTTAAAAATAGAATTTTTAAACAAAATAATTTTGTTTAAAAATAGAATAAAGAAAATAAAAATATCAACATTTATTTAATTATTATCGCAGTTACATGTTATCAAGTTTACTAACGTTATTAAAAATATGAAACGTGTGAAAACATTTTTTTACAGTTTAAGTTTTTATTTTACTTGACTTGATCGTTTAGTTATTGTTCCGGTTTTGGCGATGACCGTCCCAATTTTTTGCACTGTCTATGAACGCCGCTAGCCCATCCGAAATTTGTTTCTCTTTGACAGAACCTGCGTGGGGAGTTCCATCATACTCTGGCAAGATTGCATCTGAAATATTTTGAATACATAGAAAAATTAGTGAATATACATAGAAAAATTACATCTTTGCATAAAGAGCATGTATCAGTCCCCAGGTAGGGAATCAAAAGGCTGACGATGGAAACAAGCTTGTGCGAGCCTTGTTTCACCGAGCCTGAGTGAGACAGACCTGGGCCAGGTTTGATTGCATCGTTTGGAGCAGCCTGGAACCAATACTGGCTGCTTAGCCTAAACTCAGGGTTATTTCAAGCTTAATTCAGCCAGTGAATTTTAAGGCTAAAAAATCAAGGCTGGATGCAGGCTTGTTTCAGGTTGTGATAAAATAAAATAAATTTTAAATAATATTTTTTCTGTACTTTTATGAAAAAAAAATTAGCAATACATTTGTCGGGTGCGATGGCACGAAAAACGAAAGCGAAGGAGGCAGCTCAGAACATTTGAACATATTCTCTTATCGATATTTATGAGGTACACAAAAAAGTTCTTTTCTCGTCACATACACATTTCGTATATACTCACTCTCTGGGGTTTGCGTACACTCTGTGTATTACGTGTCCCATAAACAATAAATAAAATAAAGTATTGTGTTTAAAATATTTTATATATATTTTATAACAAATAATATAATGAATAATAAATATATATAATAAATAAAATTACTTCTTTACAAATTTATTAAATTTATCCCAATGTAGAATATAGAAAACTAAAAAACAGGCCTCATATAGCCTCGAGAAGAGTTTGGGATAAGCCTGGTCATAAATGCTCGTGAAGGCTTCATTAAGGCTCGTTTTGAACCTTGTTGTTTCGTCGTTTCAGGCTTAGTACAGGCTTTTCTACCAGCGTTTGGTCGAGCCTGTGTGCAACAGCCTGAAACCGCGTTATCATTCAGGGGTTCAGCTAGGCCTGAAATCAGGCTGGTGCTCAGCCTGAATAAAAAAATGTGAGCCTTGTTTCAGAGCTTGGCGAGCCCTTTTTTCATCGTCAATTCCTACCTGGGTCGGATCTAGGGAGCGCCACCGCTCCCCCGTCGAGTATATCTATATTGATCATAAGTATAGATATATTCAACCAGGAAAAAGTGAGCGTTATAGGCTCCGATTGATATATCCTCTGAAGATAATTAAATAATTACATAATTATTTTAAAATGGTGTACCTCGTAGTGGCGTAGCTCAATCTCTTTTTGTCGTTCTCGCATCATTTGTATATATATAGTGTTGTATATATATTATTGAGAAAAAAAATGTTCAACGGTACAAAATGCAATTTGCACAATTATTTCTAGTCATCTAGTCCCATGCAAACGTATGTATGAGTACATTTATGTACATATACGTATGTTTGTACCGTTGAACATTCTTCTTGGTACGAAATATATTACACTGTATATACAAATGGTGCGAGAGTGACAAAGTGAGGTTGAGCTACGCCGCATTGTCTTCGCCCATCAAGTCGTATTTTATATATTATCACTGTTCATGTGTAGATAATCTACAGTATAGTCGCAAATATACTTTACCTGAGATTTTGTATGCACTGCACTTTATTGAAGGGCTTGCCTTTCTTCGGGAGAAATTGATGAAACGAACGAGATGTGTCGATGTTGCTACGGCGTGGCTGTTGCGCTTTCTTCTAGGTATATAATACGGGACTGGTTGCCGGTATCAATGTGTTGGCCAATCACATAGGACTCGCACTAAAGTGAAAAAGTGTAGTCGTGTACTGCGTGTGCAGCTGTCAAAATATTTCGTGAGGCTTCGCCGACAGAGGCGCTGTCTAGTCCCAGAGAGGAGAGGATACGGAGTGACGAGCTTCATGCGAGATAAGGCTCCTATCCGGCGCAAATCATGCGTGCCTGATCAGGGCGCCTCATTGATGCCTGATAAGGCTCCTATCCGGCGCAAATCAGGCGTGCCTGATCAGGGCGCCTTATTAATGCCTGATAAAGCTCCTATCCGGCGCAAATCAGGCGTGCCTGATCAGGGCGCCTTGATGCTCCCTGCCCAGGCCCCTGTCTGGCGCAAATCAGGCATGCCTGATAAGGGCGCCTTATTGATCCCTGCTCAGGCCCCTGTCTGGCTTAAATCAGGCGTGCCTGATCAGGGCACCTTATTGATCCCTGCTCAGGCCCCTGTCTGGCTTAAATCAGGCGTGCCTGATCTGGGCGCCTTATTGATCCCTGATCCGGCCCGGATGGATCCTCAGGCAACCTGATTAGATTTCTGCTCGGGTAAATATTGGAATATGGGAATAAAATAATTATGAAAAGAATACAAAATGGCGGCACACGAATGGTTATAGCACTACTGGTTTTCAGCCAACCATCTCCGCGACACACAGTAGAACTGTCGTAAATTTGATGCTGGAACTAAGAGTGAAATATTTTCCCTATTTATATTAGATTTAGCAGTCAAGTACGGGGGGTAATTGAAAAATAATTTAAAACATAAATAAAAATGGGTGTAAAAAAGGTTGGTTTTTTCGACCATAATTTTCATATCAAAAGTGATGAACTGTTTACAACTTTCAATAAATCGAAAAAAGCGCTCGTACTTGACTGTTACGGAGTTATATACAGTTGAAATTTTTGAAAAATCGAATTTTATTTTATTTTCGTAATGTACATATATTTTATTACACACACAGAAAATTTCTTGTCAATCCGGCGAATATTCTCGAATTTACACGCACATTTGTCAGGACGTGTCAGAGCATTTGAAAGGGCGTTTGGAACTTGAAACGCGTTTTTCTCAAAACTGTGTTTTTGAAGTCGGTGCGCAAGATTCCTCGGAAACGGCTGAACCGATCAGTCTCAAATTTTAACACAATCTTTCCAAGTATATTCTTTAGTAATTAATTGAAGGTTTTCTGTCACCGATAAATATTTTCCATTTTATAAGCAATTTAAGGCCTATATTTTTGTCAAAAATCGTTTTTTTTTCTTTTTGAGAAGCCGCCATTTCGTGAAAAATTATTATTTTGCTTATTCCTTCAATCGATTACAAGATAGTTTATTATATTAACGAAATATTTTTGGTTTTTTCATTTTAGATGATCCAGTCCAGAGATATCGTGCTCACCGCAAGACACCTTTTTTAGAGGTGCTCCCGGAGATCAGCAGCTTTCAAAATAATTATTTTTAAGAATAAAAAAATGTTAAAATACAGTTAAAAGTTACAATATTATGTGTACCAATTTTTTACGTTAATAGATATAAAGGTATTCTCAAGAAAAATTCTTGAAAAATCGATCTTTTTGGGCCTCCTGACTGTATATAATTCCTCAAAGCAATCTAAGCAGCTACAGTTAAAATTTCAAGTCGACTGGACGAAAATTGTTCGATTTCTGCTCCATGCCGATTTCAAAAACATCGTTTTGAGAAAACCATTTTTTTCGTGTACATTTTGTAAAAATAAAAACGCGAAATAAGTCCAATGTATGCTCAATAACATACCTTTACTCCAAATCCCAAATAAATGATCCAGTAGATAAAAAAATCGGTAAAAATGACCTTTTTTCGGCCTATCACAGTGGTGAATTTCGACCATTTTTTATAGATACCCAGTTGACAGGATGAAAATTCCGTTTAGTGGCCTTTATTCTACGTACTATCAAGTATCTTTACAATTTTTTTTCGCGAGATTTCGTAACCAAATGGCCTCACTGAAGCTGGATAAAGCGAGTCACCTTTTTCTGATGGTGTCCCGCTGGCAATATCGCCAATTCTTTACTGATTACCTTGAACATTTTTTCGTAACCTTGTAACAACATTTTATATCGAAGTCCGTATGGGATTTTCGATATGATGAAAACTTTTTCCGATAAAATTTATGGTCGGCGATTTTTTTTTACCGAAAAAATTATGTCTTTCTTGAAATGCGCCCCTTTACAAAAAATATATATTATTCGATTTCCCTACGTATTTCGAAGGCAAATCTGGTTTGGAACGCAAATTATTTTGAATTCTCGTTCCAGGTAAAAAATTGAATAACTCCCGTCGGCCGCAATACACTATCAGACAAAGGTGATTCGCTTTATGCAGCTTCAACGCCGCCAATTTGTTGCGAAAAATTGTAGAAAATTTGTAGAGATACTTGAAGATATGTAGAATAAAGGCCACTAAACGGCATTATGATTATATTGACTGGGTATCCATAAAAATGGTCGAAATTCACGTTTCTATCGGACTCTATAATGACAATGACCCGAAAACATTTTTGGCAATTTTCTTCTTCAACTTACACACTTGAACAGTAATATTTTATTCAATACAACACCCAATGATTTTACAATATCAGGTTCGAACAATCTATCGTGTTTTTTTGCTCTGTATTGTTGTCTATTCTGTATATGCAAAGAGCACGACTGGACGTTTATACAACCTTTTTTTGACGTTTTTAATCGATTTCGATAGGCGATGGATAAAGATCTCTGCCATAAAAGTCAACAGCGATATTGTGTAACCAGCACCCACTAATGCTAGCATATGTCGACGAAGTATGATCATATTTTCTTATTCCTCAAGCTCACTATCGTTTTCGCTGTCGTTGTGTTCAATCCCTTCGTTCTTCGCGTCTTCGTACAATTTTTTAAGGGGTCTTCTCACTTTAGAAGCTAAAAAAGGCTACTTTCATGAATTTTCTTGATAGGTTTATATTATAGATATTGATATAAAAGTTGTTACACTTAATAAATATACTTTCGAAATACATTAAAAAAAATTATTCTTCCAAGTGACTATTTATAGACGAAAATGGTAGTTGAAAAAATGTCCTAAAAAAATTGTAGGCCTGCGCTGTTGATGAAATCTCGCGGATGGATCATCCGAAATAAAAAAATTAAACGCTTTTAGACTCAGTATGTTAATGGCTATATCTCATATCATACGATTTGTTATATATGCAAAAATATCAAAATGCCAGACATTTTTCGAAAAAAAAAACAAAAAAAATCGTGTTTTTTTCACCGATTTTGGCAAAAAATAGTGAGTATCAACATTTTAAAAAATCCTCGAATTGCGCTATAGCTACAGTTGTAAAGAATATGTGGTTAAATTTTCATAAGGATCGGTTCAGTAGTTTCGAAGATTTTATCAACAAGCCGTCGAAAAACGTTGTTTCGCGAAAAACGTGTTTAAAGTTTGTTTGAGTTGTCGTTTACATAAATTTGTTGTTTGTTTTGCATTATTGTTGTTTACATAAATACATTTTTTTAATTGTATGTATTTCGAAATTGTATCTATTAAGTGTAACAACTTTTATATCAATATCTATAATATAAATATATTTTAAAAAATAATGAAAATAGCCGTTTTTAGCGTCTAAAGTGAGAAGACTCCTTAATCAATCCACCGTTGTGCATTTGATTTATGAGAGTGTCAATGGCATACCGATAGGGTGATCGTTTGGTGAATCGGGATGCAACGCCGTCTGTCCAGAAACCAAGTTTTGCGATTTTCATCGTGGCGCGTTCATTTACTCTGCTCGTCACAACGGCTACCTCGGCCCGCGATTTTTCCATTAAACAAGTGATATTTTTCTGTTGGACAACACGCTGTGCACAAACAAACATACGCTCTACCGTTGTTTCACTTCTGTTCATCAAACTCCTCAAGACCCTCTCGGAGTTGGACACTCATGTAGGTTTTGCCGATCAAACCGTAACGGCCAATACTTGGACCAATGTTGGCGGGACGATAATCGATTATCCAATTGTACGCCAATGCTCGGCTGAGTATTGACTAGCCAACATTGGTTTGCCGATACGAGGCCAATGTTCGGCCAAATGTAGACTCGCTAATCATTGGCTTGTCGATACGAGGCCGATGTTTGGCGAAGTATAGACTCGTCAATCATTGGTTTGCCGATACGCGGCCAATGTTCGGCCAAATATAGACTCTCTAATCATTGGCTTATCGATACGAGGCCGACGTTTGCCGAAGGACAGCCTCGCCGATCATATTTTTGCCGATGCGAGCCCAATGTTCGGCAAAATATAGACTCGCTGATCATTGACTTATCGATACGAGGCCGATGTTTGGTGAAGTATAGACTCGCCAACATTGGTTCGCCGATACGAGGCCAATGTTCGGCCGAGTAACGCATGATCGAACCGCAAGTCGTGTATTGACAATTCACTGTTACGCATCGAAATCATTGAGAGACGAGATAAATACTTTGTACGAGTCCATTGGACATTACTCTTAGGCCAGGTGATGACGAATTACAATACAAAAATAATAATTTTTTTTTGGCCGTGTCGGGCCAATTTAGGTGATCTATATCGGGTCACAATTATCCGCCAAGACTCGGTCGATAATCGGGCCAAGCTCGAGTGCCAATGATGGCAATTTTGACTTATTGTTGGCCGATTCTCAAACGAACTCATACGCGATGCTCGGCCGATTCTCATAATCCATCCTAGGGCCAATAGTGACTGCGAATATCGAGACACACTTATCATCCGAGGCTCGGTCGATGATTGGGCCTAGCTCGAGTGCCAATGTTGGCAAGTTCGGCGTCGAGCATCGGCCAATCATTGGCCACTACCGATCACCCTACATGGGCAACGTTTTTTCGACTTTGAACGGACTCATCAGCGGTGTCAATCTCGATTTGTCAAGATCATCGAAAGACTCGAACGCCATTTCACCGGTAGCCCGCCAAGTTACCTTCGTGATCGCGGTATAAATGTTGGATGAGTAAATGGCCGAAATAGCGAGCAAGCACGCGAATACAATGCGCTCGGCATGTGTGCTCGGTTCTTGTGACACAGAGACACCAGAAAGTGCACGCACGATGTTGAAAGATCGCCACACGGAAACTGGGAAGAGCGGTACTTTTACTGCAATTAGGAATATCGTAACGATGATCAAACTCACGAAAACGGCCTGGCAGGAGAGGGATTGGTACGGGTGCGCAAAATCCATCGATACGTATTGGAACGGTCCGCAAGCTATTGCACTTAAAATGCAAAACTAATATCTAGTTGTGCATTCCCTTGATCGTGGTAAACGAAACGTTCCATATCACAAATATTTCTACTACCAAACATTGTTAACCCAGGTGGACCACGTTACAGATACATTCAATCTTTTAGCAATGAATTCGATCAGCAGAATGTTAGGGCCACCATCAAACATAGGTTCACCGGGTTCATTGAAGTTGGCGGCGGTAAATGGTTTATTATCAACCATGCTTATTCCTAAGGGATCATCCATTAATCACGTGAGATTTTTTGGCCACTTTTTGAGCCCCCCATCCCCCATGGTGATATGTGGTGAGGTTTCTGTTATCCAAATCCTCTCACCCCCCCCCCCCCCTATTTGAGCCTCACGTGATTAATGGACGACCCCACATCACCATGGGCGAGGGGGGGGGGGGGCTCACAAAGTGGCCAAAAAACCTCACGTAATTAATGGACGATTCCTAAAGGGTAATGCCACATATCACTAGTTTTATCAGGAAAGAAGCCATCCCTATTCGAAGCCTGGTCAATTCTTGTATAGTCGTTCTTGAAGGGACTCACAATCAGTCAATGAACAATCGGTAGGCCCAATGCGTTATTCTACGATTTCGAAGTTCTTGAAGATTTCGGCTCGATCCATTCGAGGATTGTCAAATCGAGGAATTTCTTGGTCCAAGCGAATTGCAACAGATCCTTCATAGATCGTCGATCAGTACTCGAGAAACGAACAAAACCAAATATTTCGGACGGTAGTCGAATGATCCCATCTCCGCTCCGGCATCGATGAAGCCTCTTGATGGTAGGGTTTGGGAGCCCCATATGGCACCGCATATGGTGTAACTCTACTAAACGGTAGAGCTGGCGGATTTTCGAAGGACATGTGAACGAGAAGGAAGATAGTGGCAGAAGTGGCGATCGGGGAAGGATCGAGGTATGATCACCCGATGTACCATTTGCAGCGTTGTAATCTTAGGCTATGTTCATCATCAAAACGGGAAGCGTTTGTATCAAATTTAAAAGTAGCTCATCGATTATCGGACGCGCGATGTTTTCTTCTTTCGCGGGTTTAGTTATTAGCATTACTGGACGAGCTTCCGAATCTTCAATGATGTATAGGGTCACATATACCAGTAAAAAAAAATCCATCAGCTGCATTGTACAATTAGGAAGGCTCGTATGCATACACTCTGCCCCATGGGATGCGATTACGTCTTCTACACATAATTGACGTAAATTACTCCATTGGCCTCTGTCGAGCAGTTTTCGCGGAGCATAAACGTTTTCCCTGGAGAATTATCTACGCGGAGTTGGTTATCGGACGGTCTCGTTCAACGTTACCGAGTACCTCTATACCAATGAGTCGTTGAAAAAAAACTATTCCAGGGTGCGCAGTATCCTTAGCTCGATGGTCGACTTTTATTTTTAGTATTTCCTCGGTAGTATAGTCACCATGCAAATGTAGCCTTTTTCGGGTATTGGCATATAGCTCGATGGATTATGCAGTTTTTTAGCAACAGCTATCTTCGTTTTTGATAAATTGATAGACATTTCGTAGCACGTGAGATTGCAATTGTTTCACTTAGTGTGCAATCGAAGATTCCGACGTTTAATTTTGTAACTTCGCGCAGTGACTAAATCTTTGGAATTACACTTAAATCGTATCTTGACCCTTAAGGCAGAAGTCTGAATTAGAAAGGCCGAAAAATCGTTTTTTTTTTTCAAATTGCTTAAATCGATTGATAAACTATCCAAGAATATATTCACAAAGTTACGGAAGCCAATTATAAAAATTTTCGAAGATACAAGACCAAACGCAGAGACGCGATTGATATTTGATATTTTCGCCTATTAAAATCTTTGAAACGCATTTCCTTCAGTTTTCATCCTCACGCTTTTTTCAAATTGGCGGGCGTGATAGCAAAAAAACTAAACGACCTTTTGAATAAAACCAAAGTTTATTTTTTTCAGTAAGAAAATCTCTTCAGAGTGAATTAAAAAAGTCGTCGAAAAAATCTTTAAAAATAATTTTTATAACACGTTAAACTGTTTTCTTTAACACATTTTTTCTAACCTGAGAAAAGTTACAATTTCACGATGTTTTCAGCTTTTTTTTATTCACCCAGAAGAAAAATATACGACAATTGAACATTTTGTTGGTTTATTTGGTTCAGTCAAGAATTACAAGCTGCATATTTCCCGCCGATTGAGGACTGCATTGCAAGATGCACATTGAATAGGCTGATAAATCCGGAGTCATTTATTGTTCAATGTTGACATTTTTTTATACATTTTAAATATGATTGAAAAGATGACTTCATGTTTACTGAGCTCACTTGTTTTTTCCCTTATAAAAAAAATCCCGAAAAAACGCTTTTTTGGACCTTCGAATTCAGGCTTCCGCCTTAAGCAGATCGGGCCTGCTGAAACGTGTGTTGGCAGGCGGTGCTCGTGTCAACCCACATTTGCGTCCGCAGGTACATACACATACCCAGAGGGCGTATTGCAAAAAAAGGAATCTCGTACACCTTAAAACAATATTATTATGCATAACAATAATGCATCACAAATTTGAGCTTTTTAACACAAGTTTTAGTGATAGCGATGGATACCTTTCTCCCCCTCTTATTTCCCGTGGAGTTTGCTCTGTGCTTGAAATAATCAAATTTGAACGTTAAGAGTCAATTCTCTGTATGGAGAGAAATAAAATGCATATGCATATTTCTTATATGCATATGGGGATTTTTTTGCAATGAAAAATAACTTCTTTTTTAGTTTTCAAAAACATTTGGGGTCATGTTTTAGACAATAAAGTTAGAGAGATTTATACCAAATTTCATCAGAATCGGTCGATTAATTCTTTAGTCTAAATCTCAAACATGGCGAATAAACATTTCCTTTTTGAAAAAAATCATGAAAATCAGCAAATTTTTTCCTCGCCTGAGGGAAAAAGCCCCCCTTAACTTGGAACGGCTTGAAAAATTCTACAAGGTACCATGTAGCTCATCCGGAAAGAAAAGCGTGATCCGAGTTCACATACTCAGTTGTATCGTAGTCCCTCGCAAACATCCACTTTCTTACGGGTATTCAATCCGAATTGTTACTGCGGTCATCCGCAACGCCCAATGTCTATGTTGCGTATGATCGAGTTACACGTGCGTCACAAATAAGTATATATAATAAATACTTACATGGATAAAGTACACTATATGCGTACGCCTGCAGGTCTCAATCCCGTGCATTTGCTAAGTTGATTATAATGGGGACGCACGATTGCTTGGCCGGAGCCGTCAAATTCGGTCATATAACGGAAATTCATTACCTGAGGTTTGCGCGCGTCGCGTATAAGAGGTCTGAACGTATCTGAGGTGAGAGATTGGCATTTATTTTAAGGAGTTATATACAGTTAACATTTTCGAAAAATCGATTTAAAATGATTTTCTTTTTTCGTAATGTACATATATTTAAGTACACACACAGAATATTTCTTGTCAATCCAGCGAATATTGTCGAAGTTACACGCGCATTTGTGCGTGTCAGAGCGTTCGAAAGTGCTTTTGAAACTTTAAACGCGTTTTTCTCAAAACTGTGTTTTCAGAGTCGGTGAACAAGATTACTCGGAGACAGCTGAACCTATCAGTCTCAAATTTTAACACAATCTTTTAAAGTATATTTTTTAGTAATTAATCGAAGATTTTTTCTCACCGATAAATATTTATCATTTTATAAACAATTTAAGGCCTATTTTTTTGTCAAAAATCGTTTTTTTTTTGTTGAGAAGCCGCCATTTTGTCAAAAATTGTTATTTTGCTTATTCCTTCGATCAATTACAAGATAATCCATTATATTAACGAAATATTTTTGGTTTTTTCATTTTAGATGATCCAGTCCAGCGACATCGTGCTCACCGCAAGACGTCTTTTTTTAGAGGTGCTCCCGGAGATCAGCCACAGCAGCTTTCAAAATAATTATTTTTACAAATAAAGAATGTTAAAATACAGTTAAAAGTTATCATAATATGTGTACAAATTGTTACGTTAATAGATTTGGAGGTCTTCTCAAGAAAAATTCTTAAATATCGATCTTTTTAGGCCTCCTGACTATATATAACCCCTTAAGCAAAATCGCGCCGCGTTACGATAAATAAAACACCAAAGGAAACTACGTTCATTAAATTGAATATAATTTTTTTATTGTCTTTAGTTGATGTGAGATAAATTTAAGAATTTGCCTCAATTATGTTTGCTATAACTATTTGCCTCTATTTATACCAAGGAATATAAATTCGCAAATTTCTTCGATCGTTGCGAAGAAAGCTATTTTTTTCGCTTCGCAGTCTGTAACGATGTAAGGTGTTGATCGTTTTTCGTCGCAAAGCGAAAATATGTATTTGTCTTGCAGTAACTAAAAACAATCAACAGTGAATTCAACAGTAATTGCGTAATTCAATTGTTGTCCAATTCAATTGTTCACTCACAGTAACTAAAAACAGCCAACAGTGAATTCGAAATTTACTTCTCTTTGGACTGAAGCTAAAGGAAATAAGGATTCTTTCTCTTCCAAAAAAGATACGAAATCCCTTTTAAAACCTAAAAACGTAAAAAATGAACGCCTATTAATTAAAAAATATGTTAAAAAACATTATCGCTTGTTTCGCCTGATAAAAACATTTCGATTTACCTTATAATTATTTTTTACTTCAATTCAAGCAATGGTTTAATCTATTTATTAAATTAATCAGTTGTAAAAAAAGTGAGATAACATTTTTTAAACCAGCTAAGCCAGTTTACTAGAAATGTTGTACACAAAATTGTTACACCTTAAGAATAATATTTTATTTAAATTGAAAAAAATCATATAACTATTATAACATAAAATGAATATCACCATTATATAACAGTACAACGTATGTACCACACGAGTACACTGGGAATGCTGTGCAACGACTTTAGTCCAGCCGGAATGTACATGAGACCTATTCTCGGAGGCCAGCGCGTCGCCGACTTTTTGTAGGTTCTCTCGGTTACCAGGAATGTACCGTAAAGTGTCCCAAAAAAAATATTTTTTGCGAGCACCAGAATTTGTTTGAAAAAAAATCCGTTTTTTAGTGATGTCTTTTTTGGAATTGATTTTATCGAAAAATGCTTCCTACAAAAGTTGTGTGATGTCACCTATAAAATAAGTCCGATGCAAAAATGACGTAGGATTATTAGTTTAGCGACAAATCACCGGTGATCAAAAAAAAAATCGTTTCCATGTACGTCGTTTGTTGAAGAACTTAGTGTTCTGAAAATCAATCAGCATCGAGAAGAATCTATCCTCAAAAGATATCTTGAAATTTTATTGAGCTAGGTCATATATTTAATAAGTAATTACCGATTTACGTAAAACCGGCACCTCCTTATAGCACGTGATCCAGAGCGGCCACATAGGAAAAAAAATTCCGTGATGGTGATTAGCGTGTACATTCAACAACCAATGCGACAAGTGCTTTATGTACAAAAAGTATTTTTTTTTATGATTAAAAATGTTTGCTTATAAACAAATTCGATTACGTACTTGAATTTTGGGGCTACTTGAAATATTGTTTCAGATTCTTGTAGGTCTCTGTGAGGCGCATTTCCAAAAAAGTACCTCGATATTTTCATTACAAGGGGAGATATAGTCATTTTTACGTTTCTCATATTTATTATTGTTGTGATTCACATTTTCGCGTTTGCCAACTTCGTGAGCATTCCTAATATCTTTAGGCATACGTTGTGCGTAATGACGTCACCTATAAAATAAATCCTATACCAAAATCGTAAACGAAAAAAAATATAGCTTATGTGATACAACAAATAATTATTGGAATTCATTTGGTCTCTAATTCCATATCTGCGAGTCAGATGCTACAAACACTTGGTAGCGTAGGGGCAGCGTGCGTAGCTATAGGTAGTAGGTTGTAGGTTCGATCCCACGGTGCCAAAAAATATTTAATTCAAATAGGTTTTTTTTCCTTATCTCACGGTCTTCTACCATACCAATTTATTTTAAATATATTCTTTTATTTGTTACAGCTATTTTTTCTAAATATAAAATATATTCAAATTAAATAAACGAAGATTCGATTCGAATAAATCTTCATTTGCTTGCAACATATATTGCAAATCCAAGTGTACTATATGCATTAGGGTGGCACAATATTGAGCTCTATTTTTTTTCTTATTGTCACCATCCAATTACCTTTATTGAAAAAAAAAATTGTCGCGGAAGCTGCGAGCGACCAAACAATATTTAAGGTCGCTCAAGCCTCTCAAAAATTCAAATTTTCATTGAAAAGACGATTTTTTTTTCGTCCACTACTCACCCATGAATTGTACACTTTATAATTTTTCAATTAACCATGGGAAAGTCCTAACCGACCAATGAATATTAAGTAGTCGCTCAAAAGCTACGAAATTTCCAATTTTCGCCAATTTTTTTACTCTTCGAACTCATAAATTTGTCGCTTTGTAAAATCCTCAAAACAATTAATAATTTTTTCTTTAAGAACAGATTTTTCGAATTTACCTCACACTTCTAACCCAAGAATTATAATCTTCGTTCTCATAAAATAATTCTTTAAAGCTCTTGTGCGTAAACATAGTTATAGGTAGTTTTAATCGTGAAACTGCAATGACAGCTATTTCCCGCGCATCGTAATGCGTCCCACAGGTGGTTTCGTTAGTCAAACAGCGGAGCAATCGTAGCTGTACTCTGTGACGAGCGACGCCATAGTGCAATAATACATAATGATACATGATTACACGTATCTTCTAATTGGTGTTTGTTACAAATAATTATAATAATTTTTTTTTTTTTATATATGTATTCCGCAGAGGTTCCTTCTCCTTTTACCATCCCCTCCTTTATTCCTTCCATTCTTTCCGACATTCACAATCCCTCCAGAGTTCCCCCCCAGAGTGTTGACCGCAGCCACTCTTTCCTAATGCACTACTGTATCGCATTTGCACGAGGGCCCAGGGAAACTGCGAAAAACCTGGGCCGATACAGGCGGCTATATTTGGCTGAGTTTCAGTTGTATTACCATCAGAAACTCAGACAAACTGCCTCCCACTCAGAGGTTGACGCGCAAACCAGTGCACGGGCAAGCGGTCACCGCTTCATGTATTGGTAGCCTCCAATGCTGCTTAACTTCAGTGACCGCCGAGCCCGCACACCGACCGCGCGCTCATCTCTGTCGGTTCATATTATAATAAATTATTCAGAAAATATAACACTTCGCTGTTTATTTTGTTTTTATGCTACAAGGAATTATAGCGAGATTTTTTTTTTGTGGTAATTCTGAATTTAGAAAACCTTGAGCGACCTTCAAATATTTATTGGCCGGCTAGAGCTTTCTCGAGGGTCATTTAAAAATTATAAAGCGTAAAATTTATGGGTGAGAAGTGGACGAAAAAAAAAATCGATTTTTCAATGACGATTTCAATTTTTGGGAGGCTTGAGCGACCTCTAAATACTTTTGTACCGCCCACAACATGGGCGACAATTTTTTTTTCTTAAGATAATAGGATGGTTAGAGAAAGAAAAAAAAGCACAAAATTATGCCACCCTAATATGCATGCATCCAAAGGAAAATAATATACTCGATTTAAAGTTCTACCACAATGATTTCGTATCGAAATTCGTCATTCCCTGGCCTTCTGATATGATATTTTTCGAAGAAAATATTCGGCCTGCACATGGAATCGAACCTACCACCTTCCGACCTATAGCTACCCGGCTGGAAATTTAGTTGTGGCGCTAATCACGCTCGGATCAGGTTGCCTGACTGCCGTTATATGGCGCTGTTCCTGATAACAGGGATCTGACAGTCTGATTACGCCCGAATCTGGCAGCCTGATTGGACCGCTATCCTGGCGCCTTATTATGGTGTATATACGGCTGCCTGGTCGGATATATTATAGAAAATATACAGAACGAATAACATAAAACTTTTTTTGTTTATTGAATATTTAACACCAAGTTACATCTGAACAGTTTGACAATAAAACATATATTTCTGAACATGGGGATGGAAATGGGCAGATATGGGGATCTTCTTCGTTGCCATTCGAACCCTCTCCGCTGGCATGGAGATCTTCTTCGCTGGTGTTCGAATCCTCTCTGCTGGCATTAGGATTTTGTTTGCTGGTAGCTTTATCAAGACTATCCTGATCTTGAATTTTATCATTCGGTGCTCTTTCTGTAAATATTCAAATTTTTCGTAAACAAAACAACGTATTTCATTCTCATTTTTTAAATTATATTTTATAGTGATATTAATCTATTTTTTAATTAAAAAAAATATTTTCTATATTTTTTAATTTAATTTTTATATTTTTTAAATTATATTTTATATTCATATTATTCTATACCCAAGTGTATAAAAATTCATAAAGTTTGTAAAAGCTGAAAAAAGTGAGGTTCTACGTACCTGGTACTTGTACCGATGATCGGGACTCGTCAACTTTTTTCTCCGAACGACATCTCCTAACACGCAGCCGTGTCAAATACCGCTTCCTCTCTTTGCGATTCATAACGTTTTTACTTTATGTGCTCCTTTTTATATATCGTGAAAACTTTCAAGTTTCAACCCAAACACGATGTATACAATGACACACGTGCAAGCATATAGTTTTTAAAAGCAACACTGGCGCCACCACTTTAGCGCCAGCCTGAGCACTGCCATGCATGGGCCTCCTAATAGAGCCATATTAGGGCACTGATAAGGCAAACCACAGTATGGCCACATTCACGTTTGCCATAAGTTTGCCTGACCCCTGTGTCTGCCTGTTCACGGCAGGCTCACGGCCGAATCAAAATTCTCGTAATACGGATAGCCACACAGCTCCCTGATCACGGCCTGATCATAAATCTGGCTAGCCTGAACAAATTTCCAGCCGGGTACACACGCTGCCCCTACGCTACTGAGTGTTTGGGCATAAGAGATCAGATGAATTCATATAATGATTTCTCGTATCACATAAACTGTATCAATTAGTTAATATCATTGTGATAATTAGAGAGTTTGGTCAAATATCATCCTATTCAAACATATAACCTATATATATATATATATATATATATATATATATATATATATATATATATATAAAGTAAATATATATTTATATATATATATATAAAGGTATATATAAAGAGTGAGGCACATAAAGTGTTACAGAGCAATAGCACTCAAACTATTGATCACATCCAAAAATATTTCAGACAAAAGTTTCAGTGTTCGAGAAGGCCATCATATTGGACTACCCTATTTTTTTACCGGTGGAGGCGCTGAAGTTGCGTCAAGGTCAACTCCACTTTTTTAAATGGAATGGTACATTTTTTTCAACCATCTTGTGGAGCACCTCAAGCCACTTAAAAAACATTAGGGGGTCAAAGTCGTTCAAAGTCATTCAAGGTCAGTATCGATCATACAAATCCAAATATCTCGCATAACTACCAAATATTTGGTAGTGATCCGAGATATTTAGATTGGTATTTAATTTTAATAGGTGACGTTGAATGGCCTTGAGCGACTTTGACCCCCTAATATTTTTTATGCGGCTTGAGGTGATCCACAAGATGGTTGAAGAAAAATGTACCATTCGATTTTAAAAAGTGGAGTCGACCTTGACGTAGCTCCAGCGCCTCCACCGATAAAAAAAATCGGGTGGTCCAGTATGACGGCCTTTTCGAACACTGAAAGTTTTGTCTGAAACATTTTTGGATAAGATCAATAGTTTCAGTGCTATTGCTCTGTATCACTTTATGCGCCTCAGCCTGTATATATATATATATATATATATATATATATATATATATATATATATATATGTATATGGGTAATTCCACCAATTCCGTGTCAAAGTTTTACCGGGTGGTCTGAATTTAGGAAAACTAAGAAGATCACCTGAAAGGTCATATTAAAACAAGCATCCATAATGTTTTTCGAGTTTTTTTATCCAATAGTTTTTTAGTAATGGCGGCTCACACTTTTCAAATTTTGTAAATCACCAAATTTTCAAATGCCCATAACTTCTCTCCAACTATAGCTAGAATTTTTTTTAAAAAACGATTTTTTAGAGAAAAACATGAACTGTTTGAAAAAAACATGCTGAAATTCTGGGTTGCTTTAAAAATTACAAAAATCAGGTTCAAAATATAAAAATCGATTTTTCGTTCCTTGCCCCATTTTTCCCGGTTTTGCAAGTATTTTTTTCGAAAAGTTCAGAATTTTTTATATCGAAATAGATTTTAAACGAGATGGAATCTCTAAAACATCAGCCTCAGAAAAATTAAATAAAAAATTTCATTTTCCATAACATTTATTTAAATTAACCTTAAATCTTTAATGGCATTTTAATTACGTAAATAAACATTCAAAGTTTTTATAAGGTGATGTCATGTCACATGAGCAAATTAAAAAAAAATTATCATTTAATTTCAATAGCTACTGTTGGTTTTGAGGTTATAAAATCTCTCACTTACAAATTTATAAAATAATAATAATAATAACACTAAATTTTATTATCAAATTAAATTTAAAAAATTGGGAAAAATGTTAATTTAATTTTTCTGACGCTGATGTTTTAGAGATCCCATCTCGTTTAATATCTATTTCGATGTAAAAAATTCTGAACTTTTCGAAAAAAATACTTTCAAAACCGGAAAGAACGGGGCAAGGCCCAAAAAATCGATTTTTATACTTTGAACGTGATTTTTGTAGTTTTTAGAACAACCCAGAATTTCAGCATATTTTTTTTAAACAGTTCATGTTTTTCTCTAAAAAATCGTTTTTTTAAATGTCTAGCTATAGCTAGAGAGAAGTTATGGGCATTTGAAAATTTGGTGATTTACAAAATTTGAAAACTGTGAGCCGCCATTACTAAAAAACTATTGGATAAAAAAATTCGAAAGAAATTATGGATGCTTGTTTTAATATGACCTTTCTGATGATCTTCTTAGTTTTCCTAAATTCAGACCACCCGGTAAAACTTTGACACGGAATTGGCGGAATTACCCATATGTATATGTATTCACATATATATATATATATATATATATATATATATATATATAGGCACACTCATTTATAGGTATAATTCCACACCAAATTGCCAACTTCATGGTCCTCTATCTCTTGGACAATCTACATTGTCACTCGAAAGTGAAAAGACACGTAATGTTAGACATAAAATATTTCCGACGAAAAAAAACCTAATATAGAACCAAAATAAGCGTCGGAGAACTCTGAGACCCTTCACGCTGTATAAACCAATTCGGGAAAGATGATTGGCAGATCAGGCCTCGCAAAATAAATACAAAAAAACAGTATTGGATGCTCACGGAGTGTTCCCAAAGAACGCGAACGTTTGCGGGGCGAGAACGAACACAACCTGTGAGTCGAACGATGCGACAAAATCGGGATGTGTCAATTTAACTTGGAACGTCCTGCAACATTCTGTGAGGTTGCCATGTAATTCGTCCGGAAAAGGAGCGTGTCCCAAGTTCATATACTCGGTTTCATCGTAGTCCCTCGCAAACGTGCGCATTCTTACGGCCATTCATTCTCAATTCTTACTGCGGTTAGCCTCAGCCTCCGATGCCCACGGTGTGTTATGTACGATCGAGTTATACGATAGTTACAAAACCGTATATATAATTAGTACTTACATAGATGAGTACACTGCATGCATACACCCCAGAATTTAATCCCGCGAACTTGCGCAGTTTTTTTATTACGGGGATACACGGTTTCCTGGCAGAAGCTGCTAAATTCGGTCAAATAACGGAAATTCATTTCCCGAGGTTTGCGCGCGGTCGAATATAGCAGGTATGAACGTATCGGAGGCGAGAGATTGGCATTTTTTTTTCATCGAAACCAGGCTGCACCACGATAAATAAAATAGTAAAGTAACGTACGTCTATTAAATTGATATCTACTTGAGGCCGTATTCTAGGGTGAACACTCATTTTCAAGGTGATTTTTTGGGAATTCCATTAAGTGAAAGCATTGAAACTACAGTGTTAGTATTTTACAGTTATATTTATACATATTTGAAGTAGCATCTAAAATTTGTTCAAAGCATTTAAGGGGTTAGGCCACAGTAACGGGCATGTGCGAATGTAACAATGTTTTTTCGCATGAAAAAGTGATTCACTCATAAACTTAATTACAGATCTATTCAGTATGTGCATCAAGCTGTTAGAATTTTTTTTCGATGGACAAAATAGCCGACTACTTATATTTTCTTTTGTTATCTTTTTCAGGCGCTCCCCAGCCCGACATTTAGCATCCACAATTTTGACCGAGAACAAAAAACAAAAATTCTCGCCAATCTACATTAGAATACTTAGAGAAGTACGTACGGAATTGAAAAAATATTGTTTCATTCAAAAGTTGTAGGTATTTGAACTTGAATTTGAATTTAACTTGAATTTTCAGTGAAAAATTTCGTACGAAACTGCTCATAAAATGAAAAGTTTTCTATATCATTTAAAATGAAAAATTGTTGAAGTTATTTGTCACGCCAATTGGAAAAACGCTGGGTGGAGAAAAACGCGTTTAAAGTTGTACATATGCCTCTGGTCGTGCCAGAGATGGGCTTACGTTATACGCTCAAAGTCGGTGAAAAAAAGTTCTTGCTATAAATCAAATAATAACTTATTTTTATGACGATAAAGCACCGTTTTAGCGAAAAAAATCCATTTTTCGAAAATTCTACTGTGGCCTTACCCCTTAATTCGAAATTGTACATGAAATCTAATGTTGCGCATGTCATGTCGCGGAATTTGTTCATCGTCGGGCGTTCTGCTTGCCGCCGTCCTTATGATCCGAAAGACACGATATTTTTTTAATTCTATCCTCTATGAATGTGAATATCGTTTGGCCCTCTAATGAAAAATGTTATGCAAAATTTACGAAATTGTGGCGTTTGGAAAAGAGTACTCAGATTTTTACAATGCAATATTCACCTCTCGAAACCTGGAAAAATAGTAAGTATAGAGCAATCGAAAAAATGGGGGTCGAACGATAACCACATTCGTAAGAAATATAATTTTTAACAAACCGTTTGCTTCGGATGATAAGGTCGGCCGCAATCACGACGCCCGACGATTAAAAAAGGAAACAAATTCAAGGCTTTTTTATCGTCGGGCACAACGCCCGACGATAAAAAAAGTTTCGCGACATGATCTGCGCAACATCAAATATCATGTACGATTCCGAATGGAATGCTTTGAGAAAATTTAAGATGTTACTTCCAAGCAGGGTTGCCAAATTTGTAATGAAAAAGTAATGCATTATTCATTACTTTTTCAATGGGAAATGAAAAAATATTTCATTACCCATTACATTACATTCAGTAATGTGAAGAAAATCCATTGCTCATTACAATAAATTTTGTAATGTAAACAATTTCCGTTACTCATTACATTGGACTTTGTAATGTAGAAAATGTCCATTACTGATTATATTGGAAATTGTAACGTAGAAAATGTCTATAACTGATTACATTGGAATTTGTAATGTAAAAATTGTCCATTACTTATTACATTACATTCTGTAATGTGAAACATTTTCATTCCACAATGCAATGTATGTATGTTTGTATGTATGTATGTATGTATGTATGTACATCTTTATTGTTCCCTTAAGGGTTACAAGGCCTTCCGTTTCTTACAATACCTCTTAGCCTAACTTATCTCTACTTAATTCTATCCGCCACGCTCTTACACACCATTTCGCTCCGCCCCTTCGCCTCAGTCTAACTTATCCTTATTCTTAAGCTACTTCTCTCTCCTCTCTCCGACTTCCGTTTCCTCCTTTCACTCCATTCTTCTTTCACTCTGAGTTAATTTCTCTTTCCTTCTCCTTCCTCCTTTTCTCTAACCTTTGCATCCATGCCCCTCCTCCTCCTTTCTCGTCTAGTATGTCCTTTATGCTTTCCCCTATTCCTCTTTCTTCTCCTGCCCCCCCTCCACATCTGTCGATTACATGCTCCCATGTCTCCCATTCTTCCCCGCAGCATCAGCATCCTCTCTCCTCTTCCGTCTCCCAGTACCGCCCTTCTCTCATTTCGTTTCCCATTCTAAATCTAGCTATCCTTACGTACCTTTCCTCGCTTCACCCTTTTAAGGGTGGCTTTTAAGTACTCTGGCACCGTCTCTACCCTGATTTCCCTGTAGCATCTCTTGTAGTTCGATCTTTCTATCCTCTCCGATCTTTTCCTTTCTTGCTTCTTCCTTTCCTCTTTCTCCTTCCATTCGTACCCCTCGATCTCCCGTTCCTGCTCTGCCCCCTCTCTTTGTCCTTCAACCCTTCTGGACTCGTCTCTTCCTATTTCCCATTTTGCCCGCTCGCTCACCACCCTTCTCTTCCTCTCCTTTATCTCTTCCCAACACAGCCTTGCTACCTCGCTCCCCCTTCCTTTGCTCAGCTTTTCCTCGTACTTCCACGCTTTCCTACCCGCTCGCGTTTTTATCTTATCCCTTTTCCTTTCTTCCCTTACCATATATCCTGGCGTCCTCCAATCCAGTCCCAAAACCCACCTGATATACCTCTCCTGGACCGCCTCCATCCTCTCTCTTTCCTCCCACCCCCATATTTCCGCTCCGTATGCCATTACCGTCCACACCATCGTGTCAAATAACCACATCCTCCTTCCTACATCCATCCCGAATTTCCATTTCCCTATTCTCCATACCTGTCGCATCGCCGTGCCTGTCTTTCTCACTCTGTTCTTACATGCGCCTCCTGACCGCCGTTTCTCTTCAAGACGTATCCTAGATATTTGAACTCCATCACCTCTTCCATCCTCTCTCCCTTCCGTTCCCATTCAGTCTCCTTCTGCCTCCCTCCTCCTTTCCTGTACCTCATTGTTTTCGTTTTCCCTACGTTTACCTCCAGTCTTTTTCCTTCAAAGTATCTCTCCATCCTCTTTATCATATTTTCCATGTCCTCCTCTTGCGTGCCCCCCAATTTTACTCCCCCCATTCTGCCTTTCTCATCTCTTTCTCCAGGTCCGTTGTCAATATATTGAATAATATTGGGCTGAGCGGGCACCCCTGTTTAACTCCTTTCTCCGTCCAGAAGGTTTCTCCTGCCCCCCCCCCCCCCCCCCCCGTTACCAGCACCCTGTTTTTTGTTTCCGCGTATATTTCTTTCATTCTTTCTCTTAGTCCCTTCCTTATCCCTCTTCTCTCCATCGCTTCCCACAACACGCTTCTATCTACTGAGTCGAACGCTGCCTTCAGGTCTACGTAAATCGTGACCAGCTTGCCCTTCTTCTTCGCCACCTGTCTTCCTATCACATAATTTAACACGTATATATTGTCGATGGTCCCCTTTCCTTTCCTGAAGCCTGTTTGATTCTGCGGCACCTTTCTTCCTCTCTCTACCTCCTGTTCTGACCTCTTTGCCAATATCGTTGCATATATCTTGTATAGGGAAGGCATCAGTGTGACTCCCCTATACTCCTCTACCCTTGTCCCTTCCCCTTTCTTCCTTATCGGCACAATGAGCCCCTCCTTCCACTCTTCTGGCCGTCCCTCCCCTCTCCATACGCGTCTGCATATCTCTCCTGCCGATTTTATCGCCTTCTCCCCCCACCCCATTTCCACGCCTCAAAATGCCCCGCCAAAATGCAATGTAATGTGTAATGACAAAAAATTTCATTACACATTACATTGTAATGGGTAATGGAATTTGCTTACATTACAAAGTGCAATGTAATGAGTGATGGGAATTTTTGCATTACAAAATATAAGGTAGTGAGCAATGGAATTTGTTCACAATACTAATGTAATGTAAAAAATCTCCATTACTCATTACAAGGTCATATGGATTATTATTCATTTCCCATCGGGTCAGATCGATCCAGTGCAAAAACCGCTGCCCCTAATGGGAAACGAATAATAATCCTCATTTCATTGTAATGTGAAAATGTGTAATGAGCAATTCCATTGCTCATTACATTACATTTTGTAATGTAAAGAAAATCCATTACTCATTGCATTACATTTTGTAATGTAAAATATTTCCATTACTCATTGCATTTAGCTTTGTAATGTAAAAAAATTCCATTACCCATTACATTGTAATGGGCAACGATGAAGTGTTACCTGCAGCACGTTTCAACGTGTCGATGCTGAAAGCCAACCCATTATATTCTTCTTTGCAGCTTCAATGGCCTTCGTCATGTGTTCTTGTGTATTTGCAGATTTTGTTTATTTGTTGTGACAAAACCGTTGGAATTGGAATATCCGTTGCACAGTATTTGTGAAGTACAATGAGCCTAGATTATTAATAAATTGGTTCAACTAGAAAACATCTTACCCAACGGGTATTTTTAGCACTGGATCATAACGTGGTCAGTTTTTTTATCATTGCAAAATCACGAAAAAATTTGCTACGTAAAAACTTGCATTCACTGACGGCTTTACTAGATTTCGCTACTAGCAATACTTATTGGCCACCCATAGAACGTCATCGTTACTCATATTGCGCGAATTTTCGATTTTATGTGTCTTGATACGCGATCCACAACGACCACACCTATCAAAACCAAGAGCTGATAGCTAATGTCAGAAAATGATGACGAAGAGCAATCATGCATTGTTTTCCCTAGAGCACTCTAACGTCCTCGCCATCGTTGCGTTCGACCGCTTCGTACGACTTATTAAGGGGCCAGTCCACTTTGGAGCCACGAAAAAAGGCTATTTTCCCGTTTTTTTTGAGGATTTTATAAAAGATATTGGGCTTGATAAATAAAGTCTTGAAATACATTTTTTTTTAAATTAATTCATTTTTATTCATTTTTAAGTACAAAAACTATAGTTTAACGTAACGCCTCAAAAATTGGTGGGCTAGGTAGTTCCATCACAACTCGGCAACGGCTTGTCTGAAACAAAAAAATCAAAGTCCATTAGATTCAGTATGACACCAGCTACAAAATGACCCTCGGATATAAAGTTTTATTAAAAAATAAAAAAATGGCAGATGGAAAACGAAAAAAGTATTTGAAAAACACGTTTTTTCGCAAAAAAAAAGTCAAAATCAAAGGTTTAAAACCATCGAGGGTCATCTTGTTGCGAATCATGTTTACAATGTGCGATTCCAATTTCAAGAGAATCGGTTTATTCGTTTTAGATATACGATGGAGCTAGATTTTGAAAACGTTGTTGCGAGAAAAACGCGTTTGAAGTTTATACTATGATCGGCCGAGCGCGCTATACGCTCAGGGTAGACGAAATGAGGTGCTGACGTTCAGGTAAAAAAAAATACTCAGAGAACTCGGATTTTCAAAAAATTTTGACCAAATATTTCTGAATGTAAGTACTTTCGAAAACAGTCACTCAACACGGATAAGATCAGATATCGCGAATGGTAGCCGAACGATACAATCTGCGCTACGAAATCAACGAAATTAGTCCAGCATCGCGAGAATCGCGGACGAGTAGAAAGGAAGTTGCTGTAGTGGTGAGTGGAATTGGGTCGCCAGCGGCACTGACACACGATGGATTCGATTCGTCTTGATCGTTGGCCATGTTTATTCTCACAATGGGGAGCTTTTTCGGCCAACTTGCCAAATACCTCGTCGATTATCGGGCTTTCAGTCCCTTTGTTTCCCGCGAGGTTAGTTATGAGCACCACTTAGCAAGCGCCGGATTCTTCGGCGATGTATCCAATCACATTGTCCACCCAGTCGGTAATCTGGAATTTGTTTTTGTCCATTTCGAGAAAAAAAAATCTCGAATTATCCTGGCCATACTCACTGCGGACTTTTTCGCCACACGTTTTCGGGGGTGGATGAGTGCGCGCACTCAGCGGCGCCCTATATATGCACTATCCTAAATGTTCAACCGCTTCGCCAACCTTATGCACGTCAAGGGTGGACACAGCTATCAAAACTCGACAGGATGCTCGAGTGTGTTGCACAGAGTGAGCTGAGAGCATGTTCTCGGATGTTTAGCAAATGAGCAGGTATGGAAAATTAATATCAGCTGATAATTCTTATCCATTGCATTTGACATCTAGGAAGACATCTTATCTGCACGCCCACTCCCTTGGGATGCGATGATACTGTCTTCTGCCTTCATTGACACGCTGCCAGCGCCGCACAGTTTTCTCGAAGTATCAATTATTGCTGCTTTGCACCTACTTGGTAAACTTATGTATCGACATTTTTATGCGTTTGAGTAGACTGCCATTTCATATATCGATATCTATTACGCCTCTCGTAGACGATTATCCGCGGCGCATTCGATATCGCACGACCTCGTTCAAAGTTACTGAATAAATGTATAAAAATGAATTGCCACTGAATATCAACTTCCGCGTACGCAGTGTACTTGGCACCATAGTCAACTCCTACTTTTAGCGTTTCTGCGGCAGAAGTCGCCGTGCAAATGTAGCTTTTCGGTTATTGGCATCCCGGCTGGAAATTTGGTTACGGCGCTAATCACGCTCAGATCAGGTTGCCTGACTGACGTTATATGGCGCTAGTATGGCAACCTGATCAGGGCGTGAACAAAAATGTAACGCTGTTCCTGATAACGGCGGGATCTGGCAGAATAATTACGCCCGAATCTGGCAGCCTAATTACGCCCGAATCTGGCAGCCTGATTGGGCCGCTATCCTGGCGCCTTATGATGGCGTGTTTACGGCTGCCTGATCGGATGTATTATGGAAAATATCCAGAACGAATAACATAAAACTTTTTTTGTTTATTGAATATTTAACACCAAATTACATCTGAACAGTTTGACAACAAAACATATATTTCTGAACATGGGGATGGGGATGGGTAGACATGGGGATCTTCTTCGTTGCCATTCGAACCCTCTCCGCTGGCATGGAGATCTTCTTCGCTGGTGTTCGAGTCCTCTCCGCTGGCATTAGGATGGCAACAAAACAACGTATATCATTCTCATTTTTTAAATTATATTTTATATTGACATTATTCTATTTTTTTTATTTCTTAATTTCATTTTTATATTGTTTAAATTATATTTTATGTTGATATTATTCTAAACTCAAGTGTATAAAAATTCATAAAGTTTGCAAAAGTTGAAAAAAGTAAGGTTATACATACCTGGTACTTGTACCGATGATCGGGACTCGTCAACTATTTTCTCCGAACGACATCTCCTAACACGCAACCCTGTCAACTACCGCTTCCTCTCTTTGCGATTCATAACGTTTTCACTTTATGTGCTCCTTTTTATATATCGTGAAAACTTCCAAGTTTTAACCCTAACACGATGTATACAATGACACACGTGCAAGCATAGTTTTTAAAAGCAACACTGGCGTCACCACTTTAGCGCTAGCCTGAGCACTGCCATACATGGGCCTCCTAATAGAGCCATACTAGGGCACTGATAAGGCAAACCACATTATGGCCATTTTCACGTTTGCCATAAGTTTGCCTGACCTGTGGCTGCCTGTTCACGGCAGGCTCACGGCCGAATCAAACTTCCCGTAATACGGATAGCCACACAGCTCCCAGATCACGGCCTGATCATAAATCTGGCTAGCCTGAACAAATTTCCAGCCGGGATATAGTTCCATGGATCATTCAGTTTTTCAGGAACATTGATAATTATTATTACCGACCCGATAGACAATTCGGTAACCGTGAAACTGCAATTTGCTTAATTAGTGTGCGATTGACGATTCCAATGTTCAGTATCGATGAGCGGAATTGCCATGTGGCCGTGGTAAATTCGCATAGTGACTGAATCTGTGGAATTACACTTCAACGGTATCCCATCCGTTGAGCCGATCTGAGCTGCTGAAACGTGTGTTGGCGCGCGGAGCTCGAGTCAACCCACTTTGAGTACGAAGGTATATAGACACACAGAAGCCGTGTTGAGAAATAAGGAATCACTTGCACCTTCAAACAATATTATTAAATATAACGAAAATTCATATCCAATTTGAGCTAACTAAAATTCAAGTAATACCGCCAGATCTCTCCCTCCCCCACCTTCGACGTGCCCGAGAAGTTTACTCTTTACGTTTGGACTTGGCTAATTCAACAACTGATTAATATTTCTCCGATTCAGTTGTAGATTCTGGAAGTTGACGCTTACAGTCTCCAAGAGGTTTCTTCTCTTTATATATCTCGATATCACTATTTAAACGTAAATAACACATTTTGGAGAAATGGATTTATTCTAATTCAAAATAAATGAAAAGCCTTTTTCAAATATACCCAATTTCTGACTAAATAGTGATATTAAAAGAGATATTGAAAAATACATTTCCTCAGCTCTAAGAGTAAGCTTCAAAAACCTAACAGCGAATTCCAGAAGTATTAAGCATATGAATTATTCAAAATTGAAAGTATAGAGCTAATTCTCTGGGTTCATAACCTGGGGGCGGGGGATTATTCAGCGCTATCACTGAGATTACATTTAAAGAGCCCAAATTTGGCGCGTTCAATAATATTACTCTGTTGAGCTTAATAATATAATTAAGCTTAATAATATTACTCTGAATAGTTAGAGATGATATATTAGATATAGTTAAGAGTTATATATGTAGTTCAGAGCTCAAATTTGGCACGTTTAATTTTTATACTTAACAATATTACTCTGAATAGTTAGAGATTATACATTATAAATAGTTAGAAAATAAAAATGTTGATGTTGAACCTATCTCAATATATAGAGGGTGTCCTGTAATTAATGGACAATCCTGCAACTGTCGCTAGGTCGGATTATGTCCTATTATATGCTAGAATTTTAATTTAGTAAAGGACTTTTCCAGATTTTGTGCTTTATGTTATTTAAAAAAACATCTGCTTTTGGTTTTTTGCATGCCATTTCTAGAAATAATAACTTTTTTCACCCGGTTTTTATAATACTCTTGGTTTTGGCATCACACTTCTACAAGTGATAACTCTTTTTACCCGGTTTTGTTAATGCCCCTGGTTTTCGCATGCCGTTTCTACAAATGATAACTTTTCTAACCCGGTTTTTTAAATACTCTTGATAATTTGTTTTATCTAAAAAAATCTTCTTTTTAACCCTAAATGTTAAGGAAACTTTATGAAAAGAAATCTTATACAGAATTTTCATACAAACCAATTCGAACATTTGCCTTTGATAGCCTGCGGTGTAAACAAAAATGTACTACGCATATCATCCGAATTACTTTTAAAAATTGCATAGTTATCATCGATTTATATCATTTGTAGAAATGGCAATTAGAAAACCAGTAGCACATGATTTTCTTCGAAAAATAACATAAAGCCTAAAATTTCGTAAAGCCGTGTGACTTTTACTAAACGGAAATTCCAGCATATGGTAGGACATGATCTGACCTAACGACAGTTGCAGGATCAGCCATTAATAACAAACCAGCCTGTCTATTACATAAATTAGAAATCAGTGAACTGTCTTTTCCGTTCTGGATTACCATTTCCGAGGTCCTTGTATTGATTCCCGTTCATCTCAATGGATTATTTCAAATGCAGTTTTCGCGATCGCCGTGGAACCTACCTTGAGCTGTGTAGGTCCGTCCATGCACACTCAGCCGGCGTTAAAAACGTTTTGAACATAACAGAAACTACGAAGTTCTTACAGGACTAGATAAGACATATGCCTAGTGCATACGGGAATAGCTCAAGTAGAAATTTCAAAAAGTTGTCCGAAAGGAGTCTAAATGGATGCCAAATATCCGCCCAGAGGTTACCTTCGAGTTGACAACCGCGCGAAAAGATAACTTTTGTCCATATGATCACTTACAAGTAACTTCCGAGCGGACATTTGCTACTCATTTGAACAACTTCTGGACAATTTTTTGGAAATTGCTACAAGAGAATTTTAAAGAATTTTCGGGACCGTTCCCTGTCTCCAAGAGTGAGGATGAAAATACAATGAGTTTTCGGCAGGATGCCAACCGCTTACAAAGAAAATTTAATGTAAAAATTAATAATTATTGTGAAACTCCCAACTCATAATGTTGTTGAAAATCATATCTAAGCCGGGACATGAAATTCATAGTTAGGGGCACTTGGGGCAAGACAAATACGCGAGGTAAGATGAATCATAAGCCTAGCCACTAAACAGTGTGTGCGAGCACAGTGCTCTCGTTGGAGTTTGGTGGGGTAGCGGTGAGGTGAATGAGTGTGGAAGTATCAACTGTGGCGGAAGCACGCGTCTCGAGTGAGAAAACAATATTGATTTTTTGACAAAACGATGTAATTTTTGGTAATGTTTAACATCGTTTCGGTTTATTTGAGTTTCTGATATTGATTAGAGACAGGTAGGTAAACACAATGAAAGTAGTAATTATTAATATAATAAGAACGGTTTGTCAGACATTTTCAAGGTTATTGCGTGGTTTTTTTGTTAATTCGTTAACCGTCTAATGGGGCAAGATGAATACAAGCTATCGCAAACCCGGAATATATTACAACGTACCACTATTTACGTTAGAAAGGGTGAAATATAACTAGTGAAGCATTTGGTTCCCCTTCCACCGGTGTTTCTACCAGGGGAAGAAAAAGAACTTACAAATGATCAAAATGATATGGGAGCAAGATTATTCGGACTAATCGTACAGAAATTAGACAATTGGCTTATCAAATTGATGGTATTGAGAATGAAATCACTTTTATATGCGAAAGCTGCTTATAATTCGTGTCCCATCATTATCTCAGCGCTGTTTCTTCTTGCCCTGCATACGGGGTAAGATGGGAAAAATACAGGTTTAATGAAAAATATATATTGTATGGTACAGATCAGAAAGACTGATTTTTTGCTTCCAAAATTAAAAGATTAATAAATGTTAATTAGTTTTTAAAATAATTGAAGTTAACTGACTCATTATGTATTGTTTTATTTGAACATGCCCTTAGCGTTATCATCTTGCAGCGGCTTCCCCTATACGTTTTGCAACTAAACATTCGTACATTAAAGTTTTATTGTAGAAAAAAAACTAATAGTCTTGCCAACAGCGACAGTTTCTGCCACTGGCACCACTGACGATCGGTAAAGTGTCGCCCGCTGTGTACTTTTGAAATACCATTGGGGATTGCGAAATACCCGCTAGTTTATGCTCCCTGTGATTGGCTCGCTCCACGGAGCCAGTTAACGCGGCGTTGCCACGTTTAACCTATGGTACAAGTTTAATAAATGTTCGAAAATATATCATTTGAGTTACAAAAGTTTTATATGAATTTTAATATTATTTTAGTACCTACAGCCCTATAACTAATAGTTACGAGGTGTTAAGTGCATGGCACCTCGTATGTCTGTCAAATAGATGAAGGTTCAACTTGAACACAAAGGGTCGCCGTAACTACGTTGTGAAACTGATTGATTTTTAGACTGTTAACGCATCACAAAAAATCTCATTGTGGTATAAATTTCAATGGAATTCAAATATTTCCATTTTCGTCCCGCAACTCCTTAACCAGAGAGGACAAGACAGATTTTCGTCCAACCACATCTATAGATACATATAACATGCATATTAGGGTGGCACAATTTTGAGCTCTATTTTTTTTCCTTTTTCTCACCATCCAATTATCTTCTTAAAAAAAATAATTGTTGCATAAGCTGCGAGCAGTCAAAAAATATTTAGATGTCGCTCAAGCCTCCCGAAAATAAAATCTTTCATTAAGGAGTTACCCCCACTTGCGAGTTTGAAAAAATCGATTTTTTTTAATGCATTTTTTTGGAGTACAAGTATCTGAGAATATGTCCTGAAAATTTCAAGCCGATCCGAACAAAATTGACTGAGATATGAGCGTTGAAAGAGCGTTGAAAGAGAAACTTTAAACGCGTTTTTCTCAAAATGGCATTTCTGAAGTCGGCGACCAAGATTACTCGACACTAATGACCGAACTTCTTGAAATTTTGCAGGCTTATTTAATACATAAAAATGCAGTCTTTAATCGTTCGATTTTTTTTTTCGAAAAAAAAATGGCCGTTTTATAGCCAAAAAACGGCCTTTTTTTTCGTTAAAATCGAACCATTAACTGTGACTGTCCGCCATTTTGTGAAAAATGAATATTTTTTAAAATCCTTCGATTAAAGACTAGTTTATACTTATATTTGAGTGAATCCATCCGCATTTTTTTTTCAGATGATCCACTTCGCCGCAATGTTGGTCACCGCACACCGTGTATATAAAAACATTATTTCATTGACGGCCATTTGCCACTAAACAATGTAATATTTTTCAATAAAAAAATTACTGAAAGTTCTTCAAGATGTGTTCTTTAAGATGGTATATTGATAGATTGAAAAAGGTTTGTAGTTTTCTTTTAAAAAATTCATGAAAAAGGCCTTTTTTGCGCTAGAAATGGGGGTAACGCGTTAAAAAGACGATTTGCTTTCGTCCACTTCTCACCCATGGATTTTCGCTTTATAATTTTGAAATTAATCTTTCGAAAGCTCGAACCGGCCAATGAATATTAGCATAACTTCCAGAGACTTCCAAACCCGGGTAAAACTATCATTGTACAACATTTGTCGAATACTTTAAATAGAAAATAAGATCCATAATACATAATAATACATATCGTCTAATTGGTGTTTGTTACAAATGATTATAATGTATTATTTAGCAAATGTAACACCTCGCTGTTTATTTTGTTTTTATGCTACAAGGAATTATAGTGCAGGCGAGATTTTTTATTGGCGGAAATTCTGAATTTCGTAAACCTTGAGCGGCCACTAAATATTCATTGGCCGGCTAGAGCGTTCGCTAGGTTATTTAAAAAATTATAAAGCATGAAGTTCATGGGTGAGAAATAGACGAAATAAAAATCGATTTTTTAATGAAAATTTGAATTTTTGGGAGGCTTGAGCGACCTCTAAATATTTTTTGACCGCTCGCAGCTACCACGACAAGTTTTTTATTTTCTGTAAAGAAGATAATTGGATGGTGACAAAAAGGGAAAAAAGAGCTTAAAATTGTGCCACGCACATGTAAATAAACATGCACCTGTATGCAACTCCACATATTGGTTCATGTATCTGCATTGCAAACTGGCTTCTTCTTTCTCTTCAAATCGAAATACATACATACTCTATACGCATGGATATACATACAGACACAATGAAGTTTATTTAAATCGGCGCAGCACCTCTTTCTTCCTCGGTCTTTCTGGCTGAAAAACAACACGAGGATTGAGGTCGATCGCGCGAGTGATCGGCATTAAATTCACATCGCGTCTCGTTGGACTTACAACCCGGCATATAGGTTGCATAACGTCATGGACGGGCCGAGGATTCACACTACTCCGTGCGTATTGTAAGGATAGTCTTGTAGGATGGACGAAAATTTGCACATTGAACATACAGAAGAATCATCTAGTCAATACGTGGTGTGATTTTATTCCGTAAACGCGTCCACTTGTCGGGCTACTGAAACGAACTGCTCTTTGGTCGAGTTTCGGAGTACATCTATACTGAAACATACAGTACATATAGAGAATATATTATTTTATATTCAAATACAACGCCACATCACGGTTCGGCCATATTTGACTATAATTCGAATCGGATTAATTCTCGATATGCAACATCTCGAAGGACACTTCGCCCTTATGGATAATATGGAGGAAACCCTCCGACCTTCTGATCGATTGACTGAAAGCAACGCATTTTAGGCAATCTTCTACATAACTGTTTACTTCATCACGCATATTTGGAAATCAGTAATAAGCTTCGTAGCCTTACACGGTTTTTCGACAACGAGAGGGCGCATTTAGTCGTGACATGGGACCGGCTTGAAATTCAGCTTTGAATGATCAGAACGCTCAAAACCCCGAAAAAATACGACCCCGAAAGGTAAAAGTTCCGAAAGAATTTTACACGAAAGACCAAAACTCCGAAAATCTGAACACCGTCAAAATAATTCGGCTATGAAATTTTTTAAAGTTTCAAAATTGTCAATGAATTGATGAATTATTTCAATAATTTTTTTTATTGAGAAGTGATTTTGCCCCACTTTTGAAATTTGTCCAGACAATGTTATATGTTCTACATCATTTCAGTCAACTGTGTAGACTTTTGCTGGCATGATCTTGACATGGAGGCCGAATTGAAATTCCAGACTTTGAATGCGCCGACGGGTTAAAATTCTTTATTATAATGTTCCGAAATTACAAGGTTCGTCAAGATCATGCCAGCAAAAGTCTACACACTTGACTGCAAATGATGCAGAATGCCTGGAAAAATTTCAAAATGACGTAAAATCACTTCTTAAGGCGTTACCCCCACTTGTAGCGCAAAAAAAGGCCTTTTTCATGAATTTTTTAAAAGAAAACTACAAAACTTTTTTAATCGATCAATATACCATCTTAAAGAACACATCTTGAAGAACTTTCAGTAATTTTTTTATTGAAAAATATTACATTGTTTAGTGGCAAATGGCCGTCAATGAAATAATGTTTTTATATACACGGTTTGCGGTGACCGACATTGCGGCGAAGTGGATCATCTGAAAAAAAATGCGGATGGATTTAGTCAAATATAAGTATAAACTAGTCTTTAATCGACGGATTTCGAAAAATATTCATTTTTCACAAAATGGCGGACAGTCAAAGTTAATGGTTCAATTTTAACGAAAAAAAAACGTCCGTTTTTTGGCTATAAAACGGTCATTTTTTTCGAAAAATAAAAATCGAACGATTAAAGACTACATTTTTATGTATTAAATAAGCCTGCAAAATTTCAAGAAGATCGGTTCATTAGTGTTCGAGTAATCTTGGTCACCGCCTTCAGAAATGCCATTTTGAGAAAAACGCGTTTAAAGTTTCTCTTTCAACGCTCTTTCAACGCGGATTCTTCTCTGTCAACGCTCATATCTCAGTCAATTTTGTTCGGATCGACTTGAAATTTTCAGGACATATTCTCAGATATTTATACTTCAAAAAAATGCAATAAATAAAAATCGATTTTTTCAAAATCGCAAGTGGGAGTAACCCCTTAATATCTACAATCAACATATTTGTATCCATTTTTCATCTTTCGTTGTATTATTGCTTTTATACCATTCTTATTGTATTTAGCATGAGCTGCAGCGTGGGCATTTCGCGACATTCACATCGCATTCTGCATGAATTACCGTCTACGAATTCCCCTTAGCAATCACAGCTGACGCTCCGATCACCGTCTAGAGAAAGACAGATGCCGCATAGCAAAATTTAATAAATTATTGGGAAAAAATTACACGGTGGTCCAGCAACAATTTTTTCAGGTGAATTCCGTAATAATCGAAGATTCGGATAAGAAGGTTTGTTTGTTGGGTCAAACGACTAAATTTTACGTAAAGCTATCATTTCCGGTAAATGTTTCGGAGGTTACGTTTGAGTGCGTGTATGTTAGGCCAAATTTCAACGTTTATATTTCGAAAATGGTAAATTTTTTTATTTCAACGTGGTTAATGACATACTATCTCTTTCTCACAAAAAATAGGAGGTTAAACGTAGTCGATTTTTGAATTGTTTCTTCCGAACCACCCTAAATGTGGTTGGCGCCGCTTTCAAGCGAAAGTGCATTACGAACTATTCGAATTGCTCGAGGAGCGTAATAAATGCCATCCATGTGATTGATTCCTCAGCCATTGATACATGGTAACGCCCATCTCTAAGATCACGTAGACTGAAAAACCTTTTCGCATTCAAAATGTCGAGCTGGTCTTCGATCAGAGGCAGTAGATAGTTATCGCGCAAAGTACGATAATCCAAAGCACGATAATCCACGCACATTCTTGTTTTTTGGAATGTACGACCGGCAAGGCGTTTTCAGATACTCGGTTGAATAGTTTTCTTCTCGAGCGAATTTTCGAGTCTCTTACGAACTTCCGAATTTTCTGCATACAACAACCTCCAAGGGGATGCGTGGGAGGGTTTATGTTCGTGTAAAGATAACCTTGGTTTGGCTTTGATTTTCGAAGATTCTGGACGTTCGGCCTCCAAAGACTCGGTACGGAAAATCTCTTTCATGTCAGACTGTGTATTGTTGCGGTATGTGCGGGGCTTATCCATAAGGGGTTATATACAGTCAGGAGGCCCAAAAAGATCGATTTTGCAAGAATTTTTCTTGAGAAGCCCTTTAAATCTATTAACGTAAAAATTTGTACACATATTATGGTAATTTTTAACTGTATTTTAACATTAGTTATTTGTAAAAGTAATTATTTTAAAAGCTGCTATAGCTGATCTCCGGGAGCACCTCTAAAAAAAGGCGTCTTGCAGTGAGCACGATATCTCTGGACTGGATCATCTAAAATGAAAAAACCAAAAATGTTTCGTTAATATAATGGATTATCTTGTAATTGATCGAAGGAATAGGCAAAATAATATTTTTTGACAAAATGGCGGCTTCTAAAAAAACCGATTTTTGACAAAAATTTTGGCCTTAAGGGGGGATTGTCTTTTTTTTCGCAAAATTTACCGCTTTTTGGGAATTTTTTTGTGTAGAAAGTATACAACGGAAAACTTGTGAAACTTGGCATATAGTTTTATTGATCTGTTTACTACCCGTGTGGAAATATTTTCCGGGATGTCTAAAGGACCCAACTAATTGTCCCCAATTTTATCCAGGGCCTGGTTTGGATTCCGACTGGTACCTTTATAGGATTGTCCCGCTTTTGAAATCGGGCCCTTTAGTGGACATCTATTCGGGGCCATACTAGATTCCCTGATTGCGCCTGAATTATCCAATTTCGTCCCTACTATACCCCTGCAATTAGCCCTGTTAAGTCCCCACATTCACCCCGTCAGATCCCTATGATTCCCCTGCATTTCCCTGTAATAACGAAGATGCATATTTTCCGAGAAGATTTATAAATATATATTTATTTATTAATTTATTTATATATATGCCAGCAAGTTTACAAACATTCTTATAATAGAAAACAATATGCTGACATTTTAAGGATAATGTGAACAATATAAAACGTTATATGTTAATCATGTAGATAACGATTCAGAATACTTCAATGGCTAAAAATACTTTTCAAGACCAATCTTTGGGAAGGACGAAAAATGCAATAAGAACACTCAATCATCCATTAGAGCAATATTGTCGCCAACAGCATGAAAGAAATCTCATTCCATCTAATCCAACAGAGATCCCCATTTAATTTAAAATCATTAGCCGTACTCTCAAAGACGGGACAATATTTGTAAAATCAATGATATTTAATTCCTCTTTTTTCATCACAATATGTACGCCGAACAATGTTGTACTTTTGAGCGATGGTTGTATAATGGAGATAAAAAAAATTTATGGTGAAAATGAATCCCAAGAATCTCTCCACATCGAGGGGAAAATTTCGAAAAAAAAAGTTGACATGTACAATTATCCACGTAAATCATCCAGTATTGGAGCATGGAGAATCCCAGAACAAACTTTAAACGATGCAGTTTACACATTGGCCAGCATCAAGAGAAAATTGGTAGCATTGCGATTGTCCCTAGAACCAAACGGAAAACTCAATACTTATGCCCTGACATTGCTTCATGTATAAGTGATTACTTAAATAAAAATGTATATATTTTTAAGTTGTAACGTTTTCTTTTTTTCTGTCAAATTCATTGAAAATGATAAGCGAATTGTTAAGTGAGTGAGATATTTGCATGAGGCAGTTATAAAACACTGATAAATTACTATTAATTTTTGTCGCTTATTAATATTATAACTTTAATTGATCTTTGTGATGATCCCTGACTATATCTGACCAGGCTTTTTACTGGTGAACCAAATGAAACCGTAATTTATTTTATGATGGAAATTGTGACTGAACCACACTGGGCCCACATTAGTCTGCCTGGTCAAGACCCGATTAAACTCATTGTAATAATTAGCCAGTGCCCTGACAGCACCTGGTCGGGGCCTTCATTGGTGCATCCATCGTACCCCTGTTATTTTGTATCATGGAAACTAATGAGTACCTTTCTAGGACCGTTTGTGGCAGTATTCTGGAAATCCCTGTCAGGGATTCCACTTCGAAGCCGTAACGGGACCTGTATATTCTTCGGGTTTCCCGGACTATTTTCCACACGGGACATACAAAAAAATTTTTGAACAATTTCATCAAAAAATCCGCCTCCCATCCCCCTCGACGCGCGATGGTCCTTTTTTGATGGTGTGCACGATTACAGCCTTCACGTTCATCCTGCAACAAAAACCCAAAAAGCATTTTACTTTAGACACATATAGCTATCGTTCGATGAAGGGGAAAAAAATTGACGATTTGGTGACGTTTTGAACTTGAAGTATCGATTTTTCGAAAAAAATTGATCGATTTTTTGTTATAAATAAAAAACTATTAAACGTATTGCTTTTTTGTTTCATCAAACGATAAAAGGATGTCAGCTGAGCATTCTGTCCAAATTTGAAGGCAATCGGTTGAATAGTTTTTGAGAAATCGTGCACACCAGTTGTGAAAAAGCTGTTTCGAGAAAAACGCGTTTAAGGGGGGATTTTTTGATGAAATTGTTTAAAAAAATGTTTGTATGTAGTAAACAGATCAATAAAACTATATGCCAAGTTTCACAAGTTTTCCGTTGTATACTTTCTTCACAAAAAAATTCCCAAAAACGGGAAATTTTGCGAAAAAAAAGACAATCCCCCCTTAAATTGTTTATAAAAGGGAAAATATTTATCGGACAGAAAAAACCTTCGATTCATTACTAAAAAATATACTTGAAAAGATGGTGTTAAAATTTGAGACTGATCGGTTAAGCCGTTTCCGAGAAAACTTGCTCATCGAGTTTGAAAGCACAGTTTTGAGAAAAACGCGTTTAAAGTTTCAAAAGCACTTTACATATAGTAAACACGTCATC
The DNA here is from genome assembly GCA_963210295.1 of Ophion ellenae. NCBI lineage: Eukaryota > Metazoa > Arthropoda > Insecta > Hymenoptera > Ichneumonidae > Ophion > Ophion ellenae. The sequence continues at coordinate 19,601,903 of OY723388.1, forward strand.
ACAAATGTGCGTGTACCTTCGAGAATATTCGCCGGATTGACAAGAAATTTTCTGTGTCTGCACTTAAGTATACGTCCATTACGAAAATAAAATTTAAAAAACTCGATTTTCCGTAAATTTTAACTGTATATAACCCCTTAACGTCGAACAATCTACGACGTCGCGATTTCGCCGAAAAATCTCGATATTCATTATTCCCGCATTTTCGTCTGTATTTGTTGACGGACCCGATACAAGTTGGATTTCGAACGACTTTAGGACGTTGTCGTTGCTGAGGACTATGGGAGCAACCGTTGTGGCGTCTGGTACGACGAACAGCTATAAATTCGCACGAACCGTTCCAAGTACCACGAGGCTGCTGTTATCGATACCATGAACACGGACGCAGGGGTTATCGTTTGCTTCGATATAATCGCTGGGAATGTATTTCACCTTGACAAAACTTACGGTGCCACCGGTATCTAAGAGTGTTTCTAGGCGTGTTTTATATACGTCCCCGTTATGCATAGTATAGGCAACGTTCTGCATAAAGTATTTTTCGTCTAAAACTTCCACATTGTTTATTTGTTGTTAATTTTTTCGCAGCCCGTTGCAAAATGGCCAACCTTGCCCCATTTATAACAGGATTTTTCAATTTCAGACAATCCGATTTTATATGTGCTTCTTCGTGGCAAAGAAAACATTTCCTTAGATGCTGCTCAAATCTGTCGATGCTGGTTCGATCAACTTAGACGCTGCTTGGACCCGTCGATCGAGATTGAGGCGACGTCTTTCGGTTTTCCAAATGGTAGAGGTTTGTTATGATATCTAGAATCGTTTCGCAGAGTCACGGTATCGAAACTGCGAATCATTTCCATGGTTAAGACGAAATTTCGAAATCGAGCTTGGTTTTGCAGCTGAGCATCCGGTATTCCCTCGATGACATAATCAACGCCTGCATTTGCCCGCCAGTTTCTACTTTCAAACTGGTTCTGAAGTGCGAGTTTGCTCGGACGGTGTTCGAACATTCGTCGCATAGATGTTAGTAATTCGTCAGCAAGCAGATTGGCCGAGATGGATACCCAAAGGCCAGGTGGAAACACCGCTAAAGCTCGGGCCTCACCAAAGTAAAAAAGGAAGAATTCGGCAGAACTCATCTCGACGTGTTCCGGTTCCGAGTGGAACCACTGGAGCAATTTGCTTTTCAATTTCACTTTAATAAGTTCGAGAGGAATTTTCGTCCAACAAGTATGTCCGACGGAGAAGTTTGAGCTGCTGCTCCCATTTCTAAAAGGTGTTGTCTACGCCACGGAGTTCGCTGACCAGATCACTGACAAGGAACGTAAGTATGTGCCCGCCTTCGATTTCGTTGAAACTCATATATGTGATAAACCATTGAAAATTATCAGGCACAATGGCACAGGTTCCAATGGCGAAAATCACTTATCAAAGAAAGACGTGTCACCCCTTAATTAAATTTATTTTCAATAGTTCCTTGTCTAGAAATTTTTATCGGGCAGCCTAAACACTGATCAGGCTGCTATCAAGGTATATGCGGTCCGGAATATCGTAGTAAGGCACGCCTGATCGGTGTCGGATGTCCACCGGATCTGTGGAAGCGCAGTACGGGACTAAACAGTCACCATTATCAGGAAGTAGTCAGGTCGCCTCGTTACTCACGTACTACAGTTCCGCTGGTCCGGTGTATATCCGGCATAGATCATGCCATAACACGGCTTCCATGGAAACCATGTTATATGACACGTTTTCCATGGAAGTTTTCCAAATCAGGGTGCCTTCTTACTCCTGCACTACGGTTCCACTGATTCGGTGGGCATACGACACAGATCATGCATGCCTTGCTGTGGTATACGGGACCGTAGCTTCATGGCTGCCTGATTAGCGTTGAGGGAGACAGAATCTTCGCCATATATATACACTCATTACAAAATTTAAGGGAACAGAAAAATTTAAAAAAAATTTCATTACTTTTTGAATAGCTGTAACTTTGTGAAAAAGGCCGTATCGTAAAAAAAATCGGGTTTTAAAGCTTGAAATATCCAGTTGACGAATCTCATCGGTAATTTTTTTTTAAGCAACACTCTTTTTTTGAGCTTGATCAATACTGGGGTCATTTAGCCTGATTCTTCAGCTTCAAAACGGTAGTTTTTGGACCTCTGTACGACCATTTGTCGCTGAGATATCGACGTTTAAAGAAACAGGAGCATTTTTCGTAGATCATCAATGTCTCATGAGCAAATGATCGTACATCGAGCTAAAGGTGGGTTTCGTAAACTGGAATAAATTCTCTAAGAGTACCTTTTGGTACTTTAGAGATTTTTTAAACCTTAATATTGATTTTAAAAAGTACGAAAAAAATGACTTTTTCTCGTTTTGGAAAATCCACGTCAATTTTGCAAATATTGCCAAAATGACTCATGTTTCTAGGTGTTTTTTTTAGTTCAATACATGCCTATAAACCCCCAACAATTTAAAATTGATCGGCTGAACCGTTATTTTTGAAGAAAGCGTCAAAGTGTTATCAAGAATTAAAGGAACACTTTTATTGTTCCTTAAATGTCAATTAATGATGATTAAAATGAAAAAAAAAAAAAAACAGACAGACAGACGGACGGACATACAGACGCGAGCGTAAATCCGACCATGCAACCTCCACGCGGTACGCTTTAGGTAATGCTAATGCTGGCGGTAAAAAATTGAATCAGAAAGCTTTGCTTTATTTAAAAAAAAAAACAATTTCAGAATTCGAAAGATCGATCATGAGAAATTGTGAAAACAATAACGTAGTTTTTTTCTCTTAAATTTGATTTTTTGTTGAAATTTTGAATTTTTTTCTCTTTCCAAGATTTAAAGAAAAGTTATTGCGAAACTGTGAGAAAAAATAACGGAATTTTTTTTTTTCATTTTAACCATCATTAATTGACATCTAAGGAACAATAAAGGGTTCCTTTAATGTTTTATAAAACTTTGACCCTCGCCTCGGTAAAAAATAACGATTCAGCCGATCAATTTTAAATTGTGGGGGGTCTTTGGGCATGTATTGAACTAAAAAAGCCTAGAAACATGAGTCATTTTAGCAATATTTGCAAAGTTGACGTGGATTTTCCAAAACGGGAAAAAAGTCATTTTTTCATATATTTTCAATTCAATATTAAGGTTAAAAAAAATTCTCTAAAGTATCAAAAGGTGCTCAAGAGAATTTCTTCCAGTTTACGAAACCCACCTTTAGTTCGCTGTACGATCAATTGTTCATGAGATATTGATGATCTACGAAAAAACTCCTTTGTTCTTTAAACGGCGATATCTCAGCGAGTAATGGTCGTACAGAAGTCCAAAAAATACTGTTTTGAAGATGAAGAATCAAGCTAAATGTCTAAATCAAGCTAAAAAGAATCAACCCCAGTATTGATCAAGCTCAAACAAAAAATTTGAGCCGGTGGACGATTTTGAAAAAAAAAATCGAAAATTTTGGATCGCGCTATTTCTTGGATTCACGCCGGGCGTGTTGCTTAGAAAAAATGGGCCGGTAAGATTCGTAAACTAGAGATTTCAAGCTTTAAAACTCCATTTTTTTACGATACGACAATTTTTCACGAAGTTACAGCTATTAAAAAATCAATGAAATTTTAAGGTGCCAGACTGTATGTTGGTCCAGTTACTTAATGATTGGTTGAAGATTGCCAGATCAGACCGCTTGAATCAAGCCGTAAGACCACTTACTTGACCATCGCCTGAAGCTAGCTGGATCAGGCAACTGGAGGAAACAGTACATCCAGTTGCCTATCACCTGACACCAACCGGATCAGGCAACTGGAGGAAACAGTACATCCAGTTGCCTATCACCTGACACCAACCGGATCAGGCAAATTGAGGCATACCTTAAGTAAGGCCTCCGGACTACAACGTGATCAAACCTGGATCAAATATCAGGCCAGCCTGACAATATTTCTACTCGGAATCTGGTGGTGGGATTTTAGAGTTAGTCGTTTTCACACTGTGCGAAGGCTAGCTCCCTGCGCGCCAACTCTGCTTCCCGACTTACTAGGTCAAGTTCGCGTTGCATCTCACCGCTGCATTTGCTGCAGTTGCATTTATCACACTCGACGCGTCGGGTAGATTTGCGTTTTCCTCGAGATTGACACGACGCGGCAAATCGCGTCACTACTCGACCGTGGGTTCCGCTGTTTGCAAGCGAACGATAAGTTCGGCTTTTCTCCTACCAGCCGACAACCCTGCAGACGTTCCTGCAGTGTTGTGCGTAGCTCGGCGATCCTGAAATCGGCCGGCTCTCTCATTCTCGAGCCGATAATTGAACACGTATTATAAGGATGTCGATTTTCACACGGTTTGTTTAAAACCACCGATTGAAAGTCTCTTGGTTGGCACACCTATTACGAAGTCCCGTGAGTTGATACACTATGAAAGGTTCGAACGAGAAACTTAAGAGCGCGCTCTACTATGATTGGCCGGAGAGCGCGCGCGCTCGTGATGATTAATTATCGACGTTAGATCTATGACGATTTCGAATAAATCTCTGGTAGGTACCCCGTCGGTAGATTTGATATCGACCGTTCCCCAGAACCTATTGGGATCTGTCGAATCAGCAGAGCCTGAAAAACATGGCGGCGATAAGAGCATCGTGAAACGGAAACAGTCTTGTAATTTAGTGTCAATTTCCGTGATATTATGATAAGTATTGGTACAATTTGTGACTGGACCGATACCAATCCGAAACAACGCAACTTTGTGGAAGGCAGGGCACATTTTAAAATGTGGTAAAACTAGCTGCGTTTGCGATACCGGTGCTTCGAAGCATATCGTTTACTAACGTCTCAACACATGTAGGGTGATCGGTAGTGGCCAACGATTGGCCGATGCTCGACGCCGAGCTTGCCGACATTGGCACTCAAGCTTCGCCCGATCATCGGCCGAGCCTCGGATGATAAGAGCGGCCCGATATTCGCAATCAATATTGGCCCTAGAATGGCTTATGAGAATCGGCCGAGCATCGGCCAACAATAAGTCCCCGTCAAGATTGCCATCATTGGCAGTCGAGCTTGGCCCGATTATCGACCGAGTCTTGGCGGATAATTGTGACCCGATATAGATCATCAAAATTGGTACTGCACTGCCAAAAAAAATTTTAATATTTCTGTCTTGTAATTCGTCATTATCTGATTTTTTGAAACGATTAGTTCGAAGAAAATATTTCACCTAGATGGGACTCGAACCTTGAACCTACCTACTCATAGTTACGCACGCTGCCCCTATGCTACTCAGTGCTTGTAACATCTGAATCGCAGATATAGCATAAGAGACCAAATGGATTCTCATCATTATTTGTATCACATAAACTATATCAATTAGTTAATATCATTGTGAGGACGATAAGAGGAGAAATCGATGTAGAGTTGTGTCAATTTTTCAGGGAAATAGAAACAATGTATAAAAACGAGAAGGGATTATAACGGAGAGCGGGAGTTCCGAATTAGGTTTATGTTAATTATAGAGTAAAAAAGGCTATAGATGTAAGATAATAATAGAAAATAATAGCATTAGATATAAGTTGAGAATAGCGAACAGAAGAACTAACTACAAGGCGAGTGCGAACCAAAGATTTATGCGATAGCGAACAAAATAGATTGTAAAAGAGAGAGAGAGATATATTGTTACAATTTTTGTAAAAGGCCATAAAGGTCATACAAATAAAAACTACTACTACTAGTTAATATCATTGTGATAATGAGAGAGTTTTATCGAATGACATGTTATAGAATTTTAAAACATAATCTATATATTTTAGTTTTAAGGCTTCCACGGCTCTTCATGTAATGAGAAGAGTATGTGGCTTCCGGATGGAGGCCGTGTTGAGGATCAGCGTTGTGCCGACGTTTGGCAAACGTTACAGGCTGCATCATCAGGGCTGAGAACTCCGATACTGAAGCTCTCGTGTCTCAGGTATTCCTTATATAGTTGCAGTCATCGTTCCAGATCGCTGCACCAGCCAATTGGATGTTTTAATTGATCAGCTGGTCAATTAAAAAACCGGGAGGACGGTGTGCCAAATAGGATTGACGTGATATCCTCCATCTCTGTTTAGATTGTCCGAATGTTTTCGAATTTCCAAGCCTTCTCGGTGTTTCCTGGAAAAATAGCTGTTTGGTGGGACCAGACCAGCGTAGCTATGAGTAGGTAGGTTCAAGGTTCGAGTCCCATATAGGGGAAATATTTTCTGCGAACTAATCGTTTAAAAAACCAGGTAATGAAGAATTATAATACAAAAATGATTGATTTTTTTTTGGCAGTGCAGGACCAATTTTGGTGATCTATATCGGGTCACAATTATCCGCCAAGACTCGGTCGATAATCGGGCCAAAATCGAATGCCAATGATGGCAATCTTAACGGGGACTTATTGTTGGCCGATTTTCGAATGAACTCCTACGCGATGCTCGGCCGATTCTCATAAGCCATTCTAGGGCCAATATTGATTGCGAATATCGGGCCGCTCTTATCGTCCGAGGCTCGGTCGATGATCGGGCCAACCTCGAGTGCCAATGTTGGCAAGCTCGGCGTTAAGCATCGGCCAATCATTGGCCACTACCGATCACCCTACATGGGTGAATGGCATGACCAGTCTCCATCCAATGTTCGGCCAGCGCTGATTGTGTAATATGGCCCTATTTGATACACTGTTGTTGTTCTTTGATCCGTGTACTGATCTTCCTCCGGTTTTTCCTATGTACACTTTACCGCATGAGCAGGGTATCTTGTGCACTCCTGGTGCACTTAATGGTGGTCTTTGGTCTTTTGCACTCGGAACCACTTGTGCTAGTTTCTTCTAAGGTTTGAAGATGACTCGCACGTTATGTTTTCCAAGGACCCTGCCTATGCGATCGGTTATGCCCTGAAGGTGCGGATGGGAAGTTGTTGCGGGTATTTGTCCTTCATTCTCCCCATCAGGTGCTGTAACCGTTTTCGGGTCAGCTATTTTTCTTTTTAGATTTTTCATCGTTCATTCGATGTTGCCTGGCTTGTAGCCATTATCTCCTAAAGCTTTTCGTAGGTGTTCTAGTTCAACCTCCAGGGAGTCTGGTTCGGAGATCGCTAGAGCTCTGTAGACCAGAGAGCTTATGACCGACTGTTTTTTGGGAAGGGTGGTGATGGGATGTAGCGTGGAGGTATCTATCCGTATGCGTTGGCTTCCAGTAAACTTTATGGCCCAAAGGGCCATCGTTTTTCCGTTGAACCAGTACATCCAGAAAAGGGATTTGATGTTCCTGTTTTATCTCCACGGTCAATTGGATATTGGGGTGCTGAGAGTTAAGGAAAAATTTGATTCCACGAAAAATCTAGTTAATTCAAATAAAAAATAAATAAATAGACGCGGTTAGTTAATATTAATAGAATTTTTCTGTCAGTGTAGGATGGTTCATAAAAATCGGCAGGGTATCGCGTGCGAGCTCTTTCGAAAATCGGCCAACAATGAGTGCATTGATTTGGTAGTATATTTGTTAAGAGTAATGTCCAATGGACTCGTAAAAAGTATTTATCTCCTCTCTCAATGGATTCGACGCGAAACAATAAATCGTCAATATCCGAATTGCGGTTCGATCATGCGTTACTCGGCCGAACATTGGCCTCGTATCGGCGAACCAACGTTGGCGAGTCTATACTTCACCAAAAATCGGCATCGTATCGACAAGCCAATCATTAGCGAATCTATATTTCGCCGAACATTGGCCTCGTGTCGGCAAAAACATAATTGACGAGTCGATACTTCGCCAAACATCGACGTCGTATTGATAAGCCAATGATTAGAGAGCCTATATTTGGCCGAACATTGGCCTCGTATCGGCAAACCAATTATTGGTGAGTCTATATTTCGTCAAACATCGGCCTGATATCGATAACCCAATAATGAACGAGTCTATACTCGTCCATTATTGGAAATTTTCACAAAGTACAATTGGTTGCTATTGTGCCATTCTTATTAGAGTGTATCTATGCACATTATTTTTCTTTCGAATGCGCTGACTTCACAGATAAATCTGCCGCATTACCTGCGGTTGGTTATCCGATTTTTTCGCTCTGGAAAACCGTCTACAGCACCAACTATTATTTTTTTCGGTTTTAATATTTTTATGGTAGAACAGCCTTTACAAGTACACTTTAAGCTTTTGTTGACTTGCAAATTTATTTTTGGGACACCAATGTTATTGCGTTTAATTTGAGTTTTGTTAAACATTTTTTAATTTTCCGAGAACAATGCGAATCCTCTAATCAACACTGCTATCGTCTTTGACGTTTTCTTTGACATTCATATTTAACTCTTGCAACAAGATTTTCTCAAAATATCGAAAAACAACAAGAGATCGGTATTGATACATTTTCTATTTTTCATCTTCCTTTATTGCGGCTATTCGGTATAAGGAATATGCACGATTACTTGTCTTGTCGATTTTATGTGTTTTGATATACGATGCACAAAGATCTCGCCTATGAACACCATTAGCGATATTGTGTAACAGCTGATAGCTAATGTCAGAAATTGTCTCCGAAGCTCGATCATACTTTGTTGGCCCTCAAGCACTCTGACGTCCTCGTCAATGTTGTGTTCGATCGCTTCGTGTTTTACGTTTTCGTACAACTTATTGATCAGTCCAGCATTCTGCAGTCGACCTATGATAATGTTTATAGAGGAACGATAGGGCGATCTCTTGCCAATATCGAATGCGACACCGTGTGACTGAAAACAAGGTTTAGCGAGTTTTATCACAGGGTGCCCGTTGGTTGTGCTTTTTCCAACTAGTATCTCGGCCCTCAACTTATCCGTAAAACAAGTAAAGTTTTTCTGTCTGGCAACTTTCTGAACACAGGAGACCATACCGTTCATCGAAAAATTACTTTTTTCCATCAAATTCTTTAAGGTACCCGTGGCGTCGTGGAACATACTTTTGAAGTCTAGCGATCTCACTAACGGTATCAATCCCCAATTGTCAAGGTCCTCGATGGACTCGAAGACCATCTCGCTGGTAGTAAATAAACGTATGTTCGTCAAAGCACTGAAAATGTTCGACGAGTAAATTACAAAAATCACGAACACCGAATTGAACAGAACACGGTCGACGGTTCTACGCGGTTGTTGCGATACGGAGATATGATAACCCAATAATGAACGAGTCTATACTCGGCCGAACATTGGCCCCGTATTGGCAAACCAATGATTGGCCAGTCTACACTTCGCCAAACATCGGTCTCGTATCGACAAGCCAATGATTAGCGTGTCTATGTTTGGCCGAACATTGGCCTCGTATCGGCAAACCAATACTTGAACCAACATTGGTCCAAGTATTGGCCGTTGCGGTTCGATTGGCGAAACTTACATGGGAACTACGTAATCCCCATGAGTATGCAGTATCAACTTCGGGCGATGTTTTCTTTCAGATTTCTTTTCCGAGTTCTTTCCATTCGAGCTTCACGAGCCTCCGCATTTCCAGAATTTGATACATGCACGATGGGACAGCGATAGTTTTCAAGTATCGTTTTTTCGGTTATATCGGTGAAAAAATATATAGAATAAAAGATGAATTGGCGGATGGTGTTGGTTTTTTATGTGAATAAAGCAGCCTTTACTCCGTTAGCTGTTTTGAGGTTACGTACCTGGTAGTGTATAATCGTTCTTCCGGAAATGCAGTGAGCACAGTTTCATGCCTGAATTAACTTAATTAATTTTCAAGGCTCTCATCCAAGCCTCTAATTGATAGGTTTTTTTTACATTTCCGAAATAACATTTCACGTACACAAAGCGTTTCCCTGCAATAGGAAACTTGTGGAAGCGGACTTCCAACTCCTTACTCGAAGTGTTTTCGCAATCTCTCGCAGCACACACTGTAAAAAATAAGCGTGTTGTCGGTGTGTTGAAGCAACACACAACACGCCTACAGCGTGTGTAGGACCTGATTAACGCGTTGAAACAACGTGTTTTACTTATTTTACCGTGTTGAAACAATACGCTCTATACCATTCTTGGTAACAACACGTTTTAAATATGTTGCTGTAGAACACGCTTAATGTAACACACATGAAGCGTGTCGAATCAAGCCATTTTCTTTCAAACAACACACTTAGTGTAGGTACACGCGACTCGAACGACACAAAGCGTCGTGAAGCAACTCACTTGCACGCGTGTACCACAAATAACACGCGTCCAGTGAGTTGATATGACAATATGGCGGCTTTATAACCTCGCTACGTTATCTACGAACTTGCGAAAGAATTTTTCTATTGCAAATTGTGTTATTTTAAAAGCGAAACACATAAGTTTTTGCTCGTCGTGCACACCTACATGAATGAAGAAAATGATGTGCTCTGTGAAACCATGGTAATTGCAACACTCAGTATAAACTCAGTATAAACTCAATAATGACGTATATGTAAAATAATTTTTTGGTAAAGTGTCACTGCGAAGTTTTTTTTTTATTTTGTGCGGATCAATATTTTGTTCGTTGTTAAGAAAAGTTTCTGTCCAGAGTGAAGAAAGATGCTTCTAGGGTGCAAATTTAATTCTATGCGTACCAAGTTTTCTGTTCAGTGGGAAGAAATTTTCTGTGCGGAGTGGAGGAAATTCGTTGTTCCGGGCAAAGGAAATTTTGTATTCTGTGCAGACCAACTTTTCTGTCCGGAGTGAAGTAAATTTCTTGTTCGGGGCAAAGGAAATTCTTTATTTTGTGCAGACCAATTTTTCTGTCCAGGGCAAAGTAAATTCTCTGTCCGGAGTGAAAAAAATTCCTTGTTCGGGGCAAACGAAATTTTTTATTCTGTGCGGACCACTTTTTCTATCTAGTGCAAAGAAGGTTTTTTGTCCGGAGTGGAGGAAATTGCCTATACGGAGCAAACGAAATTTTTTATTCTGTGCGGACCAATTTTTCTATCCGGTGCGAGGAAAGTTTTCTGTCCGGAATGGAGGAAATTGCTTGTACGGGGCAAAGGAATTTTTCTTTCTGTGCGGACAAATTTTTCTGTTGCGGGCAAAGAAAATTGTCTGTTCGGAGTGAGAGAAATTTCTTGTTCGGGGCAAAGGAAATTATCAGATCAGAGTGAGAGAAATTTGTTGTTCGAGGCACAGAAAATTCTTAATTCTGTGCGGACCAATTTTTCTGTCCAGTGCGAAGAAAGTTTTCTGTTCAGAGTGAAGAAAAGTGCTTGTACGGGGCAAAGGATTTTTTTTTTCTGTTCGGACAAATTTTTCTGTCGAGGGCACAGAAAATTGCCAGTACGGAGTGAGAGAAATTTCTTGTTCGGGGCAAAGCTAATTTTTTATTCTGTGCGGACCAAGTTTTCTGTCCAGTGCTAAGAAAGTTTTCTGTTCGGAGTGAAGAATAGTGCTTGTATGGGGCAAAGGAATTTGTTTTTCTGTGCGAACAAATTTTTTTGTCGGGGGCAAAGAAAATTGTATGTTCAAAGTGAGAGAAATTTCTTGTTCGGGGCAAAGAAAATTCTTTATTCTTTGCGGACAAACTTTTCTCTCCAGTGCAAAGAAAATTGCCTGTTTAGAGTGAAGGAAATTTCTGTTCACATTTCACATTTTATGTGTGTTGGGTGTAGACACATACACATAAAATGTGAAATGTCTTCATTACTCTTCTCGTTCAATGTAACCATGTATTCCGTTTCTTGATAAAAAACCGCAAGTATAGCCGATAGCACAATGGTTAGCGTACGTATTAGGTATAGAAGTAACTAGGTTAGGTAGGTTCGAAACTGGGTATGGACAATAAAATTTATTCGCAGGAATTTATTTTAGGACGACTGGAACTCATCAAGTATGGTAGTAAACTATTGGAATAAACCACCAGTAACGGAGAAACCTTTTTTATTTATTTTTAAACGTATGCCTACGTGACGTCTTGTACGTTATGCCCAAGCGTCCACAAGTACACATCAAAAAGTGTGTTGATTTAGCCATCAACACATTTTAAACATGTTGAAATTGGCGACAAGCGTTTACACGCCTAAAGTGTATCGAAACAACACGCTTTGAACTTGCTAAAACACGCTTGAAGCGTATTGACAGAACACGCGTAAAATGTGTCGTTCGACATCAACACATGAGTTGCCGTGTTGAAAACGGCGACCCGATTACACACGCGAAACGTCTTGAAACAACGCATTTGTTTTTACAGTGCAGTTAAGGTTCTTTCGGTAGTTTTTACGCGAAGGAAACTTCGCACATTCCATTTTCACCGATTAAATGTTCCTAATCGACAATAAATACTTTTATCACACGGCTACGTATAATTGCTATTGAAGGCGCTGCCCCGAATGTACTATGATTTTCCGCCACCAGATGTCATATCGCCATTTAACAGATCCCTATGACGAAGCACGACCGTCCGTCGGACCGTTTCACGTAACACTACGCGTTATTTGAATTACAAACCCATACAGCGCCACCACACGGGATCACGCTACGGATAACGTGTCCCCGGAATTTGTACTACAGTTACCTACGACTTACCTCGCCCCAAATGTTTCCCCCTTTTTTGAATCCGTCATTCTCTTAACCTCGAATTATCGCGAAATATACGGATCGTACATCGTACTGCTACACTGAGAAATAAAACCAATTGAATTAAAAAAATTAATTGGTTGATCCAAATAAATGTGCTTCCGCGGAGTGGCACCGATATATGAGATTGTTACAATACTATAAATTATTAGAAAATGTGATTGATTTAAATAACATATTATTTTATTCGAAAAAGCTCTTCTGTTCTCTGAATATCTACATTATCCTTAAAATAAAATGATATTCTATTGAAATCATTCTATATACAATCCGTAGATGTGTGGGTGAAATAATTAAGCAGTTGCTACAACATTTTTTATTTCGTACAAAAATATAATCAATAGAATTAATTATTTCTTTACTGAATTGAATCGTATATGCCATAGGACGTAAGTTTTTCGATTTGTTTTGAAACTTAAATAAACAGTGACCATTAGAATGACCATCTACGATAATAGTGGAGAGAATATCAGATATCCAATGGAATATCCATGGAGAGGATATCAGATATTCAACTGATAAGAACAGATACTACACTTTGATCTTAGCCACATGCCAAGAAGCCATACTCTTTAGAGTTTCTCCGGCGTTTAAGTAAATGTTCGGTTCGCGCCGCGCTTACGAGAAACGAGCGCGCGTGCGGCTTCTACCGGTTACTCCGAGAACTACGGGTTTCCTCACACCTATAATTTCAATGGCGCTCGGCCATGATTTGGTTGAATTCTTTTCAACCAAATGCGCAAGAAACAAATTTTAATTTCGCATACTATTTTAACCAATTCAGCCATTTGCTTAATATTTTTCCATCAAAATAAAATATTAATATTTTAACGAATAATGTACTTGGAAATGAATATAGGATATGGTGAAAAAAATAAAATAACATATTTACTCAATAGAAATGTTATGTGAATCAAACGAGCGAAGTTTAATTTTTCTTGTGTACTCAAATCAACAATATTCATGTTATGAACTGAAACGCTTTTTTTATTCGTTGCAGAAAATGCATTCAAAACTATATAATTTGATCGCCATAATTTTTTACATAGTTTGAATAATATATTGTTCTCGGCTAACAATATCTTTCGAATGAAAAAAAAACTTTTAATTTTATCATGTTATTAAAGTCAATAGCGGTTTGTTTGGAGTAATAAATCCGATTATTTACACCACCATTTTACAATTGAATCAACGAAATTTCATTCAATAACACCAATGATATTGGATCAATGATTTTCTTTCTCAGTGTAGCTAAATACCAACGTCATACGATCCCACTTGATGCGCGTATGCATGCAGAAGCCTCGCATAACTCCGAGACGTGACCAAAAGTTGATTATCAAACAGCGAATTCTCTTTAAATCACAAACCACTCACGGTGCATGAAAAAATTCTGCAAAAATAATTGTCAACTAAATACTCGCAAAATATGTTTAAAAAAGATTATTGACTCCTCGCAGAGTCTGGCCAACAACGCGAACATTTGCCGAGTCAGAATGAACGGAACCTCTCAGTCAAAAAGTGCAAGAAAATCTGGATTTGACAGTTTATCTTGGAACATTCGGTAAGGTTGCTACATAGTTTATCAGTAAAGAAAAACGTGCTCCGAGATTAAAGTCACTGTTCTAGCATACTGACACGCAAACGTACTCTCAACCCCGAGCGCTCGCGGTATGTTACGTATGATCGAGTTACACGTTCACGTTCAAACTTGAATAACTCAACAACTAATCAATATTTCACCGATTCGTGAAATTCGTGCAAACGTAATTGTACTAACAGACATCAAAAGAATTTTTTTGAAGTCTTCTCAATGAAGCCCGAACAGTCAGCTTTGAAAACCTTCCGGTGATTCCAATAAATATTAGATCTCTCTGAGTATATGAAATGGGGGGAAAAATTGTCCAGCATTATCACTCAGACTAAATCTATAGAGCTCAAATTTTGCGTGTTAGTATAGTCGTGCTGTCGCTGAAAAAGTCCGTAATCGGAAAAAATTAGAAAAAGGCCAGTTTTTGGACAGGTGATTCTGTAAGTGCCGCAGGTGCTATGTCGAAGTTTGCCTAAAAGTCGGGGGGCAGGGGTTTTTAGGGGATGAAGAGGGATGGGGGTGGATTAATGCCAAACTACAACCCCCACAAGGTCGGCGCCGTGAGACAAAATGTCCAGAAAAATCCGGGCTTTAGTTTTGTCTACAGCGCTGAAGCCGTGGTAGTTCATTTTGGGGGTGAAAATTGGGGTGAATTTTTGAAAAATGAGTTTTAATTCAATAATTCTTTAGGATAAATTCGTACACTTTTTGTTCGAATAGGAACGTTGTAGCCCTTGAAAAGACGCTTCGATCGAGTATTTGATTGCCACTCTCCAATAATTATTCACCCCCAAAAAATGGTTGAAATGACAAAAAACATTGTTTATAGCATAACTCAAAAACAATCGTTTTTTCGGGTATGGTTTAAATGTACGAAATGTAGAGAATAATTTTCTCTATATTTTCGTTTCTATGGACTACCCTTAAATTTTGCTTTTTCCAATTCCTCTCGGGGATTGAAAATCAAAAATGATATTCTGGGAAACTATTGACCGCACGAATTCGCCACCGTGAAACAATTTGTAGCTTGAACCCTCAGCTACATTTTTGTCCACAGCGCTAAACTCGTAGCTCTTCATTTTCGGTCAACACTTTTTCCGGCATTTCATTTTGAATTTTCAACCTCTGAGAGGGGTTGGAAAAAGCACAATTCAAGGGTGGTCCATAGAAACGAAAATATAGAGAAAATTATTCTCTACATTTCGTACATTTAAACCAACCCCGAAAAATCGATCGTTTTTCAGTTTTTCAATAAACAGTTTTTTTATGTTTCAATAATTTTTATGGGGGTGAAAATATCATAGGAGAGGGATGATCAAACACTCGATCGGCGCGTCTTTTTAAGGGCTACAACGTTCCCGTTTAAACAAAAATTGTATGAGTTTTTCCTAAAGAGTTATCAAATTAAAACTGATTTTTCAAAATTTCACCCCACTTTTTTACCCCAAAAATGAACTACCACGACTTCGGCGCTGTGGACAACAATAAATTCCCGATTTTTCTGACCATTTGGTCTCCTAGCGCCGGCCTCGTAGGGGTCGGACTTTGGTATTAATCGGCCCCCATCCCTTAAGAAAAACCCTGCACCCCGATTTTTAGGCAAACTTGGACTTAGCACCGGCGACGACTACAAAATCACCTGTCAAGAAACTAGCCTTCTTTTATTTTTTTCCGATTCCAATATACGCACGACTGTGCAATGTATATTTCTTATACCTGATAAAATTGTTCTGAAAGGTAAGAGGTCGTTTTTTCATTTCTTTTTTACGCATCTTTTTCATATTAATAAAAAATGGTGATCTGGCGGTTTTGGAGGTCCATGGATGAATTCCCGTCGGCCTGAATGCAGTTTTTCAAAGGCTGTTCCTACGATCGCGGTGGAATCGAACGCACACTGGGCTGATGTGTTGAAGAGGTTTTGAATACAACAGCAAGTATGGGGTCCATAAAGGAGCAGATGATCTATATGCCCAGTGGATACAGGAATTAGTTTTAAATGTAACAGGACGGCACAGTTTTTTTTTTCAATTTAACCTGTACAGACATATAACATGCACATGTTATATGTATGTACGTTAAATAAACGTACACAAGTATAAATATTGGTTTATGTATCTGTATTTTACATTGGCTCCTTCTTACACATTTGCGCCCAATTCTCGTCTCGTACAAATTGAAACACATACATACTCTATACGCATGAATATACATAAAACTACAATTTAGTTTATTCGAATCGGCGCGGCGTTTCTTTCTCACTCGGCTTTCCTGGATAAAGGACACCACAAGGATCGAGGTTGAACCCGCGGGTGATCGATACACAATTCACATTGCGTTTCGTTGGAATTACAAATTTCGTGGAGAGACGGACAATTTGGATTACGTATGAGTAATTACACGCCAAATCGCCGAATTCTTAGTTCTCAATCTCTCAGACCATCTACATTGTCGATAGAAAGTAACAAAAACCCGGCGAGCAACAAAAAGATTTTTTTCGTTACAGAAAGTAACAAAAACCCTGTAAGCAAAAATTCTGCGAGGTCGCTGTGTAATTCTCACCGAAGTACTATGTAGTTCTGACCGAAGTCTCGGGACACGGTTTCCTTTCCTTTAGAAAGAAAAGCGTGTCCCGAGACCACACACTCGGTTTTATCGTGTCACTTTCTCATTCATTCACAATTCCATTCATTCGGAATTCTTACTGTGGTTACCCTCAACCCCCAACGCTCATGGTATGTTGCGTATGATCGAGTTACACGCGAGTTAGAAATTATACATGTATGTAATAAGTACTTCCATCGAGGAGTACACTACACGCGCACACCTGCAAATTTCAATCCCGTGTATTTGCACAATGTATTCTTGTGGGAACGCATTTCCCGAGGTGTGCGCGCGCGGCAAAGTATAGCAGGTATGCATGTATCTCAATTGAAAGATCATCTGTTATTTTTATCGAAGTCACGCCGCGCTACGATACAGAAAACACCAACGTAACGCACGTCTATCAAAATACTTCATGAACTTACTAATGTTTACTTAACGACCACGAATATGTTTTGTTTGAATACTCAGATGTGTCAAGTGTATCAAACAACTTTTGTGATATTGAAGAGTGGTTACAAAATCGGATCAAAATATCATCGAATGAATGTGAATGTTTGCATCTTATTTCATTGTCGATGAAAATTACGTTTACTTCTATGGAATCATGATCGCAACAAAACGTTATTCCGTATTTTAAATAATATAATGTAGCCAAGTTGATCTGCAATTACGTTCTGAATTACAAACCATCCTTTGTTTCGTTGTGATTTTGACACATACATTCCGAAATAATGTGTACGATACTTCTTAAGCTATTTGCAATTGTTCTGATCGCTTCATTTTCGCAACCGAGTGAAAGCCGTTGACCTCCCACTTTCAATTTTTCAATATATTATTCGGTTTACGCGAGGATAGTTATGATCACGAATTAACGAGCTTCCGAATATTCGGCGATGTATCCAGTCACATTGTCCAACCAGTCGGTAGTCTGGATACTTACTCGCCATTAAAAAAAAAAGAAGACTCGAAATATCCACAGTCCATGATGGGGCCGGGTTGAAATTTTGAACTTTGAATGATCAGAACGCTCAAAACTCCGAAATAATACTAGCCCGAAAGATCAAAACTCCGAAAGAATTTTCCCCGAACGACGAAAACTCCGAAAAATTGGGCGGGGCCGAGATGAAATTCCGAACTTTGAATTTTCAGAACGCTCATAACTTCGAATGAATTCCGCCCTGAAAGATCAAAACTCCGAAAGAATTTTACCCGAAAGACCAAAACTCCGAAAATGTGAACACCGCTAAAATAATTCGGCTATAAAAGTGTTAAGCGTGTTACGTACCGAACGGTACCCCGGGTTTCCCGAGTGAAATATTATTTTGTGGGCTGCTCTGCTCGTCCCATACGGGCCCGAGTTCTCTGGGAGGATAAAGGGGAGGATGCCAGAATACTTTGGTGCTTCCGATTATAACATGGTTTATTTATTAATAATAGCCGACTTACAATGTTGTTGACGCCTGAATGAGTGAACACACACACACCACACACATACACACTCACTAATTTTAACAATATAGAACTGATTAATTCGATACAAAGTAATTTAACGGCGCGGCTCGTGTTATGTTTTCAATTTGAAAGAATGAAATTAGATGTAATAATGAATGCGTCTCTATCGCGGCGGTGTCGACTGCGCACAAGTCTGACAATCCTGTGCAACCACCTTTTGCACCGGGTTCACTAGGGGATACTATCCACCTCCCAAATGCAAGGGAATTATGGTCGCCGCGGAACACTTTGTGCGTGAGTAGGAATCCGAACCCATGGAAACCCCGTGGACGCGGTACTCGCGACACCATTTTAACGACCGAAGACTGACGGACGCGAACCCGTGAAGACGCGGGAGTCTGGGATCGCGACTTGCTTTCGGCCGGAGTTATACCCCAACATCAGGTTACTTCCGTGGCTAGATGGGAACTAAAAATCTTCACCGCCACCGGACCGATGTTAGCTCGGTAGCTATCACTCCGGTGGGAGTTTTTGACAACGTCCACGGAAAGTCGCTCCCTCCCAAAGTCCCACGGTCGAACTCCGCGGATCAGGCGATGCTTGATCAGCGGAATTCAATCGGGTACATCCGGTCTCACTATCGGCGTTTCCACACCCGACACCGGATAGAGACACGAGGCGACGAAGTCGTCGGAAAATAATGAAAGTTAAACCTGTTAATAAAAACCCAATTATTGATATTATTGAACAAAACATTTAAAGTTTACGGAGACGTGACACCCACCCCCCCCCCCCCCCCTTGAGAATAGTCGACGTCCTCGTCGACGGTTATAATTTTAAACCTGAGTTAGTTAGTTTTTTTTTCATATCGAGAGATTACACATTTTGGCGATATCCTGGTGGTTTCGGATGTAGTACATTCTTTTCTCGATAACTTCTCGGGAGATCGGTAATTTTGGAATTTGGGACCGAGAGACGGTGGAGGCGACGGAGCCAGCCCGCCAGCGCTCCTCCGTTTTTGATTGGCAGTTTTGTGTCTCGGCTCCCGTACGTGCGACATTACAAAGTACTTGATATATCGTTGCATGACGTATATACAGGGTGAACGTTTCAAGTTGCTGCAACCAAATATCTCGAGGGATCCACTTTAGGAAAAAACATTGACAAAGTTAAGTTGACCTTACAATAACCTTAAAAATTGCCATAAAATAAAAAAATAATCAATCCCATAATTTGTGTTGCGTGAAACTATGTAACTTTTGTCCCAAAGTTTCCTTCGTTTAACGTCAATATTTCAAGATGTTTTGAATATTCGGACTAATTGCTGACAAAATATTCGATAGAAAATCTTCCAAAATTAAAGTCGAACGAAAAGAAGATTCGATCAAAAGTTACTCAATTACTCACGGAAAAAATAGCTTCCCATTTAAAAAGTAGAGTTAAAAAAATAATCAATTCTAATTTTTCCGTACCTTGAAACAGCTGAACCTTTATTTAAAACTCTTTTTTCCCAAAGTGCATTTTTCTCGAGATATTTCGTTGTGTTGCTCAGTACACCCGGTATAAGTTTTCACGGTAGCCTCATGATATGTCGCCACGCAATGCACGGAGATCCCTAACGCAACAATGCTCACAGCTCGAGGACTTGTTGCACCGCGGTGACAATTGATCGCGCGCCGATGCCATAAGCGTCGACGAGGACAGCCGGTGGCCCGGAGCGCGGAATTTCCTCGACGGCGAGTCTCTTGAGGACGACGCGACGTCGCGCTGGAGTGCGAGTGCCGAGGCGACGGTCTCGCCAAGGCCGCCCTTCGGGTAGTGATCCTCGACGGTGACGACGCGACCGCCGACTTCCTTCGCATTCTCGACGATCATCTCCCGATCGATTGGTTTGATCGTGAAGGGACCGAGGACTCGTGCATTGACGCCCGTCTTCGCGAGCTCGTTGGCCGCCTTAATCGCTTCGTGTCACCGTCCAGGGCGATTACTCGGGAATTATTCTTCGCGATTTTTGCGAGGGCCACGCCGTAAGCGAGACGCGTCGCAACCTCGTCGCTGAGCTTGTAACTAGGTGGCGTGTCGAGTTTGATGTTTGCAATGTCGAGAAATATCTTGCTTCACCCAGCTGATTCAATATATCCAGTATATTTGGCAGTGGGTAGGCGTCAGAAATTGTTTTCTCGTTAAGCTTCCTGAAATCTATCACCATTCGCATCCGCGGCCGACCTTGTGAATCGGGTTTCTTCGGTACGATCCATACCGGAGAGTTGTACGGGGACTGCAAAGGGGTGATGATCCCATTATCGAGCTTTTCCTGGGTCTGTGTATCGATTTCTTCACGGTGTATAGTGAGAAATCGATACTGCCGAGTGTTGATGGGTCGGTCGTCCACAGTTGGGATACGATGGGCGACCAGGCTTGTACACCCAAGGCCATCTCCGGGAAGTTTAAATTGATTAGGGTTTTCTTCACCGATACTCAGGACGTGTTGACGCTTGAGTTCGTTCAACCCGTCCAATCGCAGTACCGTCATCACTGCTGCAACGCGATCGTGCGGTAGATCGGCGGTGTCATCCGTTGAGTCATTATCGCTGCAGCCTACGTCCCAGAATTCGAACGGGAGTATCTCTTGGGGAGATACCTCAATGTCTATGTCAGGATTTGAGGTGTTTATCGCGAGCACGTGACATACGCCGTTCTTTTGACGGGCCAACGCATCCCCGATATAAAGGCGTCCTCGACGAGGGGTTTTTGCGGCCGCAGCCCGAGCGGGCCGGGATTCTTGATGAGCGAGGTCAAGTGCTTGACGACCTCATCGGCTTTGGCCCCGAGGGCCTTTCCGTGCCAGTTCTCGAGGTCCTTGATGCTCGGGAATTCTTGCCCTTGAAGGTCTTGGCGAGAATCGCGGTCGGTCGGCCCTTCGTTGTTTGGGCCTCGTGGAGTGCCTTGACGAGCTCCTCGACGTCGTGGCCATCGACGACGAGGGCGTTGAAGCCAAAGGCGTCGAGGCGCTTGCGATAAACCTCCATATTGTGCTGGAGGGAAGTCGGCTCGCTCTGGCCTAGCCGATTTATGTCGAATATCGCGCAGAGACTCTCCTGCAGGAAGAGCGCTCGGGTTCTGTCGCTCCGAGGCACCTGGGTCATCCCGTCGGGTGGACAGAGGAGTCAGCAAGTCCTCTGTTCCTTCCGCCTGTAGTATCGGAGTGAGGATCGACACGTGAGAGCGGGACCAGGCTGCTAGTAGTGCTGTTCTCGACTCGCAGACACCCGTAGGCTGGTGAGGGTAGTCGTACGCGTCGTTAATGTTGTTGTAGTACTCCGGCCCCTCGTACGACTACTTCCCGCGGGGCCTTTCCGAGCAGGCTATACGGGGGGCTGTCAAGCGGGAAAGAGAGAACAGCCATCCCTTTTGGGTTCGTGGTACGTCCACTCTTCTGAGTGACCCGGATGAACTCGTACATAGGGCGGTCAAGTAGCGGGATGTGCGCTACCATCGACACCTTATACCGGTAGGACAGTAGGTCCGTTTTTCCGCGAAATTCTCCGGGCGCAAGTGGTCCAGGGAGAGGGGAACTCCACCCCTCCGGCGTTGAGTAGCACCTCCTTGGCCACGGCGATTAGCTGGTCCTTCGTCACCACCTCGGGGTCGAGTCGACCTTTGTCAGCCGCGGCAATGGTCCGACGTACCGGGAACACGCGTCGATGTACCGTTCTAGTTTCGCTTCCACTCGATTGGCGTAGTTGGTCAGAGTCAGGTTGTACTGGCCCAGAGCAGACTGGTTGGTGAAGGCCTGCAATTCCTGGTGTATCCGTGCCGCACGTCCATACACGTCGTTGACACGGCGAGTCTCCTCGGCGTGTTCTCGCTGCAGGGTTTGGAGGTGGGTGGATACGATGTGCATTTGTTGTCCCACCAACAAAATGTATGATCCGACTCTGATCGTGCAATAGCCTGTCGATCTGCCCCGTGATGTAATGGGCATCGTCCTCGTTGAGCGTCCCGAAAAGCGACTTACTCACACTCCCGACCGATCCGAATGGAGCGGATCGTTTCTTCATCGTGGTGGGGAAAGGGGGCAATCGTACATCCGATCGATCGATTAATCCCCATAGCTCGCCCACAAGATGCCTCGCGTGAGTGAAGCGAGTGAGGAGGTAGTCCATTCCGCAGGTGACAGGCAAGGACAGTGTCGTGCTGCCTTCTCGAAGTACAGGCCCGGAAATGTTGTTGATAAAGGTGATTTGATGAGCTTCTTCCATTGTCGACTCGACGTGAGCGCAACTCAGCAGCAGAAGGACGGAGTAGAGGTTCCGCATAATGTTGTAACAGACGTTCTGGCGGCTTATTCTAACTGAATTTTTCCTACGCGTGCGCTAGCTTAATCTTATCGACATGTTTGCGGAATCTCTACCCACTTTTGGTCTCCCAAAAGGACGTTACCCGCCAACCGAGTCGAGAGATTCATGTCGCTGATGACGGCAGACATACACGGAGCGAATTAAAAAGTAATTATTATCGTTAATTTTACGGTAAAAATTACCGCGATATATTTCAATGTGGTGACAAGTGAGAAAAACATAATAATTCGTACGTGACAAGTTTTTTTTAACTCACGTTACAGAAAATTTCAAATACGTAGCAAAAATTCTACTATACAAGAAGGGTAGAAATTGGAGACAGTAAAATTTAACATGTTTATTCGAAAATGTACCTACTGTCGGTCAAAAATCACCAACCGCACCGTACGCGGTATCTTTACGACACCGCACGGTAAAATTTACCTGCGTCAACCTCAGAAAAAAACTTCTACATTGACTACCTGAGGCAGGGGGACACTCTACAAGAAAGAAGGGTTTTTTTTAAATAACCATCTTTGGCTATAAGGTACATTAAGCTCTTAAGCTCAGATCCTTTTCTTAGTGCCTAAAGCGAGGATGAAATAAATTGATTGGTAAAAATGAATAATTTGTTATTAAGATTTTTTTTCTTTTAAGAAATAAATGTTTTTGTCTGTGTATATTTTGTTTGTTTTTATTTCCGCCATTCTACACCTAAATAACCGTACAAATATTTTTGGCCGGATAGATTAGTGAAATACCCTTATGTGCATCGTAGGCTCGAGTGACGTGACTAATTTGCGCGCATATTATTTCGTCAACATTTGAAATCGGAAAATCGTATTCACTCTTAAAAATTTCATACCTCTGGAATGAGGATAGTGACTCGTAAATCCTTGTTCGATATTATGAAAAATGAAAATTTACGCAATTTGGAAGAAAAACTATGTTTTTGTGAGAGAGCACCTTTTCCCTCGTAATGACCTTACTGAAGACCAGTTAAATAAATTGAAAATCAATTTTGCACATTTTAAATCGGAAATGAAGAAAGGATGGATTAAAGCTCACAAAAGACCACTGAAACGAGACCGCCCACCCCTACTTGGTATGAAGGGGAATTTTTACCATGCAATGCCTCAAAATCACTGTACCGTACCGCACGATAATTTCCACCGAGAGCACAATACATTTTCCCATAATACTCATTAAATTTTAGAATAAATCTTAAAATAACTGTTATAAAGACGATACTTTTTTATAGAGATTTGTTTAAAAGGCATGAAATAATAAAATGCATAGTAAAATTACGCTGATATTATATATATATATTTTTTTTAATTCAAGTTTTGCGTATTTTGTTACACATCAAAATTTACTAGAAAATCTGGTAAAATGTTCTATCTGAAGACGAAATTTTATTTTATTTTCGTGAAAATCTGTGTTTTACTCAGCAATAATAAGCGAAGTTTCAGAGTTGTCATCTGGTTACCGTTGCTGCACGGTAATTTTTAACATTTAATTCTCTCCGTGTATGCCCGATTGAGGCCTGCAAGGTTGGGTTTGCCATGACCAGTCGCGAAGGGATTTCGATAGCCAATGGGGCGCTAATTTAAATTCAATAGAAATGAGGGAATATAAATTTAGTTCCGGATTTTTTTTATAATTGAAAAATTTGGAAATTTAGAAATACATAATATTGAAAGAAATTCAAGAATTAATTCGAACACGGAGGGAACACTGTAATTCGGAAACCTTACAATTACACGAATAGGTGGAGATTCTGGATTCACCAATCCTCTCAGAGAACCATCAGTAGCAGTATCCCACCGCTTCCACCAATTTGTTACGTACCGAACGGTACCCCGGGTTTCCCGAGTGAAATATTATTTTGTGGGCTGCTCTGCTCGTCCCATACGGGCCCGAGTTCTCTGGGAGGATAAAGGGGAGGATGCCAGAATACTTTGGTGCTTCCGATTATAACATGGTTTATTTATTAATAATAGCCGACTTACAATGTTGTTGACGCCTGAATGAGTGAACACACACACACCACACGCATACACACTCACTAATTTTAACAATATAGAACTGGTTAATTCGATACAAAGTAATTTAACGGCGCGGCTCGTGTTATGTTTTGAATTTGAAAGAATGAAATTAGATGTAATAATGAATGCGACTCTATCGCGGCGGTGTCGACTGCGCACAAGTCTGACAATTCTGTGCAACCACCTTTTGCACCGGGTTCACTAGGGGATACAATCCACCTCCCAAATGCAAGGGAATTATGGTCGCCGCGGAACGTTTGTGCGTGAGTAGGAATCCGAACCCAAGGAAACCCCGTGGACGCGGTACTCGCGACACCATTTTAACGACCGAAGACTGACGGACGCGAACCCGTGAAGACGCGGGAGTCTGGGATCGCGACTTGCTTTCGGCCGGAGTTATACCCCAACACCAGGTTACTTCCGTGGCTAGATGGGAACTAAAAATCTTCACCGCCACCGGACCGATGTTAGCTCGGTAGCTATCACTCCGGTGGGGGTTTTTGACAACGTCCACGGAAAGTCGCTCGCTCCCAAAGTCCCACGGTCGAACTCCGCGGATCAGGCGATGCTTGATCAGCGGAATTCGATCGGGTACATCCGGTCTCACTATCGGCGTTTCCACACCCGACACCGGATAGAGACACGAGGCGACGAAGTCGTCGGAAAATAATGAAAGTTAAACCTGTTAATAAAAACCCAATTATTGATATTATTGAACAAAACATTTAAAGTTTACGGAGACGTGACAAGCGTTTCAAAATTTTCAATAAATCAACGAATCATTTGAAGATTTTTTTTTTAATAAGTACTTTTACGTCAATTTTGTAATTTGTCTAGACAATGTTATACGTTCTACATTATTTACAGACAACTGGGTCGACTTTTACTGGCATGATCTTGACGAAACTTGTACTTTCGGAACATTAAAATTAGGAATTTTAAAGCGTCGGCGCATTCAAAGTTCGGAATTTCCACCCAGCTCTCATGTCAAGATCATGCCAGCGAAAGTCTACACAGTTGACTGTAAATGATGTACAACGTATAACATTGTCTAGGCGAATTTCAAAATTGATGCAAAACCACTTCTTAATAAAAAAAAATTCTTGGCATACTTCGTCTATTTATTGAAAATGTTGAAACTTTTAAAATTTCTATAGCCGAATTATTTTGACGGTGTTCAGATTTTCGGAGTTTTGGTCTTTCGTGTAAAATTCTTTCGGAGCTTTGATCTTTCGGGGTAGCATTCTTTTGGAGTTTTGAGCGTTCTGATTATTTAAAGATCGGAATTTCAGCCTGACCCCATCTTGAATTTCGGAACATTAAAATTCGGAATTTTAAACCATCGGAGCATTCAAAGTTCGGAATTTCAACCCGGCCCCGCCATACTCATCTCGTACTTTTTGTCGAGATGCGATTTCGAGATGCTATGACGCGGGTATGCACGATCCCACATGTTCTTATACTTCGTAAGGCTTGTGCACGTACAGCGCAGCCATCGACACTCGCCTGAGAGCGTGTATCTCGCATCTTAAGGGGTCTTTTCACTTTAGACGCTCAAAAAGGCTATTTTCATGAATTGTTTGATACGTTTATATTATAGATATTGATATAAAAGTTGTCACACTTAATAAATACACCTTCGAAATAAACTAAAAATTTTTTTTATTGAAGTCACTATTTATAGACGAAAATGGTAGTTAAAAAAAATGACCTAAAAAATTGTAAGTCTGCGCTATTGATGAAATCTCGAAGATGGATAATCCAAACCAAAAAAATCAGACGGTTTTAGATTCAGTATGTTAATGGCTATAGTGCATATCATACGATTTTTTATATATGCAAAAATAAAAAAATGGCGGACATTTTTCGAAAAAACAAAAAAAACGTGTTTTCTCACCGTTTTTGGAAAATTAGTAAATATCAAAACTTAAAAAAAAAATTTTGATATATGCTATAGCTATATTTGTAAAGAATATGTGGTTAAAAATTCATAACGATCGGTCCGGTAGTTTCGCAGATTTTATCAACAAGCCGTCGAAAAACGTTGTTTCGAGAAAAACACGTTTAAAGTTTGTTTGGATTACATAAATACATTAACATTTTTTTTTTTAATTTAGAAAGTTTATCTAATAAGTGGAATAACTTTTTTAAATCAATATCTATAATATAAGCCTAGCAAAAAAATTCATGAAAACAGCCTTTTTTAGCGTCTAAAGTGAGAAGACGCCTTAAGTTGATGATCATCGATGGAATATCCGTGCAAACAGCGATTTCATATTGATTGATTTTCACAATAAATAGGTTTTTTTCCTGTGTGTGTTTACAGTATTTCTCGCCAAAAATATAGTGGATGACTATCTATGTCAATCAAAAGTGCCCCTTGGTTGTGCTTCAGTGTAGCAACAGTTATTTTCAGCTAGTGTGTGTGTTGGAACAAGCTGTATCGATAGTTTCGTCCTCTAGGCGTAAATTAGCGACATCGTTGTTGCCTTTTTGACCATTGTGCCATTTCTTATTAGAGTGTACTTTTGTGCACTTTTTTGCTATTGTGCCATTCTTATTAGAGTGTATCTATGCACATTATTTTTCTTTCGAATGCGCTGACTTTACAGATAAATCTGCCGCATTACCTGCGGTTGGTTATGCGATTTTCTCGCTCCGGAATACTGTATACAGCACCAACTATTAATTTTTGGTTTTAATATTTTTATGGTAGAACAGCCTTTACAAGTACACTTTAAGCTTTTGTTGACTTGCAAATTTATTTGTGGGACACTAATGTTATTGTGTTTAATTTGAGTTTTGTTAAACATTTTTTAATTTGCCGAGAACAATGCGAATCCTCTAATGAACACTGCTATCGTTTGACGTTTTCTTTGACATTCATATTTAACTTTTGCTACAAAATTTACTCAAAGTATCGAAAAACAACAAGAGATCGGTATTGACACATTTTCTATTTTTCATCTTCCTTTATTGCGGCTATTCGGTATAAGGAATATGCACGATTACTTGTCTTTTCGATTTTATGTGTTTTGATATACGATGCACAACGATCTCGCCTATGAACACCATTAGCGATATTGTGTAACAGCTGATAGCTAATGTCAGAAATTGTCGACGAAGCTCGATCATACTTTGTTGGCCCGCAAGCACTCTGACGTCCTCGTGAATGTTGCGTTCGATCGCTGCGTGTTTTACGTCTTCGTACAACTTATTGATCAGTCCAGCATTCTGCAGTCGACCTATGATAATGTTTATAGAGGAACGATAGGGCGATCTCTTGCCAATATCGAATGCGACACTGTATGACTGAAAGCAAGGTTTCGCGAGTTTTATCACCGGGTGCCCGTTGGTTGTGCTTTTTGCAACCAGTATCTCGGCCCTCAACTTATCCGTAAAACAAGTAAAGTTTTTCTGTGTGGCAACTTTCTGAACACAGGAGGCCATACCGTTCATCGACAAATTACTTTTTTCCATCAAATTCTTTAAGGTACCCGTGGTGTCGTGGAACACACTTTTGAAGTCTAGCGGTCTCACTAACGGTATCAATCCCGAATTGTCAAGGTCATCGATGGACTCGAAGACCATCTCGCCGGTACTAAATAAACTTATGTTCGTTAAAGCACTGTAAATGTGCGACGAGTAAATTACAAAAATCACGAACATAGAAGTGAACAGAACACGGTCGACGGTTCTACGCGGTTGTTGCGATACGGAGATGCCAAAAAATACCCGAGCGATGTTGAACGGTCGCCACACTGTAAAAACAAACGCGTTCTTTCAAGACGTTTCACGTGTGTAATCCTGTCGCCGTTTTCAACACGGCAACTCATGTGTTGATGTCGTTACGACACATTTTACGCGTGTTCTGTCAATACGCTTCAAGCGTGTTTTAGCAAGTTCAAAGCGTGTTGTTTCGATACACTTTAGGCGTGTAAACGCTTGTCGCCAATTTCAACATGTTTAAAATGTGTTGATGGCTAAATCAACGCACTTTTTGATGTGTACTTGTGGACGCTTGGGAATAACGTACAAGACGTCACGTAGGCATACGTTTAAAAATAAATAAAAAAAAAAGGTTTCTCCGTTACTGGTGTTTTATTCCGATGGTTTACTACCATACTTGATGAGTTCCAGTCGTCCCGAAATCAATTCCTGCAAATAAATTTTATTGTCCATACCCGGTTTCGAACCTACCTAACCTAGTTACTTCTATACCTAATACATGTACGCTAACCATTGTGCTATCGGCTATACTTGCGGTTTTTCATCAAGAAACGGAATACATGGTACATTGAACGAGAAGAGTAATGAAGACATTTCACATTTTATGTATATATATATGTGTGTGTGTGTCTACACCCAACGCACATAAAATGTGAAATGTGGTCAGAAATTACCTTCACTCCGAACAGAACATTTTCTTTGCACTGGACAGAAAAATTCGTCCGCAAAGAATAAAGAATTTTCTTTGCCCCAAACAAGAAATTTCTCTCACTTTGAACAGACAATTTTCTTTGCCCTCGACAGAAAAAATTGTCCGCACAGAAAACAAATATTCCTTTGCCCTGTACAAGCACTTTTCTTCACTCCGAACAGAAAACTTTCTTAGCACTGGACAGAAAACTTGGTCCGCACAGAATAAAGAATTTGCTTTGCCCCGGACAAAAAATTTCTCTCACTCTATACAGGCAATTTTTTTTGCCCTCGACAGAAAAATTTGTCCGCACAGAAAAAAAAATTCCTTTGCCTCGTACAAGCACTTCTCTTCACTCCGAACAGAAAACTTTCTTCGCACTGGACAGAAAACTTGGTCCACACAGAATAAAGAATTTACTTTGCCTCGTACAAGCAATTTTCTTCACTCCGAACAGACCATTTTCTTCGCACTGGACAGAAAAATTGGTCCGCACAGAATAAAGAATTTTCTGTGCCTCGAAAAAGAAATTTCTCTCACTCCAACTGACAATTTTCTTTGCCCCGAACAAGAAATTTCTCTCACTTTGAACAGACAATTTTCTTTGCCCTCGACAGAAAAAATTGGTCTGCGCAGAAAACAAAAATTTTGTTTGCCTCGTAAAAGCAATTTCCTCTACTCCGGACAGAAAACTTTCTCTGCACTAGATAGAAAAATTGGCCCGCACAGAATAAAAAATTTCGTTTGCCCCGAACAAGGAATTTCTTTCTCTCCGGATAGACAATTTTCCTTGCCCTAGACAGAAAAATTGGGACACACAAAATAAAGAGTTTTCTTTGCCCCGAACAAGAAATTTACTCCACGCCGGACAGAAAAGTTGGTCAGCAAAGAATTAAAAAGTTCATTTGCTGAGATCAAGGAATTTCTTTTACTCTGGACAGACAATTTTCTTTGCCTTGGACAGAAAAATTGGTCTGTACAAAATAAAGAATTTCCTTTGCCCTGAACAAGAAATTTACTCCTCCGGACAGAAATGTTGGTCCGCACAGAATCAAAAATTTCCTTTGCCCGGAACAACGAATTTCCTCCACTCTGCACAGAACATTTTCTTCTCACTGCACAGAAAACTTGGTACGCATAGAATTAAATTTGCCCCTAAGAAGCATCTTTCATCACTCTGGACAGAAACTTTTCTTAACAGCAAACAAAATATTGATCCGCACAAAATAAAAAATTTTCTTGGCAGCGACACTCTACCAAAAAATTATTTTATATCTACGTCAATAAACTGAGTGTTGCACCTGAGCAATGGTTTCACCGAGCACATTATTTCTTCATTCATGTAGGTGTGCACGACAAGCAAAAACTTGTGTGTTTCACTTTTAAAATAATACAATTCGCAATTGAAAAACTATTTCGCAAGTCCGTGCATAACGTAGCGAGGTTATATAGCCGCCATATTGTCATATCAACTCATTGAACGCGTGTTGTTTGTGGTACACGCGTGCAAGTGAGTTGTTTCACGACGCTTTCGGTCGTTCGAGTCGCGTGTACCTACACTAAGTGTGTTGTTTGAAAGAAAATGGCTTGATTCGACACGCTTCATATGTGTTACATTAAGCGTATTCTACAGCAACATATTTAAAACGTGTTGTTACCAAGAATGGTATAGAGCGTATTATTTCAACACGGTAAAATAAGTAAAACACGTTGTTTCAACGCGTTAACCAGGTCCTACACACGTTGTAGGCGTGTTGTGTGTTGCTTCAACACACCGACAACACGCTTATTTTTTACAGTGCACACGCGGTTTGAGAAGAGCAATACACGCGCGACGATCCAGTAAATCACAACGATACCGACACTCAAAAGGATGGCAGAAAATAAGTCTGTAGAGTCAAAATGTCGAGATGTGGACAAAATCGGTACTACCGCACACAATTCATCGACCAAGATCGTAGCAGTAAGCAGACTGGCGCATCTCGATGTACTGACACGTGAATGTAAATAGGCACCGATATCCCACTTTGAATGTTCTCCCATAATATAATAGTGTGTATGGACATCGGAGGACTCGATATACATTTCCTTTGGGAATTTGTGCGGAATATATTTCAAAGAAGCATTTAGTTTCCGAGCAATCAATTGAAGAAGCCGAACGTTCGCACCACCAACATATATAGGCTCATCGGATTCGTCAAACCCGCAAAAGGAAAACGGTGGAGAATTGGATACCATAGCCCTAAGAGGATAACCGGCCATGTTGTCAACTTTGTTCGTAAACAATCCGCTGCTATTCGAAGACCAGTTGCTTCTCCTATACTCCTGTTTAAACGGATTGAGCTGATGAACAATCGGTATGCTGAATTCGTAATTCTGAGTTTTTAAATGTCCCGACGCTCTCTCCTCAGTCCACTGGAGAATTGTTAAATCCAGTATTTTTTTGGTCCAAGCGTATTGCAACAATCCTTCGAGACTCTCACTCAGAACTGGAGCGACGGATAACATCAGATATTGGGGCTGGTAGTCGAATGTCGCTAACTCCGCGACGGCATTAATGAAACTTGTTGGTGGTAAAATTAGTCCGGCATCGCGAAAGTCATGGACGAGAATATATAAAGTTGCTGTTGTGCTGAGCGGAATCGGATCTCCAGCGGCATCGACACACGATGTATTCGGTTCGTCTTGATCGTCAGCTATGTTTATTCTCACAACGGGAAGCTTTTCCCCCAGCTTGTAAAATACCTCGTTGATTAACGAGCTTGCAATCCTTTTGTTTCCCGCGAGGCTAGTTATGAGTGCCACTTGACGAGCTCCGGACTCTTCGGCAATGTATGTAGTAACATTGTCCACCCAGTCAGTAGTCCCCACAAAATATCCGGACATTACGAAAAAAAAGAAAACTCGAAGTATCCCGGCCATACTACGTACTTTTTTCGCGATGCGCTTTTCTGGGGTGAACGAGTTCGGGCACCTAGGGATGCCGTATATGCACAATCCCAAATGTTTGTAAACTTTTTAAGGCTTGGGCACGTCCAGGCTAGATGCAACTGCCGAGACTTGACAGAACGCTTGAGTAGCTTTGCCGATTGTGAGTAGGTTGAGAGCGCGCTCTCGTATTTAAGCGGATGAGCATATATGGAAAATCTATAGCAATGTAAAGTGTCCACTCGTTGCACCTCACAATTAGGGAGGCTCTTGTGCATACACCCTGCCCCTTGGGATGTGACGATACCGTCTACTGTACGTAATTGGAGTAAATTACTCCAGTGGTGTGTTGCCTACGTCCCGCGGTTTCCTCGAAGTTTGGATAATTGCTGCTTTGTGTGTACTTTGTACACTTCTGTACCGACATTTTTATGTGTCGGGTAGCCGCTTATTTACCCGCAGTCAACAATCGGACGACCTTGTTCAAAGTTACCGCCAACCTCTATAGAAATAAATAATCGCAACGGAACAATGCCGGGTACGCAGTACCCTTGGCTCGCCGATCGATTTTCATTTTTAGCGATTCCGCGGCAGTAGTCGCCATGCAAATTTAATATTTTTTCGGCCATTGGCATACAGTTCGATGGATTATTCAATTGTTCAGCAACAGGAATCGTTATTTTTCACGAATTAATAGACATTTCGCTGACCGCGAAGTTGCGATTGGTTCAATTAGTGTGCGATCGAAGCTTCCGATGTTCAGCATCGATGAGCAAAATCGTCATGGTTCCGAGCCAAATTTACATACTGACTGAATCTATTGAATTACTCTTTAACGGTATCTTATCTGTTCAGCCGATCTGGGCTGCTTAAGGCGTTACCCCCGCTTGTAGCGCAAAAAAGGCATTTTTCATGAATTTTTTAAAAGAAAACTGCAAAACTTTTTCAATCGGTCAATATACCATCTTAAAGAACAGATCTTGAAGAACTTTCAGTATTTTTTTATTGAAAAATATTACATTGTTTAGTGGCAAATGGCCGTCAATGAAATAATGTTTTTATATACACGGTTTGTGGTGACCAACATTGCGGCGAAGTGGATCATCTGAAGAAAAAAATGCGGATGGATTTAGTCAAATATAAGTATAAACTAGTCTTTAATCGAAGGATTTTAAAAAATATTCATTTTTCACAAAATGGCGGACAGTCAAAGTTAATGGTTCGATTTTAACGAAAAAAAAAACGGCCGTCTTTTTGCCATAAAACGGCCATTTTTTTCGAAAAAAAAATCGAACGATTAAAGACTACATTTTTATGTATTAAATAAGCCTGCAAAATTTCAAGAAGATCGGTTCATTAGTGTTCGAGTAATTTTCATCACCGACTTCAGAAATGCCATTTTGAGAAAAACGCGTTTAAAGTTTCTCTTTCAACGCTCTTTCAACGCTCATATCTCAGTCAATTTTGTTCGGATCGACTTGAAATTTTCAGGACATATTCTCAGATACTTATACTTCAAAAAAAAAATGCAATAAAAAAAAATCGATTTTTTCAAAATCGCAAGTGGGGTAACCCCTTAAACGGGTGTTGGAACGCGGTGCTCGTGTCAAACCACATTTAAGTATGAAGGTACATACACACAAAGAGGGCGTGTTGAAATAAAAGATTCTCTTACACCTCTAAACAATATTATTTAGGTATAACGAAAATTCATATCAAATTTAAGCTTTCTAACCAAAGTTTACATGATCGCGCTGGATAATTTTGTCCGCCGTAAATGTGCCCGGGAAATGTTCTCTTTACGTGTGAACCTGAATAACTAAAAAATGAGAAATCTTGAGAAACTCAAAAAGGCCTGTTAAAAAAGTAATATTGATATCATTATTTTTACATAAATAAGAGGTATCGAAAAAATGTATTCATCTCAATCCACAATCTAAAAGAACTCTTATAAATAGTTGCACTTTGTGTGAAAACTATGATCTTAAAAGAGATAAGATGACAAGGATTTTTTAGCTCTATGGGCCAACTTTGAAAATCTTCAATCGGTTCCAAGAAATATTAGATCTCTCTGTGTATATTGAAAGGGGGAGGAAAATACTGCAGTACTACGACTCAGACTACATCTACACAGCTCAAATTTGGTTTGTATATTTTTCGTATCTGATAATATCGTTTTGCGTGGTAAGAGGTTATTTTTCAACTTTATATAAATGAGAATGTAGTGATCTGAGGGTATTGTTCCAGACTACCATTTCGGGGGTCCTTGTATTTGTATGCAATTAATTGAAATTAATTTCTAATTAATACGCGCCGGCTTCAATGGATTTGTGCAAATGCTGTTTCTGCGATCTCAGTGAATTCGAACCCACCTCAAAATGTGTAAAACCGTCCACGCACGTTGAGCTTGTGTTGCAAAGGTTTTGAAACCAACAGAAACTACGGTGTCGCTAAAAGGCCGGATAAATGATCTGCCCAGTGGACACAGTAATAAATTTTTAACACGACCGGACGGGACGATTTCCTTCCAATCTAGCCCATACTCACACATAACATGCACATTAGGGTGATACAAATTTGAGCTTTATTTTTTTCCTGTTTCTCACCATCCAATTATCTTCTTCGAAGAAAAAAAAATTCTCGCGAACGCTGCCAGCGGTAAAAAATATTTAAAGGTCGCCCAAGCCCCTCAAAAATTGTCATTTTTATTTAAAAAAAAATTTGTTTCGTCCACTTCTTTGGGCCGGGCTGAATTTCCGAACTTTGAATGCTCCGACGGATTAAAATTCCGAATTTTAATATTCAGAAATTCAATATGGGGCTGGGTTGAAATTACGAACTTTGATTGATCAGAACGCTCAAAACTCCGAAAGAATTTTACACGAAAGACCAGAACTGCGAAAATCTGAACACCGTCAAAATAATTCGGCTAGGAAGTTTCAGAAGTTTCAAAATTTTCAATCAATCGCCAAATTGTTTGAAGAGTTTTTTTTCATTGGGGGGCTATACCAGTGTGAACGCTGAAATTTTGGGTGATTTTCGGGAATTCTTTGGAAGAAAAGTACTCAATTAAATGTTTCGGAAAATTGAGAATATATTTGGCTATATTTGACCTATATTACATATTTTATTCATAGAAAAATATTGAGTTCCAAGCGACCTGTGCGCTGCCTTCGGAGGCGCAAAAAAAAAGTTCCTCCACTGCTGACATGATTCCGACCGATTCAGTAGGTAAAACCGAAAAAGGAAAAAATCCCATTAAACTGGAAGGTATTTCCTGTACAATGACGTAGGATTTTTGAAAAATATTAAAATCTAATAAAATGGCGTAGTTATGAAAAATAGTCTTTTTTCTTGCCTACAAAATGGTCGTTTTTTTCAATGCCAAATAGTCAATTTTCATCCAATCAAAAATATTGTCATTGTAGAGTAAATATATTCAAGAGTTCTCAGTTCAAATTTCGAGTCAATCGGATAATTGCTCTTTGAGTTACAATGTCAGCAAATTTGAAAAATCTCCTTTCGAGAAAAACGCGTTTAATGATTTAACTATCGATTTTTGCAAGATAAAATTATATTGATATAAATGATAATGATATTTTTTAAAGTATAAACTGACGAAAAAGGTTTAAAAAAATCGATTTTTTTAAAGTGTCACAATGGTGTTTTTTAAAGTGGCCCCTTAAGAAATGATTTTGCTTCAATTTTGAAATTTGTTCAGACAACGTTATACGTTCTACATAATTTACAGTCAACTGTGTACACTTTCGCTAGTATGATCTTGACATGGGGGCCGGGTTGAAATTCCGAACTTTGAATGCGCCGACGGTTTGAAATTCGTAATGTTAATGTTCCGAAATTACAAGGTTCATCAAGATCATGCCAGTGAAAGTCTACACAGTTGATTGTAAATGATCCAGAACGTATAACATTGTCTATACAAATTTCAAAATTGACGTAAAATCACAAACGAACTATTCGTCGTTACGTCGCCATAACGTCGAGACATATTGTCCACTCTATACATCTATTTTTTATTATTTCATCTGTTCAAAAAAAAATTTAGTTCAATCCACTAAATGTATCTGTTTAATTTTTTTTAATTCAAATAAAATAGAATTTACGAAGAGAGAAACATTGTTCCATTTGATTGAATGAATGGTCTGTCTTTATTGCAATACACACATCGAAGGAGAGGGAGAGATAAATTAAAAATATATATCGGATATGTTTGAAAAACCTATTGCATAATATTCGATAAAATTCTCTAATCATCACAATGATATTAATTAATTCATATAGTTTATGTGATAAAACATATGATTATAGGAATTCATGTGGTATCTTATGCCATATCTGCGACTGAGATGCTACAAACCCTCGGTAACGTACGGGCAGCGTGCGTAGCTATAGATAGGTAGGTTGTAGAGTCGATTTCATGTGGAGGCGGCGAAATCATTTCTTTAAAAAAGAACATTTTAGAAGTCTAGGGAAGAACGAATTGTGATAGAAAATCATTGTGGTAGAACTCTGAATTAATTATTTCATTTTATTTTGGATGTATGAAATATTCTTTTTTATATTCTATATTCTAAAAATATATTTGAAACAAATAGGATCGTAGTAGGCCGTGAGACAAGGAAAAAACCGGTTTGATTTAAATAGATCCTATTTAAATTAAATATTTTTTCGCAGTGTAATAAAAAATGTGAAGAGTTGGTGGTTTCGAAGCAACAGCGAACTTCTCTTTTCAAACTGCATGTCAGGCCTTGATTTTGTATCCTGATCAGGCCTTGATTTTGTTTCCTGATCAGGCCTTGACTTTTTCCCTCATCGGGACTTGATTTTTTACCCTGATCACAGGCCTTGATTTTTTACCCTGATCAGGCCGAAGTCAGGGATTGCGTTTAAAAGGTTACCAGGGCTAGATAGAATAATCCCGATCAAGGACGGAAAAAAATCAGGATGCCTGATCAGGACTTCCTTGTAGCCGGAGCAAGATTTCTACTCAGGTCTCAGTTCAAGAGTGCAAGAAAGTCTGGATCTGTCAATTTAACACCGAAAGTCTTGCATCATTCTGCGAGGTCGCTATGTCGTTCGTCTATCAAGAAAAGCCTATCCCGAGATCGAACACTTGGTATTATCATGATTTCTCACAAAGATGCGCATTTGGCCATTCATGAGAGTTCGAAAAGCGGTTACTTTCAAACCCCCGCGCTCACGGTATGTTACGTATGATCGAGCTGCAGAAGCGTAAAAAATACATACAACTGTTTGATAAATACTTACATAGATGTGTACATTACATGCGTGCACCGGCAAATGCTGATCCCGTGCATTTGTGCAGATTACTATTATTGTGACGTACGATTCCCTGGCAGAAGCCGCTAAATTCGGTCAAATGACAAAGATTCATTGGCCGAGGTTTGTGCGCGGTATTATATAGCAGGTATGGACACATATAACAATAAGGCGAGGAGTTGGCATTTATTTCAATCGAAAACACGCCGCGCTAGGATAAATAAAATACCAAAGTAAGGTCCGTCTATCGAATTAGTATTTACTTAACGAGCATGAAAATTATTCGTTTGAATAAGCAGGTGTCAAACAGCATCGGTGACATCAAATAATTGTTGCGAAATCGAATGAACACGATTTATTGCAACGTTCGTATATTGTCAATCAAATAACGGTCATTTTTAGAGAATAATTATCAGCAAAAAATACAATTTTCTATTGAATTCCAAGTAATATCTTGTCGCCAAGTCGATCTGCATTAATCTTCTCCGCCTTTCGTTTCATCTACTTGATGACACATACATTGAGAAAGACTGTACTATGCTTTTTAAACAATTTACGTTTTTTCATTTCATTTTTGTTAACAAGAAGAGGCCATTGATTTCCGGCTTTCGTTTTGGGACGTCGTTTTCCAGACGTATAGTTGTAAGCGCCATTCGAGCTCCCGATTGTTCAGCAACCCAGGTAGGAATTGACGATGAAAAAAGGGCTCGCCAACCTCTGAAACAAGGCTCACATTTTTTTATTCAGGCTGAGCACCAGCCTGATTTCAGGCCTAGCTGAACCCCTGAATGATAACGCGGTTTCAGGCTGTTGCACACAGGCTTGACCAAAGGCTGGTAGAAAAGCCTGTACTAAGCCTGAAACGACGAAACAACAAGGTTCAAAACGAGCCTTAATGAAGCCTTCACGAACATTTATGACCAGGCTGATCCCAAACTCTTCTCGAGGCTATATGAGGCCTGCTTTTTAGTTTTCTATATTCTACATTGGGATAAATTTAATAAATTTGTAAAGAATTCATTTTATTTATTATATATATTTATTATTCATTATATTATTTGTTATAAAATATATATAAAATATTTTAAACACAATACTTTATTTTATTTATTGTTTATGGGACACGTAATACACAGAGTGTACGTAAACCCCAGAGAGTGAGTATATACGAAATGTGTATGTGACGAGAAAAAAACTTTTTTGTGTATCTCATAAATATCGATAAGAGAATATGTTTGAATGTTCCGAGCTGCCTCCTTCGCTTTCGTTTTTCGTGCCTTCGCACCCGACAAATTTATTGCTAATTTTTTTTTCATAAAAGTACAGAAAAAATATTATTTAAAATTTATTTTATTTTATCACAACCTGAAACAAGCCTGCATCCAGCCTTGATTTTTTAGCCTTAAAATTCACTGGCTGAATAAAGCTTGAAATAACCCTGAGTTTAGGCTAAGCAGCCAGTCTTGGTTCCAGGCTACTCCAAACGATGAAATGAAACCTGGCCCAGGTCTGTCTCACTCAGGCTCGGTGAAACAAGGCTCACACAAGCTTGTTTCCATCGTCAGCCTTTTGATTCCCTACCTGGGAATATATCTTGTCAAATTGTCCATCCAGTCGGTAGTCCGCACAAAATTTTGAGCCACTTCAAGGAGATGACGACAGGAAATATCCGGGCCATACTCACTTTGTACTATTTTTCACGACACCTACGTTTTTTTTGTAGCGGGTGTTTTTGTGCTCGATATACTTTGTTATACTAAATGATCGCATACTTTGGAAAGTTTATAGACGCTCAGGGTAGACACAGCTGCTGAGACTCGGTCAGTTGAGAGCGTGCTCTCGAATCTTTAGCGAATAAGCATCTGTGAAAAATCGGTGCGAACGGGAATCCATATAGATTGCATTTAACAATTGATAAGTATTTTTCATGTTTTGTTTTTCTAGAATCACTCGCCGAATATGTAGTCGACGACTATCTACGTTAATGAAAAGTACATATTGGTTGTGCTTTAGTATTGCTAAGGGTCTTCTTAGTCAGCTATTTGAATCAGCTGTAACGATAATTTCATTCGCTCGGCGTAAATATGCGACAACGTTGTTCCGCTCGCGAGAATTTCCACGAAGTATTTACAAGTGAGTGATATTTAGCGCTCCCCATATAGGGTCGCCTGTCGTAACAAAAATTCCAGCATTCAGCCATTAAACGGTTTTCTGATCGGCCAATAATTCGTCGACCAGCATTGGGCTATCGTAGGCGGATGAACGGCTTGCCAGATCTATGCCAGCCATTCGTGGGCCAATACCATCGCACCGATAATATGGCGATCAGCATTGGGGTATCGTAGGCGGATGAACGGCTTGCCAGATCTATGCCAGCCATTGGTGGGCCAATACCATCGCACCGATAATATGACGATCAGCATTGGGGTATCGTAGGCGGATGAACGGCTTGCCAGATCTATTCCAGCCATTGATGGTTTGTTTTTGGGCGTTTTGCAAATGCAGGTCGTTAAACTGTAATACGTAAAAACAAGGGATAAGGTTTCGAAAAGCATATCCCACTGATGAAGCTGAAATGTTGCACCGACCTTCTTTTCAATATTTTAAGAGAACCTTTAAAAGGATATTGGCGACTAGCAATAGTTTTCGATATTTCGTATATTGAAAGTTATTTATTGCACTGCGCTTCTACTATATTAAATAAACCCAAACAAACCCATCCCACATGGCAAGTGATATGCACATACGGGCGAGCACTGTTTGTCAGGAAGCAGTGCGGCCGGAGAAGTGGGGGGTATCTATCGGATATATAGATATACTCGTATGGCGTGAAATAATAAACTTTACAATGCGATATATCGAAAACTATTGCTAGTTGTCAAAAATCCGTTAACGGTTTCTCTTAGGATATTGAAAGGAAGTTCGATGCAAAATTTCAGCTCGATCAGAGGAGTATGCTTTTCGGAACTTCACCCAAAACGAGCGAGTTATTTTTACAGCCTAAATGGACCAAAAAAATTGTGGGTAAACTTTAATGTCACGCATAAAATTATCGGCATAAAAGTAAGGAACGAACAAACGATGAATTCTGTAAGTTATAGTATGGCTAAGTGGGTAGGGCGCTCGACACTAGAACGAAAGGCGCAGGTTCGATCCCGATGAAAGGTAAAAACTTGAACAATGCAGAAAGCGTTTTTAATGCAATTATTCTATGTAATGGACATAAGTAAAGCATAAGAAAACAAAAAAGATACTACTAGAAATTTTATATTTATAATTTGTCAATTTTTTGTTTTTCATTTCCGGCAGAAGATCCGGTAGCCGTTGCTGGGCCAATATGGGCGTATGATAGTTGGCCAAGTCTTAGCAGCCATTCATGGTTTACCATTACCAACCATGCTTGGTGCGGATCTGGCCCGTTTACATAGCCATTACCGCGCCATCGTTTGTTCTCTGGCAACCAGTCGTAGGCCATTACTGTGCCGATTGTAAAACCCTATTTGGGTCGCTCCTAAAGGGTATCTACGGACCTTCTTTTTCGTTCGGAAAGGCTGACTGCACAGAGATGTTAGCCGCTTCATCTACGCTGGTCGTCAGATTATTTACTTATAGAAGACCGTATTTAACACAAAGCATTGTTTTTGTTTCCGATATTTGAATAGTAGCATAGCCTTCACGAAATCGCGTTGAGTGTTTGTTCAGTTATAAATGTTCCGCTTATCTTTCGAAACTAATATTATTTCGTTCAATTCAAATGTTGTGACACAATACTTCTACAGTCTTCGAAAGTTTCTTTGGCATTGAGATTTAAGGAGGTTGGAGCGTTAGCCCCATCTAAGGTTAAATTTAATAAAAAAATACATGTTATTGTTTTGACTATACTGTCTTTACGAATTTTTTGAACTTTTTTCACTACCAAACACCAGAGACAAAAAACAGTTTAATGTATGTAATTTAACGTGCGGTTAGATGGGCAAGATTTTCACACTAAAGGTTGTGTAATTTTTTTTGTTATTTAGCACTAAGATAAACCATTTCTAACGACGGATTAACGCAAACTGAACCTTTGAAAACATTTGGAAAAAAAATCCTCATCTTGCCCATCGTATGCCAATAATCCTTGCCAATAATCTCGTGACGTAAATATGAATACGCATAATCATGAATTACTCAAAATTTTATTATGTATTGTATAAAACATTCCTTGTCGTAGTTTTTTCATAATAATCATCGATAATCGATAAAATTATTTATTAAAAAAAAAGCATATACAGAATAAATCTGTACCACGTATGCATTTTTTTGAGGTTCGTTGGAAAAAAAGAGTAAACCGTCATTTGACTCAACTGAATCGCTCCAACCTCCTTAACTCGTTCCGTCTCACCCTCAGGGACCCCCATCGCTCTTTCGCTCAATCTCTATCAATACGTGCAAGAATATAGGCAATGATACAATCCCTTGTAACATACGATTTTCTTAAAATATAAACAAAAAACAAGAAATGGGTATTGATACATTTTCTCCTTTTCGTCTTCCTTTATCGCGGCTATTCGGTATAAGGAAAGAACACGATTGCTTGTCTTTTTGATTTCACGTGTTTTAGTACACGATGCACAACGATCTTGCCTATAAACAGTAACAGCGATATTGTGTAACAGATGATAGCTATTGTCAGAAATTGCTGACGGAGCAGGACCATACTTTTTTGTCCCTCAAGCACTCTGAGGTCCTCTTCGTTGTCACGTTTAAGCTCTCCGTTTTTCGCGTCTTCGTACAACTTATTGATCAGTCCGGCACTCTGCATTCGCCGCATGACAATGTCTATGAAGAAACGATAGGGCGATCTTTCGCCAACATCGAATGCAACACCGTTTGACCAAAAACTAATTTTCGCGATTTTCATCGGGAGGTGCCCGTTTATTCGCTTTCCTGCCACTGGTACCGTAGCCCTTGTTTTATCAACAAAACAAGTCACATTTTTTGTACGGCAACCCGCTTTATACAGGCTTTCACACCGTTTGTCGAAATATTACTTTTGATCGTCAAATTCTTTAGGGTACCCTCGGCATCGAGGAACGTTCTGATGAATTTGAACAGTCTTACAAGCGGAATCAATGCCGAATTGTCAAGATCTACAATGGATTCCAAGAGCATCTCTTCGGTAGTCAGTAAACTTATGTCCGTTAGAGCACTGTAAACAGTGGACGCGTAAACAGACGAAATAACGAGCAGGGAAGTGAGCATAACACGCTCGGCGGTACGACGCGATCGATGAGATACAGAGACGCAAAAAAATACCCGCGCTATGGTGAACGGTCGCCACACAAGAACTGAGAACCGTAATACGCTCGCTACGACCCAGTAAATCGCAACGATAGTAAAACTGACAAGGAAACCAAAATATAAGTTTGTAAAGTCGAAGTTTTTCGGTGTGGACAGAATTGGTACAACCGCACACAGATGTGCGGCCGTGATCGTAGTAGTGCGCAGACTGGCGCATCTGGATGTACTGACACGCGAGTGTAAATAAGCACTGATATTCGTTTTAGAAGCACCGGGCGCAGCATGAAATAAAGTATGGATATCGGAGGGCTTAATAATTCTATTCTTTCGACGTTTAATCGAAATGTATTTCAAAGACGCATTAAATGTTCGAGCAATTGATTGAATCAGCACTATGTTAGCACCGGCAACACATATAGGCTCATCGAATTCGTCGAACGCGCAAACTGTAAATGGTGTAGAATTCGATACCCAGACCTTAAGGGGATAACCGGCCATATTATCAACTTTGTTCGGAAATAAGTCACCGCTATTCGAAGGCCAGTTGCTTCTTCTGTATTCCCGTTTGAATGGATTGAGGTAATGAACAATTGGTAAGCTGATTTCGTAATCCTCGGTTCCACAATGTCCCTACGTTCCCACCTCAATCCACTGGAGAATTGTTAAATCGAGGATATTTTTGGTCCAAGCGTATTGTAACAATTCCTCGAGATTCTCACTCAACACTGGCGTAACGAATGACATTAGATAACGCGGATGATAGTCGAATGTCGCCATCTTCGCGACGGCCTCAATAAAACTTGGTGATGGTAAAATTGTCCCAGTATCCCGAAAGTCGTGGATGAGAAGAAAGAAATATGCTGTACTGGCGAGTGGAATAGGATCCCCGGCGGCATCGACGCACGATGTATCAGGATCGTCTTGATCGTCGGCTATGTTTATTCTCATAACAGGAAGCTTTTGCCCCAACTTGACAAATACCTCATTGACCACCAGACTTGCCAAGTCTTTGTTTCCAGCAAGATTAGTTATGACGGCGCTTGACGAGCTCCCGCTTCTTCGGCGATGTATTTAGTCACATTGTTCATCCAGTCGGCAGATTGGACACAATTTCTGGCCATCTCGAAAAAGAAGAAAACTCGAAGTATCCAAGTCACAGTCATTGCGTACTGCAACCAGCGACACCGTACACATGCACGATCCAAAATGTTCGTATACTTTTTTAGGCTTATGCACGTCCAGGGCAGAATAAACTGTTGAGATTTGATAGAACGCTTGGGTGTGTTCACTGACAATGAGCCGGCTGGGGGAGCGCGCTCGACTTTTAGTCCAGTCAAATTACCGACATAAATAAACACAAAATTATGTAGTTTGGAGATTATGAAGGATCGATAGGGGGGTGTATTCTGAGCATACATTCCAATTTGAGGGTTTCTCCGGAGGTCAGCTCAAGGTCATTTCGATGAACACGCGTTTAATTCGATATCTCGAGAACGGTTAGTGTTAGGCCAAACATTGTAGAGACCTTTTCTCTTCTAAATTAAATTTACTAACTTTTTTATCTGAAACTTTTTTTTTATCATCAATACTTTTTAATTTATTACTTCCGAAAGGCGAAAATTTTACTTTTTTTTCTCCCTATTTGTCATTTTTCGCCATTTTCTCCCCAACCGTTCAATTTTATGAAATTTTACTTTTCATCAAAGTTGTAGATCCTTTAATTATGAACAACTTTTTCCTATAACTTTTTTTTCTAATACTAATATCTTCGGAGTTATATATTACTTTACCGAGCGAAATCCGCGCCAATGTCGCAATACATTGACATCAGTGGGTATTCAGTACTTGGAAGAAATATTAAAGTATTCCATGATAATTTATTAGCCAACTTACCTGTATCAAAAGGTGAATCGATTAAACTATTTAAAAATTGTACTTCATTTAAATATTAAATATTGTAATCATTCAAATATCATTTAAATATTGTACTTCTTCAATTTGGGTACTTTGTATTCCATTCAATGAGATAATAATGTGAATAAGGATTACAAAAAGAAGTAAATGAATAATTGAAACTGTTTTACACATTTATTGATAAAAAACAGATCATAAAATTCGTAAAATTAAGCACCCGAGGTCGATGGAAGTGATTCGTTAATATTAAAGGCCCTGACGGTATCGGGGCATACGTCGTCCTCGTCCATTGCGTCAAAAATATTATCGTCGATAACGTTGGCGATATTAGAATAATAGTTCTCTTGGCAATTAGTGCAAATTACTGACAGTTGGTCAGTTGCGGCAGCTGGTTTGGCATTTGCAC
This sequence comes from Ophion ellenae, assembly GCA_963210295.1. NCBI lineage: Eukaryota > Metazoa > Arthropoda > Insecta > Hymenoptera > Ichneumonidae > Ophion > Ophion ellenae. The sequence goes on from OY723388.1 coordinate 19,646,760, forward strand.
GCAATCGATCTGAGTAATTCTTCCGGAGCTGGTTTCAGTGACATTGGTATCGGCTCCAATCCACGGGGGGTGCGACGCCAGCCCCACTCTTCGGGTTCCAGATAATTTTCGAGTCAGTATTGCACTTGGTAGTAACACCTGAACGAGTGAAAACATGCGGCATCAGAGGTAGGAGGAAGGGATTCTAATTTAACCCTCCCACTGCCTGCCATTTTTTTGTATCCTTTATAACGGAGCTCGTTGAGATTCGTACAATTTGTGTCACCTGAAGCCTTGCGATACAAATTCAAAATGACTTGTTCGCCGTTTGAAGCGAGAGTTGTTTTATCTGCTTTATCTTGTAGAAAAACTTCAGTTAGAGAAACCAAATCCGGAGTATTTTTCAATGCGGTCATTGGTTTGATCTTGCCTAAGTTGAATGGTGCCGAAGTTGTGTCGCAACGACTAATCGCGTGCAAAAATAGCAGGTTTTTTGCGGCATTCGGCCCATATATCGGTTTGAGGCAGTATGGGCTATATGTAGCGTCCGTCGATTTGCCTCGGCCAGGTTTTCTCAAGTACATGTTGTTGCGCGCGCCGGCTGTCGCAGTCAGCAAAACCAGTAAATCCACGTCCTCACCAACAACAACCGCAGCACTGTACTCCTGCGAAATTCTCGCCGTACTGATAATTAGACCATCCGCATCCTCTACGGCTTGCTCCACCTCTATGTCTGATTTGATGAGAACAGTTTTCAGTAGTGAGATGAATCTGGTCTTATTGTTCTCGTTGCCTAAAAGCTTATCTTGAGTTGTGGTGACGGTCATATTGTCGGTGAAAATGATATCCGCACATGGCTTCAGCTGGGATCGGCGCAGCCGTTCGGCAGATTTGGCGCCAAAGTTGGAAATATCTTCGGGATAGCCATCGAATACAATTACCACGTCTGTACCGTAGTGTTTTTTATATGTATGTTACGTATTTCTGGCATATATCGGAGTAGGTAACGTTGCTGTCCCACACAACCCTGTGTAGAAGAAATCCACCGTCAACAATGAATTTTGGGTTCAGCCCTAAGTCCGGAGGTGTTTTTAACGGCAAGAAGCAATCATATAGCTTAGATTTTTTGCCGTGGCGCATTCCTTCCTGTGTGAATAACGACATCGGATAAGGTGCCAGCTCGTGTTTTAAGATTTCTTTTAATTCCGTTGGCAAATTTGCAGACAAATGTTCCTTACCCACACCAATGCACGCAACCGTGTATCTGTGAATACGCGTTGCGACAATGGCGCGGATTTCGCTCGGTAAAGTAATATATAACTCCGAAGATATTGGTATTAGAAAAGAAAGTTATAGGAAAAAGTTGTTCATAATTAAAGGATCTACAACTTTGATAAACGGTAAAATTTCATAAAATTGAACGGTTGGGGAGAAAATGGCGAAAAATGAAAAATAGGGAGAAAGAAAAGTAAAATTTTCGCCTTTCGGAATTAATAAATTGGAAAGTATTGATGTTAAAAAAAAAGTTTCAGATAAAAAAGTTAGTAAATTTAATTTAGAAGAGAAAAGGTCTCTACAATTTTTGGCCTAACACTAACCGTTCTCGAGATATCGAATTAAACGCGTTTTTATCGAAATGACCTTGAGCTGACCTTCGGAGAACCCCTCAAATTGGAATGTATGCTCAGAATACCCCCGGATGAGCATGTATCGAAAATCAATGTATATGGATCACCACCTCACAATTTGGACGGCTCATATACATACATGCTGCCCCATGGGATGTCACGATACCGTCTGCCGTACAGAATTGACGTAAGTTAATCGATTGGTGTGGCTTGCTTTTAGCGGTTTCCTCGAAGTATGAATAACTGCGGCTTCGTGTTCACCTTGTGCACTTATTTATCACCATTTTTATGCGTTCGAGTCGGTTGACATTTCATAGGTCCATATCTTCCGTCTTTCGTAGCCGATTATTCTCCGGACGCTCTCGTTTTGACTTACCTGATACCTCTATAGCAGTAATGAATCCTCACAGAGTAATAATTTCGGGCTGAGCAAAATTTTCGGGTCGATGGTCGACTTTTACTTTTAGCGTTTTTATGGCACTAGGCGCCTTGCAAATGTAGCCTCTTTTCGGGTACTGGTATAACTTGAAAAAAGTAAAAAATGAACGCCAAGTAATTAAAAAATCCCCTCAAAAACTTTATCGCGTGTTTTACTTTATAAAACCATTGCAATTTACCTTATAATTATTTTTTATTTCAATTCAAGCAATGGTTTTAATCTATTTTTAATTAAACAAATGTACAAAAAAGTGAGATAACATTTATTAAACTAGCCAAGCCAGTATACTAGAAATATTGTGCGCAAAATTGTTAAACCTTAAGAATAATATTTCATTTTCATTTGAAAAGATCATATTATTATTATAACATAAAATTGCTATAACGATCATACAACAGTATAACGTATGTACCACAAAAGGACACGAGGAATCCTGTGCAACGGCTTGGGGTGCATGATTAAATGGGTTGAGCTGATGAACAATTGACAGGCTTCTTAATTCGCGGTTTTCAAATGTCTCGATACTCTCTACTCAATCCACTGGACAATTGTTAAATCGACCATTTTTTTATCGAAGCATATTGCAACTATTTCTTGAGACTGTCACTCGACACTAGAGCGATGGATATCAGGCATCGCGAATGGTAATAGGATGATATGGTTAAGGCCTCTAGTTTCTCGGCTGTTTTTTTACGGCTTTTTCAATAATTTTTTACGGGCAAAGCATCGAAATAATCAATCTCATTGTTTTTGCATAATCTTTATTAACATTTAAATAAGCTTTACAAATTTTTTGAAGTCAAAATATATAATAGAATAAAAGTTATAGTGGGCAACAGGAAGACATCAAGTAAAAGAGGTGCTTGACGGTGACCAAGATTGCGGCTGTTCTGCTTATCTGAAATCAAAAAACCAAACGGCATTTTAATCTTCATATTTAAGACTAGCGATTGAACTAGAGTGAATTCTAAATTACAAACATTGACTTTTTATACACTTTTGAAAATTACATTCTATTTTTTACTCATTTTTTCTTAAGTTTTTCGCTCTTACAAAAAAAACTATCGAAGCAATCATGATAATCCTAGTTCAATCGCTGGCTTATAACATATTAAAGATGCTGTATAAAATTGAACAAGATCGGTGCAGTAGTTTCTGAAATATCGTGGTCACCGTTTCGAAAAAAGGTGTTTCGAGAAAAACGCGTTTGAACGTATACCTGCTCCGTATACCTGCTCCGTTCCAGGGCCGTAACTTGTGAACCACTTTGAATATCGAAAAATCCTTTGGCACACATTTTCTACACATGTTGTAGATGTGATTTATGAAAAAAATCGATTTTTTCGACCCGAGAAACTAGAGGACCGCCTTAAGAAAAAAAGCTCGAAGAAGGATCATGTCCTCTCCACTGATCAACTTTCAGGCAAAAAAAAATTAATTGCCCCTCGTATCGATCTTACGAATACAAGTTGATCACATAGTAGTAGTTTTATATAGTATTGGGAGTAGAAATAAGTCTCCGCCGTATGACAAAAGATGGCTCCACCAAGAGGTTATGGTTGAATCTGTCAGATGTAAAACGTTATATCGTAAGATTTGAACATCTGGCAAGATCATAACCTCGAAATATTAGCGATTTTGCATCACATAATTTTTTTTGTGCGCAAATGTCGAGTTTTGAGCCGAATACGCGTCATTTGCGGGAACTTTATAACTCTCATTTACTTCGTTAATTTGAAGACAAATCTGCAGCTGAGGCGCACCGATTGCTTGTAGAAGCATATGATGAGGCTGCTTTGAGTGAGAGAAGTTGTCGTGAGTGGTTTTAAAAGTTTAAGAACGGTGAGTTTGACGTTGAAGACGAAGAACGTAGCGGACGGCCGAAACGAAGACGCGGAATTGGAAGCATTATTGGAGGGAGATTCGTGCCGAACGCAAGAGTTCCCGCAAATGACGTTTATTCGGCTCAAAACTCGATATTTTCGCACGAAAAAAATTATGTGAAGTTGACACAAAATTGCTAATATTTCAAGGTTATGGTCTTGCCAGATGTCCAACCTTACGATATGACGTTTTGCATCTGACAATTTCGACCATAACCTCCCGATGGGGCCATCTTTTGTCAAACAGCGGAAACTTATTTGTACTCCTAATTTCGTCGCAATTTCATCGTTCTCGAAAATGAGTTTTGGAAAAGTGTATTTTGCATGATTGGCTTCAAAAGAAGTAATATTATCTACAATTTTCTCACATTTCCTTTGGTGCCCTCAATTTGTCATGCAAGTGGACATCAAATTCATGATTTTGTGAAGTATGGATCAGATTAGTAATATACTCATAAACAATACGATACTTAATCTTACGAAGTAAGATACGAAATCTTACGTTATTGACATCATTTTAAAAGTTATATAAAAATCCGTCGTCTTGCTAGCGAAAAAATAAATATTTCGGTTTTACTGCTGACACCAATCGCGCTGTAATCGATGGTTTGAAACGGATAGGATTTATCGACAGTGGATATAACGTAGCTCCGGCATTGTGGCACAAATTGAGTGGTTAGACGTGCTCATCGATACCACTATATATGAATGTTCCTATCCGAATTACACAAGCGCAAGAGACAATAGATCCCATTGCTAACATTCCCGGCAGTAGATGCGGCGCTTAAAATTTAAAACAATCTATAAACTGTCGCAAAAGTCATTTATGCAGGCGGTAGGAACGAAAAACTTTGTCTTCTCGAGCTTTTTTCTTGAGGCCTTAGGCCACAGTAACGGGTAAAAATCATGTGCGAATTTAACAATTTTTTTTCGTATGAAATAGTGATTTATTCATAAAATTAATTACACATCTATTTCGTATGAATGTCAAGCTGTTAGAAAAAATATATTTTTTTTTATGTACAAAATGGCCGACTACTAATATTGTCTTTTGTTACCTTTTTTTAGGCGCTCCGCGGCGTGACATTTAGCATACACAATTTTTTACGTAGAACAAAAACAAAGTTTCATTCAAAAGTTGTAGGTATTTGAACGTAAGAAATTAATTTTCAGTGAAAAATTTCGTTGTAACTGCTTATAAAATGAAAAGTTAGCGATTAAGAAGAAATTCCGTACGTACTTCTCTGCGAAGTGCAATTAGGAATATAACTTTCAATTTGAAGTAAATCGCGTGAAATTTTTTAAAGTTATTTGTCACGCCAATTGGACTAAAGCTGTTTCGAGAAGTTTCGAGTAATCAACCATTTTGTACATGGAAACAAAATCGAACAGCTTGATATTCATACTTAATAGATGTACAATTAATTTTATGAGTGAATCACTTTGTCATACGAAAATAATGGTTAAATTCGGATATGATTTTATACCCGTTACTGTGGCCTAAGGCCTTAACCATGCACGCCAAATCGTTGCACCGCATTTCCAGTGTACTTGTGTGGTACATACGTTGTAATATTATATAATGGTGATATTAATTTTATGTTATAATAGTAATATGATTGTTTCAAATGAAAATAAAATATTTGGAAAAATATTATTCCTAAGGTTTAAGAATTTTGTGTACAACTTTTCGAGTGAGCTGGTTTGGCTAGTTTGAAAAAGTTATTTCACTTTTTTTGTACATTCATTCATTAAAAATATATAACAAAGCCATTGCTTGAATTAAAATAAAAAATAATTATAAGATGAATCAAATTTTTTTTACAAAGTAAAGCAAGCGATAATGTTTTCAAGATTTTGTATTACTTGGTATATACAGGGTGTCCCTCTTATCTCTGCCACCCGAAACAATTCGGTAATTATCGACGTCACAACAAAATGTTCCAGACAAAAATTGTACGGTGTGAAGCGGGCCATTAAATGCGACCATTTTTTTTAAATTTCGATGGCGGCGCTGATGTACAAAGAAGGTCACCTCCACTTTTTTAAATCGAACGGTACATTGCTTTAACCATCTTGTGGAGCACCTCAAGCCGCATAAAAAATTAGAGGGTCGAAGTCGTTCAAGGTCATTCAAGGTCACCTATTGATATCAAATACAAATCTTAATATCTCGGATCACTACCAAATATTTGGTAGTAATCCGAGATATTTAGATTTGTATCGTCAAAACTGACCTTTAATAACCTTGAACGACCTTGAACCCCTAATGTTTTTTATGCGGCTTGAGGTGCTCCACAAGATGGTTGAAAAAAATGTACCATTCCATTTTTAAAAGTGGAAGTGACCTTCACTGTGCGTCAGCGCCTCCACCGAAATAAAAAAAAAACTGGTCGCATTTGATGGCCCCCTTCACACAGTACAACTCTTGTCTGGAACATTTTTTTTGTGACGTCGATAATCACCGAGTTATTTCGGGTGGCAGGGATAAGAGGGATACCCTGTATATACAGGGTGAGGCACATAAAGTGTTACAGAGCACTCAAACTATTGATCATATCCAAAAATGGTTCAGACGAAAGTTTCAGTTTTCGAGAAGGCCATACCACCCTATTTTTTAATCAGTGGAGGCGCTGAAGCTACGTCAAGGTCAACTCCATTTTTTCAAATGGAACCATGTATTTTTTTTCGATGACATTTTTACCGATTTTAAGACAAATTCAGTGACCTACAACACAAGGTCATTCTAGTCACGCAAAGTATGAAAATAGTCGAAAAATCGAAAAGTATCGGAATAATCACATTCAAAGGATCCACTAACCTTGATTTGGGTCTACCTACAGAAGATGCGCGAAGTGACGACCCTCGACTTGTAAACACTTATTTGATCGCTGTTTTCATTTCTCACGATACCAATGTTTCTTATCGGCAGCAAGTACGCATTTTCTGTTGACATATCAGTTAGTCACGCATTACCTTCTAATGTGAGTATATCTGATCGCGAAAAGCCACGATTTTCAAGAATCTTTTGATATATTGATGGTGCTGGGGGAATGCCGTAAATATTACAGAAACGCCCAAGATTTGTATGCGGCTCGTTATCCGAATAGGCAACAAAAATCGCACATGGCTTTTAAGCGATTAGCTGACCGTTTCTGTCGTTTCGGTACAGTGAAACAAACACGAGTCAAATGTTGACCGATTGTTGATGAAAATAATGCGGCTGCTATCTTAGCTTTTGCTGCACTAAATCCACATGCGAGCAGCAGGCAAATGGAAAGAGAGAGTGGAATTAGTCAGCGATGTGTATTAAGAATCTTACATCAACACAAGTTCCATCCGTATCGTATGATATTACATCAGGATTTGTACGGCAATGATTTCCTAAATCGCATCAATTTCTGTAACTGGATTTGTAGAAAAATGGGCACAGATGTCTCATTTTTTAGTCATGTGCTTTTTTCTGACGAATCTAACTTCACAAATACGGGAAATGTGAACACCCATAACATGCATTGTTGGGCAAATGAGAATCCTCAATGGATAAGAACTTTACCATTTCAACATCCGTGGTCAAGTTTATGCAAACTGTACCATTTCAACATCCGCGGACAAGTTTATGCAAACTTTCTGAAATACGTACTGCCTCTATTACTGGAAGACGTGTCCTTGCATGTTCGCATGAACATGTGGATGCAACACGACGGTGCACCACCCCATTATGGTTTGTGTTCAAGACAAGTGATGAAGGAGATTTTTTGTGAAAAGTGGATAAGCCGAGGCGGCCCTGTAGCTTGGCCACCTCGTTCGCCAGATCTAACATCACCAGATTACTTTTTATGAAGTTTTCTCAAGGAACGCGTAATGGCGGTTGCACCTACCACGCCTGACGGCATGAAAGAAAAAATACGCCGCGCATGTACCGAAATTACACCACAGATGTTGGTTAAAGTTAGATGGTCTTTTCATCAGCGATTTAACAAGTGCTTACAAGTCGAGGGTCATCACTTCGGGCATCCTCTGTAGGTAGACCCGAACCAAGGTTAGTGCATCCTTTGAAAGTGATTATTCCGATATTTTTCGATTTTTCGACTATTTTCGTACTTTTCGTGACTACAATGACCTTGTGTTGTAGGTCGCTGAATTTGTCTTAAAATCGGTAATAATGTCATCGAAAAAAATACATGGTTCCATTTAAAAACGTAAAGTTGACCTTGACGTAGGCTTCACCGCCTTCACCGATAAAAAAAAATAGGGTGGCCCACTATGACGGCCTTCTCGAACACTGAAACTTTTGTCTCAAACATTTTTGGATATGATCAATAATTTTAGTGCTTTTGCCCTGTAACACTTTATGTGCCTCACCCTGTATACATGTAACACGCATATATGAATAAACGTATTCAAATGTAGATATATTTCATGTATCTGTACTTCACTCTAACTCCGCCTCATTCATTGGCGCGTACTTCTCGTCCCGTACAATGAGAAACAGATACATGTATCCTGTACACATGCATACAACAAATCTCCAATGAAGTACATTTGAATGGACACAACGTCTCATTCTACTCCGGCCTCTCAGGCAGAAGAACAATACGAGGATCGAGGTAGATCACACGGGTAATCGCCGTAAAATTCACATCGTGTCTCTTTACAATTAGAACCCGGAGTGTAGGTTGCATAACAACGTTGGCAGACAGAGGGCTCACATTAGTGCGTGTGTATATAGATAAACAGGCCTACGTACGCAATCATATATGAGTAATTCCACGCCAAATCACCGAGTTCTTGGACGTCAATCTCTCGAACAATTTACATTTCATAAAAGGCATAAAATGTTTGCTTCAAAGTATTTTCAGGAATACAAAACAATAATATAGAACAGAAGTAAAGTCCGCAGGATTACGACTCATAACTTCAATGGAAATCAAGGGACTGTAGCCCCTACATACCTAGAGGCCCGAAAAAATAGCCGATTTCCGATTTTTTTCTGACAAACGTTGGTGAAAAAGGAATGCATTTTTTTATACAAAGGTGCCTATATTGAGAGCCTTCGAAAAAAATCACAAAAAATACAGAAAAACAACAAAAACATGGCCGCCGGAAGATGATGACGTTTTTTTTCGCGATGTTTGGCGGTGGACGCTCTCCAGCTTAAACAATCCATCCGAAAGCTAAAAACGAAACGGGTTATTCAAGTTAACAATAGATACAAGTCGTTGACGATCGTCGATTTTGAAGTCATCATTTTGACGTAACTATTAAAAAATGAAGATCGATTTTTTTAAAGTGAGATGGGCCATAACCTTGAAATGTTTCTCATCGTATCTCCTGTAAATTTGGAACCAATCCGTCAAGTGATTCTCGAGATATCATGTGTTTCGAAAGAAACGCATGTAAAGTTTGAAGTATGGTGCTACTATCGCTCGACCGGCCGACTGTTTGAAGCTGCAATTCATTTAATTTTGAGAATATTTCAATATATTTTTCAGGGAATATAGCTAAAAGGTCATAGTGTCTAATCAACACATTTTTTTTTAATTCAATTTTTGACCCACCTAGGTGGATGTAGACCGTTAACAAACCGTAAATTCCTTTCGAGTCACGAATCTGACATATTGTATCAGTGAACATATTATTGTATCAATGTGAAAAATAAAGTGTTGGATGGTCTTGGAGTCTTGCAAAATACATGAACATTTATGGAGTGAGAACGAGCAAAATCTTTAATTCGGAGAGTGCAATGAAATCATAGACCTGTCAATTTAACTGAGAACGCCTTGTTACATTCTGCGAGCTGCATACTTCGCCAGGAAAGAAAAGCGTGTCTCTAGATCAAACGTGTGGCTTTAACACGGTTTCTCGCAAACACGCGCATTCTTACGGCCATTCATCTGAAATTCTTACTGCGGTTACCTTTAAACTTCCCCTCCTCCCGCTCACGGTAGGTTGCGTATGATAAGTTACATATGAGTACTTACATAGATGTATACATACAGAGCACGCATATGTCAGCATATTTGATGCCGCGTTTTGCGCAGTTATTATTATTATTATGGTGCCGGTCGATTGCCTGGCAGAAGCTGTTAAATTCGGTCACATTACGGAAAATCATTTGCCGAGGCTTGCACACGATGAAATTTATTGCAGTAATGGATGTATCTGAGGTGAGAGATTGGCATTCATTTTACGTAAATAAAACACGCTACGCTATACCTTATTTTATTTTCGATAAAATGTATAATTGTATCACAAATAATATTTTATTTGAATTATTGATTAATATTATTATATAATTTCGTTGATATTACTATATAATAATAATTGTTTAGTATTTTAAATAATATCATTTTGCCGAATTAGTTTTCAGCTATCTTTTGAGTTAATCCTCCCTCCATTTCCTCAACTCAATGGCATTTAGGGGAACTCGGTCCAAGATGAATACGCGGGATAAGTTGAACCGTATATGTATTGTTTTATTTCAACATGACCTTAGCGTTATCATCTTGCCCCTACTTCCCCTATATCCCGAAATGATAGGTCGTTGGTCTCCTCCTTTCATTTTGTAAACGTAGTCGCATTCCGAGCCCGATAATTGGACTCACAGTGTCTTCGGTTTGTGGGAGTTTAGTCAAAGTACCCTTCGACGAGATCACAAATCTTCAGCGATGTATCTAGTTTCATATCCAATTCACCCAATCGACCATCTGGACATAATTTCTCGTTACCTCGGAAAAAATTACAGAAACATTTTTTGCGGTGGTCAGTTTTGTGAACCCAGTGACGCCGTACATAAACAATCCCAAATGTCCGTATACTTTGTAAAGATCGTATACTTCGTAAAGCGCGTCCAGAGTAGGCGCAGCTGTCAAGACTCCGCAGAACATCCAAGTCTGATCACTGACAAGTGAACCGGTTTCGGTGTCCACCGCTGATGTCCTTCATTTCGTGAAATATTATTGTTTATCGCAATCTAATAGACAAGTATTTTTCATCTGCGAAAAAATGCTTCCGAGGGGTGCAATTTACCCACAAAATTGAACACCCTGAAATGTCACTTCCACGGATTAGCATAGTTCTAATTGAGATATTCACATGATACCAATTAGAGAATAACACTCACTCTGTGACAATAGAGGGACCGGTGAAAAAAGAGGGATCGGCGATACATTTTCTGTTTTTCGTATTCTTGTGGAGGGTATTTGGTATACTAGTCCAGTCGGAAAGTTTATAATTTCGGACCACTTCTATTCAACGAGACTAGCATGTCGCCAATAAAAGTCCTACACAAAAATCACGTAGGGTTTTTAGTTTAGGGGTTAATCACGGTTGAACAACGATTTTTTGTTTGTTTTATTTATTGTATGTACTTCGGTTATTTATCAACGTACCGTTCAAAAACTCATACATCACCTAGCAGAATCTATCCTCAAGAGATATCTTCAATCTTCATTCAGCCATGTCAGATGGTCTAGAAATAATAGTCGATTTACGTAAATCCAGCGTCTCCCTATAGCAAGTGATCGAGAAGCCTCGCGGAGCGCAAAAAAATCGTGCTGGTAGTTTACATTCACGATTGAACTCAAAAAAATTATTTCGAAAAAAAACAACACATTTTTCGAGGATATACAAGTTTAGCTTATAAACAAATATAAAGAAATACTGGAATTTTATAGCTACTTGAAATATTCTTCGAGATTCTTCCAATTAAAGATCTTAATATCTTCGTTAGAAGCGGACATTTAGTTATTTATACGTATCTTCGATTTATTATTATTGTAATCAACATTTTTGCATAATTCAATATCGAAAGCATTCTCAATATTTTTAGGCATAACATTCAATATCATACAACCCCGTTGGAACGGTTATCCCATTGCAGATCATGATTGCATTACGCACGGTTCAGTTGACTATCTCCATATTTTCTTTATAAAGTGTGATAGAGAGATTGTTTTCGTTTATTTCGGGTTTTCTCCTTACAAATCCGAAAAAATCCGTGGAAATCCATATTTTTCAGTAGTTACTCCAATAACTATTGTTTTACATAAACATTGATGTAAGAGTGCCTATAAATTGTCTCGCATTTAAAAGCTGAGGGTATCATAGATGAATTTAAGCTCGTCCGCAATTTAATTTATCACAATAATTATGGAATATACATTCTTACGAACTAGCTTCGAAATAATATAACAAGTTTTAAAAAAATTATTCAGGTGCATAATCGTCAATTGTATTTGAATCATTCGTATTTTCTTTAGTTATTAAACACATAATGTCAGTCGCGTTGTTGACATCATCCGCAATTCTTAAGAATTCGCCAATTTCATCGTCGCTTAAAACTATTTCCGGTTCGATAAGCCAACCTTTCGACATGTGCAATTTGTTGGAAATTATTTCTTGGGGTTGCGATACACGATTGTACAAGTAATTGTACAATCATCGAGTCAATGATACTGCGAACCACAGAACTGTTCTTTTATGACTATTTATTTCCACAGAGGTACTCGGCAACGATAAATGACGTCGAACAAGTATTGATCCATAAAACGAGGTATCGATCTATAAAATGGGGGCCTACTCAAACATATAAAAATGTCGATATGTAGGTTTATAAGCTTCGTGCAAAGCACCGATCACGCATATTTCGAGAAAACTGCGCACTGCAGTCAACCCCTCAATGTAGCCATTTACGTGACCTACACATAGAAGATGGTATCATCGCATCCCATGGGGCCGAGTTTACGTGCCGATAATGGTGGCATGCAGCCCATAAAAAGTTGCATTGCTATTGATATTCGATACATGCGCATCCGTTAAAAGCTCGAGAGCGCGGTCTGAACGACTCTAAACACTGTCTAGCAGTCTACCGAGTCACAACAGTTGTGTCTCCCCCTGAACGTGCATAAGTCTTACGAAGCATATGCACCCTCGTGAACGTGCTTATACGGCGTCGCTGGATGCACCAACTCGTTCACACCAGAGAAACGTATCGCAAAAAATGTACGCAGTGAGAATGGCCTGGATACTTCGAGTTTTATTTTTTTTCGAGTTGGCCAGAACTTTTGTCCAGTCTAGCGACTGGATAGACAATGTGACTCGATACATCGCCGAAGAATCGGGAGCTCGTCAAGTGATGGTCATAACTAAACTTGCGGAAAACAAAGGCATTGCAAGCCCGAAAATCGATGAGGTACTTGTCAATTTGGGGCAAAAGCTTCCCGTTATGACAATAAACATAGCTGACGAACAAGACGTACCTGATACATCGTGTGTCAATGGCGCCGGGCATCCTATTCCACTCACCAGTGAAGCAACTTTCTTTCTTCTCATCCACGACTTTCGGGATGCTGGGAAAATTTTACCGTCAACTAGTTTCATTGATGCCGTAGCTGAGATGGCATCATTCGACTACCATCCGCGATATCTGATGTTATCCGTCGCTCCAGTGTTGAGTGAGAGTCTCGAGGAACTGTTGCAATACGCTTGGACCAAAAAAATGCTTGACTTAACAATTCTCCAGTGGGTTGAGAAAAGAGTGTCAGAACATTTTAAAATCGAGAAATACGAATTCAGCCTGCCGATTGTTCATCACCTCAATCCGTTCAAACAGGAATATAGGAGAAGCAACTGGTCTTCGAATAGCGGCGGCTTGTTTCCAAACAAAGTTGATAACATGGCCGGTTATTCTCTTAGGGCCTTGGTATCAGATTCACCACCGTTTACAGTGGCCGTGTTCAGCGAATCCGATGAGCCTATAATTGTTGATGGTGTTAACGTAAGGCTTCTTCAATTGATTGCCCGGAAACTGAATGCTTCTTTGAAATATATTCCTTACAAATTGGCAGAGGAAAGAAAGATCAATTCCCTCGATTCCCATACATACTATTATGCTATGGGGGAATATTATAAATTCGATATCAGTGCTTATTTACATGCACGTGTCAGTTCGTCCAGATGTTCCAGTCTGCTAACTACTACGATCGGGGTCAATGAATTGTGTGCGGTAGTACCGATTCTGTCCACACCTGCAAGTTTTCACTCCACAGACTTGATTTCCGCCTTCCTCTTCAGTTTTGCCATCGTCGTGATTTACTGGATCGCAGCGAGCGTATTGCGGCTCTCAGTGCGCGTGCGGCGACCCTTCATCATCGCACGGGTATTTTTTGGCGTTTCTGTGTCTCCCCAACCGCGTAGAACCGTCGAGCGAGTTATGCTCACTTCTCTGCTCGTGATTTCGTCCATTTATTCCGCGAACATCTACAGTGCTCTGACGGGCACAAGTTTATTGACTACCGGTGAGATGCCCTTCGAGTCCATCACCGACCTTGACAATTCAGGATTGATTCCGTTAGTGAATCCGCTCTACTACAACAGAACGTTTCCTGGAGCCGAAGGTTCTTTAAAGAATTTGATGGAAAAAAGTATGATGTCGTTAACCGGTATGAACTCCTGTATTCAGCAGCTTGTCGGACAGAAGAATGTTACTTGTTTTATGGATAAATCAAGGGCTGAGATACTAGTGGCAAGAATCACAACCAACGGGCACCCTGTGATGAAAATCGCGAAACCTTGTTTTTGGTCAGACAGTGCCTCGTTCAGTCTTGGCAAGAGATCGCCTTATCGGTCCTCTATAAACATTATCATAGGTCGACTGCAGAATGCTGGACTGATCAATAAGTTGTACGAAGACGTGAAACACGAAGAGATCAAACGCAACGATGACAAGGACATCGGCGTGCTTGAGGGACAACAAAGTATGATCGCTCTTCGTCATCAATTTCTGACATTAGCTATCGTCTGCTACACAATATCGCTGTTGGTGCTAATAGGCGAGATCGTTGTGCATCGCGTATTGAAACACATTGAATCGAAAAGACAAGAAATCATGCACATTCCTTATACTGAATAGCCGCGATAAAGAAGGACTAAAATTATAACATGTATCAATACAGAAAGAAAAAACGATGTCGCGTATTTATGCCTAGAGGACGAAACTATCCTTACAAATTTTTCCAACACACATACTGGCCAAAAATAACCGTTGGTATTCTGAAGCACAACAATAATGCACTTTTAATTGACATCATCGAGATTTGAGGCCAGAGATACTAGAAAACACGCACGGAAAAGACCTTATCAATTGTAAAATGTAACCAATGTATATTCACCATTCGCGCCGAATTTCCATCGATGCTCCTCTGCTAAACATTCGAAAGTGCGTTGTGAGCCGTTCGAGTGTCAACAGCTGCCCTGGACGTGTATAAGCTGTACGTAGTGTACGAAAATTTAGAATTATGCATATAGGGCGTCGCTGAGTGCATAGAACATACTTTCTAAAAAAATCGTATCTAAACAAGAAGTACGAAGTGGCTTGGATATTCCGGGTCTTCGGTTTCTCCAAAATGGCTGGCAACTTTGTCCAGACTACTGAGTGGTTGGACAGAGTGACTCAATACATCGCCGAATATTCGGGAGGTCGTCAAGTGGTTCTTATACTCGCGTAAAACGAATAATACATTCAGAGAATAAAAGCGGAAGGTCAGCGAAACCTGTAGGGCAGAGCGGGATCACTCAATCATGATTTTGTTGTAAGCAGTATAGCTCCGAATTAATGAAGTGATAAGTAATGATATCTTTAAAAATAGATACGTTGTTAATTTGGCTATGTCGCACCATCGAAAAACTGAAGTAAAAACGTTACTTACTAGACTAAACTTATATGAATATTACTAGAGTCAGATAACCCCACCTAGTGGAGTCAACTAAGCCACCCCATGGGGCTAGTTGAGCCGATGGAATAATACATGTTTTTTTCGCAAGAGAATCATAAAAAAGAAGAAGAAAGCGTAGCTCTATCTAATTTGTTATCTTTTGCCGCTTTTCGGATACTTTTGCCGTTCATGACTTCTTCCGCGGCACGTTTCATCAGATTTTTGGAGACTAAGTCGTTCAGTTTTTCTCTTGTACTTTCGGATCCTGAAATAAAGAAATAGTCTTTGTAGAAAGATTGACAGGTACTTGGGGTGGGGTTCAAACACCTGATTTTTAATACAAATTGACTAAAATTTAGTTATAATGCTGTTATAATGTTAGTTACACATGCTCAAGGGCTTGTTTTGGCTCAAATTACCCCTTCCCCATCTTTTTACTAATTGGACTGAGCCACCCTAAAATTATTAATATTAGATTATTTTTTATTCAGTCATCGTATCAATACACTATTATGAAATCAAAATACACTTACTTGATTGTCGTAACACCATAAGCATGGGTTGGAGACCAAAAGGTACGACGAACTGCTTCTTTTACTTTTAGCGCAAAAATAGCGGCGACCACTTCAACAGCGGCCGAGCCGCGTACCCCTCCCGCTTCTTCTGACATCACGCACTTGTATCTAGCATGTACTGTCTGTGTGCTAGTGTGGGTGGTGCAGGAGACCCCGCGGCTCTTAAGACCCCGCTCTGCCCTACTCAGTCGCGAAAATGAAACGATCAGAAGAATTTCAAATTGCTTCAAAAGTATAGTCGATTCTTTCTCGATGTATTTTTCAAAAAGTAAACTAAATGGATGTTTAATGATCTTTAAAGTTTATTAAAATTATCTTAAAGGTCAACACATCACCCTTGCAACATGATGTTACTTGAAATACGAAATATTTTTTTCTGTGATCATTGTTCCATAGAAATAAACATAATTTTCATCGAAAATGAAATATGATATAATCGATCATACGCATTCAAAACATTTTCATCCGATTTTGTAATCATTCTTAGCTGTCACCAAGGCTCTTTGATAAACTTGACACACCTGCTTATTCAAACGAAATATATTCCCGCTCGCTAAATAAATATTTATTTGATAGACGGACATAACTTTGGTGTTTTATTTATGGTAGCACGTCGTGTCTTCGGTTAAAATAAATGTCAATCCTTCACCTTAAACACTTCCAAAATCCCTATACTTTACGGCGCCCAAACCTCGAGTACCAATTTCCGTTATACGACCGAATTTTCGCCGCTTCTGCGAAGCAATCTTGCGTCCTCAAAATAATAAACTGCTGGGATATGCGGGATCAGATCTGTCGATGTACACGTCTACTATACATGCCTACGTAAGTACTCATATACTTATTTGTTACGCGTGGGCAACTCAATTATACGCAAAGTACCGTCAGCGTTGGGAGTTGGGGGTAACCGCAGTGAGAATTCTGAATGAATAGCCGTAAGTATGCGCGTGTTTGCATGGAACCGTGATGACGCCACATTTTTTATCTAGAGACGCGCTTTTCTTTCCAGCCGAACTACATGGCGACCTCGCAGAATATTACAAGGCGCTCCACGTTAATTTGACAGTATTATGATCTCCTTACACCCTCGGATTCGAAGTGTTTGTTCGTTCTTACTCAACAAATGTTCGTGTTTTTTTCAAGACTCTCACGGCATACTATACCTTT
This sequence comes from Ophion ellenae, assembly GCA_963210295.1. NCBI lineage: Eukaryota > Metazoa > Arthropoda > Insecta > Hymenoptera > Ichneumonidae > Ophion > Ophion ellenae. Next base: position 19,664,148 of record OY723388.1, read on the forward strand.
TTTAAATTTCTTTTGCGATCGTTTATTTGACAATCCTTTTTCCAGAGTTCACTTATATAGGGGGTAAAAAAAGTATGTGTACACGTCGTCCTTTTCAAATAATCGTTCGTAAAAAATGAAATGCTTTATTAAGTTTCTGTGTTGGATAGCTTATCCTAAATATACATAGTGTCTGCGTACAAAAATCTTGGGAAAACACGAACAACAAAATAAAGCCAAATTAACAACAGTTTCGTGTGAGATGTACGAATACTTTTTCACCTACTGCACTACATGTAAGGTTCGAGACGCGAAGAGACATTGCCGCTGCTTAGTTTTTATTAAAATATTATTTCTGTTCTATATTATGGTTTTGTTAGCCCGGGAATACTTGGAAGCAAACATCTCGTGTCTTTTAGTTTCCTAGCGAAAATGTAGATGGTTTAAGGCGTTACCCCCACTTGTAGGGCAAAAAAAGGCCTTTTTCATGAATTTTTTTAAAGAAAACTACAAAACTTTTTTAATCGATCAATATACCATCTTAAAGAACACATCTTGAAGAACTTTCAGTAATTTTTTTATTGAAAAATATTACATTGTTTAGTGGCAAATGGCCGTCAATGAAATAATGTTTTTATATACACGGTTTGGGGTGACCAACATTGCGGCGAAGTGGATCATCTGAAAAAAAATGCGGATGGATTTAGTCAAATATAAGTATAAACTAGTCTTTAATCGAAGGATTTTAAAAAATATTCATTTTTCACAAAATGGCGGACAGTCAAAGTTAATGGTTCGATTTTAACGAAAAAAACGGCCGTTTTTTGGCTATAAAACGGCCATTTTTTTTTTCGAAAAAAAAATCGAACGATTAAAGACTACATTTTTATGTATTAAATAAGCCTGCAAAATTTCAAGAAGATCGGTTCATTAGTGTTCGAGTAATCTTGGTCACCGACTTCAGAAATGCCATTTTGAGAAAAACGCGTTTCAAGTTTCTCTTTTAACGCTCTTTCAACGCGGATTCTTCTCTTTCAACGCCCATATCTCAGTCAATTTTGTTCGGATCGACTTGAAATTTTCAGGACATATTCTCAGATACTTATACTTTAAAAAAATGCAATAAAAAACACATGCCTGTATATATATATATATATATATATATATATATATATATATACACAGGCATGTGTGTATGTCCCGCACATTGTGCGGGACGAGAAGTACAGGCGAATCAATAAGGAGGAGTCGGAATGAAGTACAGGTACATGAAATATATGTACATTTGTATACATTTATTTATATGTTCATGTTATATATATATATATATATATATATATATATATATATACATATGTATATATACACTAGGCAAAAGAATTAAAGGATATTGAAAAAGTCCGCCAATTATAGGGTCATTTTCAAATAGCTGTAACTCCTCGAAAAATGGTCGTACAGCAAAATTTAAAAAAAAAAACAAATTGAAGGTGTGAATCTTTAGTTTTGAGATCTTGAGATCAACAATTTTTCGCATTAGCCAATTTTTAGTAGCCATCAAAAAACCAAAGTAAAAAAAAATGTTCAAAATTTTTGCTCATCTTTCACAGTCTGCAGGGACTTTCATAATTTTTTTTGAATGATCGGATTCAAAGGATCGTCTAGCTGGATTCTTCCCCTTTAATTTGAGTGGTGGGAGAGCTTTGTATGATTTTTTCTCGCTGAGTTATCGATGTTCAAAGCAAAAATGACACTTTTGACTTTGATGACTGATTACTCAGAGACTAATGGTCGCACAGAAAAAAACCGGAGGGTTTTGGAAACTTTGAAGTATTCTCTATAAGATGCTTTTATCATTTTTTTATCAAGTTTTTTTTTATGCGGGAAAATGTATTTGAAAAAACGTGAAAAATGGCATATTCACGAATATTCTTTTAACTAAGGATTATTTTCCCAATATCGAATTTTTTTTTTTTAAATCGGTTTTTTCATAACCTCAAAGTATCCTAAAAAAGCCCTCAAAAGTTTAAAACCCTGCGATTTTTTTTCATTGCGTTCCAAATGATCGAAATTGTGGTTTTTGCCAAAAATCGATTAAAGATTACCACCTTTTATTCGTCTTTTGAGAATCACAATTTTTTTTGGCACTGATCCGAATTTCCGGTGCTAAAAAATGTTGATTGTTGAACAACGGGAACAAATTTTTGTTTAAAGAAAAACAATTAATGAAAATTTTTTTTTTACCAAAAAAATTTAATTTAAAAACATCGAAAAAAAATTGTTAGTTTTTTTTTCATAGCCCTGAACGTTTTTCATGATACGACGAGCGATTGGAGTTGTTGGAATTCACAGTTCTTTGAATGTGTGCGAAGACTTCTAAGGGCTTGGTGTAGATACTCGAGTAAAAGTCTGTTCACCAGAGTATCAGAAGAATATTGGGCTATCTATGCGGGTACGGGCTTTTCAGAGTTTCGACAGTTTGCGGGTACGAAGTGATACGAAAGGGTTCAACTAGGAAGCGTGATACGTAAAACACCCGCAAGAATATAAGTTGGAACTTATGAAATCAATATATATCAAGATCTGTCGAAAGAAAGACTAATAAACTATCTTTTACCAGTCCAAAAAACATTATTAGCTATAAGTGCTGGATAAAATTTTGCCCCTTTTGATGTACATGGAGGATTCGCTCTTTACGTTTAAACTTAAATAACTTAGGTGATCAATATGTTCCAGATTCGGTACAAGGTTTTTAAAGCTGACTTCTACAGCTTGTAAGGTCACTCCTTCAAGACTTTTACTGTTTCCTTCTCAAACGCTGGGTTCAGCTTGATGGAACACGCAAAAACATAATTTTAAATGTTACCAATACCTTATTCCGGATAGGGGGGTACTCACGCCAGCCACCTCAAGAATCGGTCGAATGAATGGGTCCCCAAATTATCCACACTTTCTAAATCATAGCAACCCCAATTGCTATCAGTAAATTTCAAACTTAGGGCCATAATCTAGTGTAAAGACCCATTTTCAAGGTGATTTTTTGAGAATTAAATTTAGAAAAAAGGTTAAATCTTCATTTTATAGTTATATTTTTTTAGTATGTATATGTAAATGTTTAAAGTAACATCTTAATTTTTTTTTTTCAAAACATTTTATTTTAAATTGTACAGGATATTTGATGTTGGGCTGGTCATGTCGCGAAATATTTTTATCGTCGGGCGTTGTGGTTGCGGCCGTTTTCTCATCAGAAACAAACGATTTTTTAAATGATATTCTTTACACAGAGAAAAAACCAATTGAATCAAAAAAATATATTGGTTGATTCAAATAAATGTGCTGCTGCGGAGGAGTGCCAACGATATACGAGATTGTTACAATACTATAAAATATTGGAAAATGTGATTGATTTGAATAACACATTATTTTATTTGAAAAAGCTCTTCTTTTCTCTGAATATCTACATTATCCTTCAAATTAGATTATATTCTATTGAAATCATTCTCTATACAATCCGTAGATGTATGGATGAAATAATTAAGCAGTTGCTACAACATTTTTTCTTTCGTGGAAGAATATAATCAATAAAATTAATTATTTCTTTACTGCATCAAAACGAATATGCCAGGGACGTAAGTTTTTTAATTTGTTCAAAATCTTAAATAAAAAGTCAGCATTAGAATGATCATCCACGATAATAGCAGCGAGAATATCAAATATCCAATGGAATATCCATGGAGAGAATATCAGATATTCAACTGATAAGAACAGATACTACACTTTCTTCTTAGCCACAGGCCAAGAAGCGATACTCTTTAGAGTTTCTCCGGAGTTTAAGTAGATTTTCGGTTCACGCTACGCTTACGAGAAACGAGCGCGCGTGCGGCTTCTACCGGTTACTCCGAGAACTACGGGTTTCCTCGCACCTATAATTTCGGTGGCGCTCGGCCATGATTTGGTTGAATTTTTTCAACCAAATGCCGAAGAAACATATTTTATTTTCGCATAATTTTTTAACCAATCCAGACATTCGCTTAGTATTTTTCAATCAAAATAATATATTAATATTTTAACCAATAATCTACTTGGAAATCAATATCGGATATGGTGAAAAAAATTATATAAAATATTTACTCATTAGAAATTTTATCTGAATCAAATGAGTGAAATTCAATTTTTCTTGTGTACTCGAATCAACAATATTCATGTTATTCAGTATTGAAACGCTTTTTTTGTTCGTTGCAGAAAATGCATTTAAAACTATATAATTTGTGGGCGATAATTTTTTAGATAGTTTCAATAATATATTGTTCTTGGCTAACAATATATCTTTTGAATGAAACAATTTTTTTTTAATTTTATCATGTTACTGAAGTCAATAGTGTTTTGTTTGGACTAATAAATCCGATTATTTACACTAAAATTTTACAATTAAATCAACGAAATTTCATTTAATAACACCAATGATATTGGATCAATGATTTTTTTTTCTCAGTATATTTTTTTACTTTCCCCTTCGATATCTCAACAACGAGGAACGGTAGGTGAAACATTCATATGACCTAAATTGAAGAGCATAAAAAAGCAACAAAAAAGAATATTATCGCAATTTTCGTACCATGGTGGAGAGTCGAGTAATCGCAAAAAAAAAACAGAGTTTACCTCTTTTTTCAAGATGGTGGAGAAAGCTCTTAGGAAATCTTTGTCGACCATTTGAAGTTAAGCTTTTCTAACCCCCCCTCCCCACACTATAATAAAAAAATCAGCCTCCTCGGTTCATTTGCATTTTCAAATGTATATAATGACTGGACTATGTATGGAAAATGAAGATCAATAAAGAGTTTCCATCCGGTGCATTTCATAATTAGGAAGGCTCCGTACACACTGCCCTATGAGATGCGACGTTCCATCGTCTACACGTAACGGAAGTAAATTTGCCCCATTGACGTAATGCCTGCGTCGCGCAGTTTTCTCGAAGTACGGATGATCGCTGCTTCGCTGATAAGTGCTGCGTACCTTGTGCACTTATGTATCGACATTTTGATACGTTTGAGCGGGCTGCCATTAGACAGACCGCTAACTTTTTCATCTCCCGTAAACGAGTGTCCGCATGCATTCGATTATCGAACCACCTCGTTTATCTTCACCGAATACCTCAATGGAAATGAATTGTTGCAAAGAAACAGTTTCGGGATAAGCAGTATTTTCGATTGGATGGGTGACTTGTATTATCAACATTTCTGCAGTTGAAATCGTCATCAAAATGCAGCCTTTTTCAGTTTTTAGCATCTAGTTCGATTGATTATTCAGTGTTTCAACAATAGGGCTCATTATTTTTCACCGCGATTTCTAGACATTTCGTTGACCGCGAAACTGCATCTTGTTCAACCAGTCTGAGATCGACGAATCGGATTTTCTGTATCGATGAGCGGAATCGTCGTGTTTACATGATAAAATCCCGTACTGACTACATTTTTAGAATTACACTCTAACGGTATTTCACCCGTTGGGCGAATTTAGAGTCTTAAAATGTGTGTTGGCCCGCGGTATTGGTATTATTTCACGTTTGAATATGAGAGTATATCTACACACACACGCCCACACCGGGTCGCCGAGTTCTTGGTCGTCAATCTCCTAAACAATCTACATTTTCACAAGGAAGCTAAACGCGCGAAATGTTTGCTTCAAAGTGTTTCTGAGTAAACAAAAGGACAATATTGAACAGAAACCACTTCCACAGGAGGCCAAGACATAGTTTAAATGAAAATTAACCATCAGCAAGTTTTTTTTTTAATTGGTTTTTTCCTTAGGTACACGCTTTTCGCGTTTGTTACCTATTCTTTCCCACCATTATGACCGTTCTTTCCTCTACTGTTTACTCCTTTTTGTCTCCATCTTTCTCCCTGTTCCCCCCTGTTGCGGCCGCAGCCGACTTCCCCCTCTGTATTATATTCATCATGACATTTCTGTCATGGGTATAGGGAAACTGCGGAAAACCTATACCAATACAGCCGGTCATCGAGTTCGCCCCCCCAGTCGTGGAACTAGTCTTATTTCGCCGCGAAATGCCGAAGAAAAACATTTCACGACGAAATGTACGCGACTGGGATTCGAACCCGGGACCTCCCGGTCCGCTGGTTTAGTGGCGAGCACGCTAACCACTAGACCATCGCACCAGTTCCATCAGCAAGTTCTTTTCGAGTCCCGGACATGCTGTATAAATAAACTCGGGAAAAATGACAGTCTAATAAACGTTCGGAAAGTAAATTTGAAAAAAAATCGTCGCTACTCTTGGGGTTTTGCCAAAAACACCAACATTTGTTGAGTATATAATTGTACAGTTGAGTATATAATTATAGAATTGAGAACAAACAAAACGTTGCAGTCCGAGAGTGTGAGAAAACCATGGATCTATAAATTTAAGAGGTTACCTCCCTTGCGATTTTGAAAAAATCGTTTTTTTTATTGCATTTTTTTGAAGTATAAGTATCTGAGAATATGTCCTGAAAATTTCAAGTCGATCCGAACAAAATTGACTGAGATATGAGCGTTGAAAGAGAAGAATCCGCGTTGAAAGAGCGTTGAAAGAGAAACTTTAAACGCGTTTTTCTTAAAATGGCATTTCTTAAGTCGGTGACCAAGATTACTCGAACACTAATGAACCGATCTTCTTGAAATTTTGCAGGCTTATTTAATACATAAAAATGTAGTCTTTAATCGTTCGATTTTTTTTTTTCGAAAAAAATGGCCGTTTTATAGCCAAAAAACGGCCGTATTTTTTCGTTAAAATCGAACCATTAACTTTGACTGTCCGTCATTTTGTGAAAAATGAATATTTTTTAAAATTCTTCAATTAAAAACTAGTTTATACTTATATTTGACTAAATCCATTCGCATTTTTTTCTTCAGATGATCCACTTCGCCGCAATGTTGGTCACCGCAAACCGTGTATATAAAAACATTATTTCATTGACGGCCATTTGCCACTAAACAATATAATATTTTTCAATAAAAAAATTACTGAAAGTTCTTCAAGATGTGTTCTTTAAGATGGTATATTGATCGATGAAAAAAGTTCTGTAGTTTTCTTTAAAAAAATTCATGAAAAAGGATTTTTTTGCGCTACAAGTGGGGGTAACGCCTTCAATGCTTAGCGCCAAGTTTTTAAACCCCAAGCTTCAGAGTTCATTTCTTCCACAAGATTCGATTGGTCGGGTAAGTTGTTTTCTATTTTTTACAGTCTCCGGATTAGTCAACGGCGGTAAGTAACAATTATGTAAATAATGTACACGATCTTAAGAGCATGAAATGAAAAAAGGTCCGAGGTTATCTTTCACAGGAAAACACGTGAAATAATTCGGGGGAAGGGTAAGATCACAGAAGTCCGTGGGTGGGAGACATCCTCCGATAGCAGCGACAGCGTAAATAGAGGATTTTGTAACGGTGCCTCACGGCATCATTGAAATCTGACTTCGTTTCTAGACCTGTACGTGAGACCGGGGTTTGACAGCTCTAATCTCTAGCCATGGTTAGAGCGTTTCTAAGCGTGAAACAGAGGGCCCTTCTTACGGCGAATAAAAAATTTAGCGAAGGTACCCTGTATCGCACATTCACGATTCAAAGAATTAATCGAATACGAAGGACAAACGCCCCTTTTTAGGGCCAAAAATAAATTTGACAAAAATTCTTCGTGTCTCATATTGAAACCTCAAAAAATTCTTCGCAATTGGGAATAGGACGACAAACAGTACATTGAGCTCATACTTTACACTGGAAAGAATAAAATGGCAAACACATGGAATCGTTTTGTATTGAACATAGGTGCGAAAAAATGTATATTTTCAGGCATGAAAAGTCTCTTTCAGGTACTGTTTCAAAAACTGAAGGCAATTTTCAGATAATAAAAAGTGTGAGCAATGAAAATTAACTTTTCATTGTTTCACGACTACGAAAACGTATTGCCATAGGTATCGAGGTGCTAAAAATATCGATTAGCCTCGCGTCAAGCGCAACGACTGAAAAAAGTCTGCAGATATTGCGATGTCAAATACGGATATGTTTTCTGGATCACGGAAAAAACGAATAACTTGAGATATCGCGAGGCCCAAATATCAACTTGTGTTGCATCGACCATACGCAATGAAAAAATCTGAGCGCTTTAGGTATCGAAAGGGATCAGAAATATAAGGGTTTCTTAAAGCGCAAAGAGAAAGCTGATTTTAAAATTGTCAGTATTTTTTCAGATGGCTAATATTTTGGAGAAAAGAATCATCTTTCGCTCTTTTGCTAAAAAGATGGATTTCCTCGCAACGATCGGAGACATTGAAGAACTTGTATTTCTCGGTATACAGGAGCCAATTCATGGAGTTTTCTCCGATCAATGGAAGGCCACAAATAAAGTATACCTCTACGGAGATAAATTTTTCATTGCCTTCCGTTTATGTGAGAAAAGTTCATAGATTGGCTCCTGTATACCGAGAAATATGAATTTTTCATTGTCTCTAATCGCTGCGCAGAAATCCATGTTTTTTGTTTCGTAGATTCTAAAAATATGTAGGTTGTTTGATTTTGGTTAATGTAAGACAACCGATGAAATGGTAACATTATCAAGCACTGGGAAACTGAAATTATGTATTTGGCTTGCATTTATTAAAAACAGTCAACATTTTGTGTCGGTAGATACCTAGAAGCCAAAAACATGGATTCTTAGCGGCAATCGGAGGTATGGAAAACCTCAAATTTCGACATATAGAGGAGCCTGTGAATTTTTCTCACATCAACTGAAGGCAATGAAAAATGTTTATCCGTAAAGATATACATTTTTCATTTCGTTCCGTTGATTTGAAAAAAAAAAAATTATGAATTGGCTTCTGTTTGCCGAGAAATATAATTTTTTTAATGTCTCCGATCGCTGCAAAAAAGTCCATGTTTGGATTTGTTGTCTTACAGTAACTAAAAACAATCACGACATCGACATCGAAATAAGGAATTCTTCGCAGCTATCGGAGACACTGAAAACCTCAAATTTCTCTCGGCAAAAATATGTACTTGTCTTACAATAACTAAAAACAATCAACCTTTTACATCTTTAGCAACTGCGACACCGATATAATGGATTTCTTCGCTGCGATCAGAGACACTGAAAATCTCAAATTTCTAGATATATTGAGGAGCCAGTCTCGGAATTATTCTCACATCAACCAGAGGCAATTAAAAATGTATATCTGTACGGATATACATTTTTCATTGCCTTCAGTTTATGGGAGAACATTTTATGATTTGGCTCCTGTATACCGAGAAATATACATTTTTCAATGTCTCCGATCGCTGCAAAGAAATTTGTTTTTCGCTTCGCAGTCTCCAAAGATATAAAATCGTGATTGCATTTAATTAACGAAAGACGAACAATGAAATGTTCATATGATTAGGCACTGGAAAGCAAAAATATGTATTTGTTTTACATTAACTAAAAACAATCAACATTTGATATCTTTAGATATTGCGAAGCCAAAATCATGAACTTCTTCGCAGCGATCGGGGAAGTTGAAAACCTGAAACGAAAATATAGAGAACCCAGTCTGTGATTTTTTCTCACGTGAAACTAAGGCAATACAAAATTATATTTCCATGGATATATAATTTGAATTGCCTTCGATTGATGTGAGAAAGATTTAAGAATTTGCTTCTGTATACCGAGGAATATAAATTCCTCAATGGCTCCTATCGCTGCGAAGAAAACTTCGTTTTTAACTTTGCAGTCTCTGAAGATGTAAAATGTTGATTGTTTTTAGTCGAAAAGCAAAAATATGTATTTGTTTTACAGTAATTCAAACTAATCAATATTGAATTCAACAGTAATTATTTACCTCAATTGTTGTCTAATTCAATTACTCACTTACAGTAATTAGAAACCATCAACAGTGAAATTGACATTCACTTCGCTTTGGACCGAAGATAGAGGAAATAAGGAATTTTTCTCTTCCAAAAGATATGAAATCCCTTCCAAAACCTTTTAAAAAATAAAAAATGAACGCCAATTAATCCTTTAAAAAAGAAGAACAAGAATCCCTTAAAAAACATGGTTGCCTGTTTTACCTTATGTATAATTTTTTTATTACCTTACCATATAATTATTTTTTATTTTAATTCAAGCATTGCTTTTAATCTTTTTTTAAATTAATCAAATGTACAAAAAAGTGAGAATTTTTTTAGACTACCCAAGCATTTACCAGAAATGTTGTACACAAAATTGTTGAATAGAATCATATTTTTCGAAATATTTTATTTTCATTGAAAAACACCATATTACTATTGTAACATAAAATTCATATCACCATTATATAATCGTATAACGTATGTACCACACAAGCACACTGGGAATGGTGTGTAACGACTTGTCGAGTATGGTTAAGAAAAAAAAAAGCTTAACTCCGAAGTAAAAAAAAATCTTAAAGTACCCGATGCCTCGATCTTAGGAATACGAGTTGATCAGATAGTAGTATTTCTAAATAGTATATAGAGCGTCGCAATTGATCGTGGAAAAAAATTAATTTTGCAGAAGTGTATTTGGCATGATTATTTTTCATCAAATTCATGATGTACTCCTAGACCATGCGATACGTGAAATCTTATTTTATTTACATAAAAATTAGACTTGATGCCTAAAACTCAAAGGTCTGTAAACGATACAAATGGTCAGCCCCGGATCTAAGGGGGGGGGGGGGGGGCAAACCGGGGTACCTGCCCCGGGCGGCAATTCAAGGGGGCGCCAAATTCTTGTGTGTGAAAAAAACTTGTTTCACTAAAGCGCCTAACATCCAGGGCGCTTTGGTGAGTTTCAATGGCATCGTGATCCTAGTTATCGAAAATAAAACTGCCTAGGAGACGAACTTTGATGAGGTATTCCTTTAGGCGTCTTTTGAAAAACTGTTCGTGTTATAGCTCAACAAGTTATTGATCGATCTAGCTGATATTTTGCCAGATTTCACACTATAAGACTATTGGAAGGATATACCTAAAGTTTCAAGGTTATCGCGTCAATAAATTACTTTTTCGGGGTAAAAACTGTCGAGAAAATGGTAAAAAAATATAAACATTTGATTACAAAGCCTACTTAATTTTTAATTTTATATCTTTTAATATTTTTATAGGTATATTTTTCCAATAATGTTATAGTGAGAAACCGACCAAAATTTCAGCCAGATCGATCAATAACTTTTTGAGCTATACCATGAGCAGTTTTTCAAAAGACCCCTAAAGGAATACCTTATAACGCCGCTATTTTGTTTTGCTTGAAAAAGAAAAAAAAGTTTTACCACGTGAAAGTTGTAATAAGATAATGTCAAAATTTTAAAATGATGCGATTATCTTATCACATTTTTTTTTTAAATCATGAAAAATGACTTATTTTCGGGCGTCTAAAGAGATCTTCCCCCTTAATCTCAAATGCTGGAGGGGAGGGGCGCCATGTCAAATTTTTGCCCCGGCTCGGCAAAATCGTAGATCCGGTGCTGCAAATGGTAATTGGTCAAGAGATGTTGATACTTCACGATACAGCAAAAATCAGCTGTTACCGTCAACTATTGATAGCACCTAGAGCCATCTTTTGAAAACGGACCGAACTAAGTTGTACACCTAATATATAATGGGCATATCAATTTTATGTTATGATAGTAATATGATGTTTTTAAATGAAAATAAACTATTTGGAAAAAAATATTATTCTATTTAACAATGCTGTGTACAACATTTCCAGTAAACGGGCTGGGTAAGTTTAAAAAATGTTATCTCCCTTTTTTTTTACATTTGATTAATTTAAAAAATAAATTAAAACCATTGCTTGAATTGAAATTACAAATAATTATGAGGTAAATCAGAATGGTTCTATAATGTGAAACAAGCGATAATGTTTTTGAGGGGATTTTTTTTGTTATTTGGTGTTCATTTTTTAATTTTGTAAAGGTTTTTAAACGGGTTTTCTTTGACTTAAAGCCGCGCCACGCTACTATGAATAGAACTTCCGAGGAACGTACGTCTATCAAACTAGTATTTACCTATCGAGCAGGTATTTATTTCATTTGAATAAGCAGGTGCGTCGAGCTTATCAAACAGTTATGGCGCTATCGAAAAATCGTTACAAAATCGAATGAAAATGTTATTGCAATTCACTGCATTCTATTGCAGGTTTAATGAAAGCTATCATTATCTTTATGGAATTATAACTTAGTATGGAAAAATAGAACGTCATTTCGTATTTTAACTAAGATCATTTCACCAAGTTGATCTCATTCCAATAACTTTTTGACACGAATGTATATGGCGCAAAGTTTTACTTTTTTTTTGCGATGTACAATTGATGCGGTTTCGATCGTTTCATTCTCACACCCCCATCGTCCACTGAAAAGATGTGTTTTACTGCGCGGTGAGGGGAGCGGCGGGGGGTGGGGTGTAGCTTTGGACTCCCAATACGCAAAAGCCGGACCGGTTAACTATAGGAGTCTCGTGACTTGTCGGTCAACCAGTCATTATTTTCCAGCGTCATTTCTTCCCATTTGCTCACCACGTGGATAAAGATCGTCGTCAAATATGCTGCAAAATACGTTGAACATGCGACAAGAAAATTGAATGGCAGCTAAAATTATTTCGCGTCTCATAAAAACGTGTTCACCTTTGTGTACATAGTTTTATTGCAACGAACGTCAGTGGGTCAAGTACACATTGTAACCCAATAGGCAGCATTCGGACCGGTTGAGTATTGATGTCTCGCGACTCGTCGGTCAACCAGCGTTTTATTTCCCAGCCTTATTTTTTGTCATTGTCTCACCATGTGGATAAAGATCTTCGTCAAATATGCTGCGAAATACGTTGAAAACGCGACATGAAAATGTTATGGCAGCGAAAATTATTTCGCGTCTCATAAAGAAGTTCTCTTCTTTGTGTACATAGTTTGATTGCGTCGAACCACGGTGGGTCAAGGGCACATTGTAACTGCTGTCAGGGGTCATGCATAAAACACGTGGCGCTGTGAGGCGGGGGGGTAGGAAAATCATCACACCTTGCCACAGGAGGATGAGAGGGGAATCGCATAAAAGTCACGAAACGCTATAAGCATATTAAATGTGGAAAAGGGTGATACTGAGACGCTAAAAATTTTACGTACTGCCCACCCAAAGTTCCGACTGCGAGGAAGTTGTAACTTCCTCGTCTGATATCGATTGAGACTCACCTGAAGCATCCTTGTGAACATATTGCATTCTAGGTGCATCGTGACAAAAGCTTATCAAATTATTTATTATTGATGTTACAGAACATAAAGAATATATTTTCTACTACGTATAAATTATACGTCTTTATATATTACATATATATTTACTTAAAATAAACAATATCAATTGTTCGTTCTGAAATGATCTATTAAAATGGTTTTAGTATTTTACTTGCTTCTTATTGTTGAAAAAAAATAAGAGCAGAAAGGGGGGCGGGCTCCATGTGATGTAATTTCCAGTAGCGGCCGGGGGGAGGGGGCACCGGCACCCGTCGCGAAATGTCACAGATGGGCGAGGGGGGTCGAATATTTATAAAATTTGCATCACGTGTTTTATGAATGGCCTCTCAGTAAAATTGTAATTGTCGGCAATGTATGGAAGTTAATACGAAAATGTATAAGGAAGTGAACTCTAGAAGGTCCATATGCTAAATTACACCTCGGAAACAGGAAAAAGTATAAAAGAGAAAAGGCCCGTGTGTAGGTGCGTATGTGTGCGAGTGTTCAATTGTGAGTGTGTGAGTGTTCAATTCGGAATTACACTGACAAAAAATATCTATTCAAATCAACAAGATTCGTCCATTGGATTATTCTTTAAATTTATATCCACAATTATTTAGTAGAAAATCAAATGATTATTTATTTAATTCTAAAATTGATGACATTTATTGCAAACGTATTTATGTAAATCAATATCGATTTCACATCGTTGAGTAATACAACATTTATTTGCTTCAATCATTCCGGTATTGCTATTCAATGAAAAAAAAACCATATTTACTCACATATTTACTAGCATCTATGACATTTTTTATTACAATTAAATAGGTTGTGCGAGGCCTCGAATATTTATCTCTTTGATTGTACAACTATTATGTGTCTATCTCAACATACTTTCTTTTGTGCGTCAATGTCCATGCAACATTACCTAATAGTTTAATTTTCATTTTATCCTTGGTTTATTCGCTTTCCCGTGAAATTACCACGTCGCTGGAGACCAAACACTGCGGATCACAAAATGCGATAAAATGTCCACATACGCTGACCTTCAACACCTCTCGTGGGCTTACCTATTTCCTATTTCCTTCATACGTCGGCCCCCAAGCGTGCTACCGCTACGCTCGATAGGCAGACACCCCCCCAAGGCTTGCCTATCCGGGGCACGGGTAGATATTTTATACATATATATAGCATATTACCTTCGAAAGACGGCAGTGCCACTCCTAATATTCGCGGCCGGGTTGAAATTCCGAACTTTGAATGATCAGAACGCTCAAAACTCCGAAAGAATTTTACACAAAGGACCAAAACTCCGAAAATCTGAACACCGTCAAAATAATTCGGCTATGGAAGTTTTAAAAGTTTAAAAGTTGTCAATAAATCAACGAATTATTTCAAATTTTTTTATTTATTAAGCAATGATTTTACGTCAATTTTGAAATTTGTCTACAGAATGTTATACATTCCACATAAATTTATAGTCAACTGTGTAGACTTTCGCTGGCATGATCTTGACGAACCTTGTAATTTCGGAACATTAAAAGTAGGAATTCTAAACCGTCGGCGCATTCGAAGTTCGGAGTTTCAACCCGGCCGCCATGTCAAGATCATGCCAGCGAAAGTCTACACAGTTGACTGTAAATGATGTAGAACGTATAACATTGTCTGGACAAATTTCAAAATTAACGCAAAATCTCTTCTTAATTAAAAAAAAATCTTGAAATAATTAATCGATTGATTGGAAATTTTGAAACTCTTAAAACTGCCATAGCCGAATCATTTTGACGATGTTCAGATTTTCGGAGCTTTGGTCTTTCGTCTAAAATTCTTTCGGAGCTTTGATCTTTCGCGGTAGTATTCTTTCGGAGTTTTCAGCGTTCTGATAATTCGAAATCCGGAGTTTCAACCCGGCCCCATCTTGAATTTCGGAAGATTAAAAGTCGGAATTTTAAACCGTCGGAGCATTCAAAGTTCGGAATTTTAACCCCGCCCCCTCTGGGCGTCTACATAATCAAGTTCCTATGATGTTTCGATATACGTTTTTCGCGCGTTTTTCCTCGCGGTTGCTGTACTGCCTTCCGAAAGATTTGGATATTGCACATTTCGTAATACACGGGAAAGATAAACATTCTGTCATGTGCAAATGATGGTAATACAGTATATTATTATCTTTTTTTACGATCGAGAATTGTTATCAAGAAAGGTAAATAGATATTACATATGAACAAAATATAATAAATTTGCTATTTTTAAATAAAAATATTATTGATTTGAATAATTTTTTCATACACTGGGACAATATACGCTACTGACAAAAAGTAAAGCAACAAAATAATTTCCGCAATTTTTAAATTGTTTTATCTCCGCGAGAAGTATCGTAGGAGAAAATTAAAGTAAGCGTTTTTATGCTTGGAATCTCCAGTTTTTTTCCTCCGACTTCTATTTTGTTTTACTTTGTGCTACTTACTAATAAATCAAAAGAACAATCGCGAAGGATAAGTTCTGGTATTTTTATTTTATTTAATTTTTTTCCTAAAAGTCTACACTCGCAAGATTATTTTTTTTATCAATGACGTAATCAGTTCATTTGTCCTTGTTTATTCCCCTTCAATTTGGAATTTGAAAGTGGTCTGTATGATCATTTGTCGCACAGTTCTGGGCTATCGAAGCTGAACAGCGCTTCTGACTTTGATAATAAATAACTCACGAACCAATCACCGTACAGTCAGCTGACGGGCAGTTCCGGGAAGCTGAAAAGATGCCCTTAAAGGGGTTATATACAGTCAGGAGGCCGAAAAAGAT
Source organism: Ophion ellenae (assembly GCA_963210295.1). Classification (NCBI taxonomy): domain Eukaryota; kingdom Metazoa; phylum Arthropoda; class Insecta; order Hymenoptera; family Ichneumonidae; genus Ophion; species Ophion ellenae. The sequence continues at coordinate 19,680,187 of OY723388.1, forward strand.
CGATTTTTCAGAATTTTTCTTGAGAAGACCTTTAAATATATTAACGTAAAAAAATTTACACATGAGAAGAGTATGTGGCTTCCGGATGGAGGCCGTGTTGAGGATCAGCGTTATGCCGACGTTTCGCAAACGTTACAGTCTGCATCATCAGGGCTAGGAGCTCCGGCACTGGAGCTCTCGCCCATATAGGGTCGCCTGTCGTAACAAAAATGCCAGCATTCAGCCATTAAACGGTTTCCTGATAATCGGCCAATAATTCGTCGACCAGCATTGGGGTATCGTAGGCGGATGAACGACTTGCCAGATCTATGCCAGCCATTGGTGGGCCAATACCATCGCACCGATAACATGGCGATCAGCATTGGGGTATCGTAGGCGGATGAACGGCTTGCCAGATCTATTCCAGCCATTGATGGTTTGTTTTTGGGTGTTTTGCAAATGCAGGTCGTTAAACTGTAACACGTAAAAACAAGGTATAAGGTTTCGAAAAGCATATCCCACTGATGAAGCTGAAATTTCGCACCGACCTTCTTTTCAATATTTTAACAGAAACTTTAAAAGGATATTGGCGACTAGAAATAGTTTTCGATATATCGTATATTGAAAGTTATTCATTGTACTGCGCTTCTACTATATTAAATAAACCCAAACAAACCCATCCCACATGGAAAGTGATATGCACATACGGGCGAGCACTGGTTGCCAGGAAGCAGCGCGGCCGGAGGGGTGAGGGGTATCTATCGGATATATAGATATACTTGTATGGCGTGAAATAATAAACTTTACAGTGCGATATATCGAAAACTATTGCTAGTCGTCAAAAATCTGTTAACGGTTTCTCTTAGGATAATGAGAGGAACATCGGTGCAAAATTTCAGCTCGATCAGAGGAGTATGCTTTTCAGAACTTCACCCAAAACGAGCGAGTTATTTTTACAGCGTAAATGGACCGAAAAAATTGTCGGTAAACTTTAATGTCACGAATAAAATTATTGGCATAAAAGTAAGGAACGAACAAACGATGGATTCTGTAAGTATTAGAATGGCTAAGTGGGTAGGGCGCTCGACACTAGAACGGAAGGCGCAGGTTTGATCCCGATGAAAGGTAAAAACTTGAACAATGCAGAAAGCGTTTTTAATGCAATTATTCTATGTACATGGACATAAGTAAAGCATAAGAAAACAAAAAAGATACTACTAGAATTTTTATATTCATAATTTGTCAATTTTTTGTTTTTCATTTCCGGCAGAAGATCCGGCAAACGTTGCTGGGCCAATATGGGCGTATGATAGTTGGCCAAGTCTTGGCAGCCATTCATGGTTTACCATTAACAACCATGCATGGTGCGAATCTGGCCCGTTTGTATAGCCATTACCGCGCCATCGTTTGTTCTCTGGCAACCAGTCGTGGGCCATTACTGTGGCGATTGTAAAACCCTATTTGGGCATGTCTCAGGTATTCCTTATATAATTACAGTCATCGTTCCAGATCGTTGCACCAGCCAATCAGATGTTTTAATTGATCAGCTGGTCAATAAAAAAACCGGGAGGATGGTGTGCCAAATAGGATTGACGTGATATCCTCCACCTCTGTTTAGATTGTCCGGATGTTTTCGGATTTCCAAGCCTTCTCGATGTTTCCTGGAAAAATAGCTGTATGATGGGGCCAGACTTTGGGCTTTGTCGAACTGGATGGCATGACCAGTCTCCATCCAATGTGGAAATCCGAAAACATCCGGACGATCTAAACAGAGATGGAGGATATCACGTCAATCCTATTTGGCTCACCGTCCTCCCGGTTTTTTAGTTGACCAGCTGATCAATTAAAACATCTGATTGGCTGGTGCAGCGATCTGGAACGATGACTGCAACTATATAAGGAATACCTGAGACACGAGAGCTTTAGTATCGGAGCTATCAGCCCTGATGATGCAGACTGTAACGTTTGGGAAACGTCGGCATAACGTTGATCCTCAACACAGCCTCCATCCGGAAGCCACATACTCTTCTCATTACTTAAAGACCCGTGAAAGCCTTAAAACTAAAATTCGTACACATATTATGGTAACTTTTAAGTGTATTTTAACATTTTTTATTTGCAAAAATAATTACTTTGAAAGAACTTCCGGTTGGATACGCGTCAAGAGTGCACGCGTTGAGAAAGCCGGGAGTGTAAATTGCTGTAATTTGAGAGGAAGAAAGTGAGAAAAAGGGCAAGTGAGTAGTGGTGGAGAGAGGGGAGGAGTAGCGGAAAGCAAAGTGATAATAGGTTTAGTGGAAAACATTGAGATGGGCGAAGTCTCGAGAAATACAAATTGGGAGTGTGAAGAAGAGGTTAGGCGAGAAGATGATGGAGAGGCGAGAGGGAACAACGAGAGCGGAAACGAGACAGGAGAAAGGGAGCAGCAGCACCGTGGGACTGAAAGGAACCACGAGGAGACAGCGGCCGATAAGGAAGGACGAGCAGCAGAAGAAACGGAGAAAAGGAAGAGAGGGCGTCCAAAGAAAAAGGAGACGAATAGAGATGTGAGGCAATTCTTTGAGTTAATATAATCAACGGGTCTAGTGTGTGAGATACAATCGCCGCCACTGAAAAAATATAAAAACTATGGAGATAAAGAAGAGGACGATGAAGAGAAAGAGAGAAACCGGGAAAAGGAAAATGATCAAAGGAAGGAGAAAAACGAGGAGGACGAAGAATTGGAGGAAGGAGAAGAAGATGGAGAGGAAGAAGGGCAGAAAGAACATGACGAGGAACACGTCAGCAATCATTGTGCGGATACGTGGATGAAAGGAATTGAAGAAGCGGAGGTAAGGATGAGATGCACAATGAGGAATAGCGTGGCCGAGCCACAAAGAAAAATGAAACAGTGTTGGAGGGAGGAGGTAAATAGAATAAAGGAAGAATGCGAAGAGGAGGGTAAGGAGCAGTGCGAGGAATGCGTGGAAAGACATCGGGAGATCGAAGAGTACAAAAGGGAAGTGAAGGAAATAAGAAAAAAAGCTGAGCAGGACCAGAAGCAGTGGGGGGAGGAGCGACGAATGTTGCTAAATATGATAAACAGGCTCGAAGGTAGTAAGGATGGAAGGGAGAAGGGCGAGTCAGAAGGAAAATTCCAAGAAAACACAACGTGCAACAGAGAAGAAGGAAAGAGGAACGCGAGAAGGGCAACGGCGGAAAAAATAAGTGAGGACAGAAGATACGGGAGTAGAGAACAAGAAGAAGGGTGGAGGAATCACGAGGAGACAGGAAGTGGAAAAGGGGAATCGGGACAGGGTTGGCACGTGGTAAAAAAGGAGAGAAGAAGAGCAGTAAGAGCGGATGAAAACAACAATGTCACGAAGGCAGGAGAAGCCGCAAATCGCGAGGAGATCCTGGAGAGAAAGCCAAGGGCAATACATGAACGTGAGTGGCAAGAAAAAAAAATAGGAAGGAACATCGAAGGAATAACATAAATATTACATTCCAAGTGGGGGATGGGAATGAAAAAGGCAAGGCGTTGGAGAAGGTTGAAGAAAGATGCAGGCAGAATATAAGGAGAAAAAAAACTTCAAAATTCTCTCGAAATGGGACTGTCATATTGAAGTTCCAAAGCTGGACCGAAAAGCTGGAGAGCCTGAGAAAAAGGAAGGAACTGAAGGGAACGGATATATGGATCAACAATGACTTCACCAAAAGGGAAAAAGAGATACACCAGTGGTTGCGAGAGGTAGCGAAACACGAGAGGAGATACGGCAGACAAGCGGAAGTGAGGTACATGAAAATCTGGTTGAAAGGGTGGGGGTGGAAGTGGAACGAGGGGAAAGGAGACATCGAAAGAATAGGATTAGAGGATGGATGGAGGCAGCCATTTCGGAACGACCGAGGATGATGGCGTTGAGGATGAGGAACTGGAGGAAGAACGAAGAGAGAAGACACATGGGGGTCAAGGGAAGAGGCGAGAACGAAAAAATACGTAAAGGGAAGTGGCGATGTCAAAATATTATTATGGGATGTTGGAGGAATATTTAAAATTGGGGAAGCGTGGGGGTTTATAGAAGAAGCGGATATAGCCATTTTGCAAGAAACGTGGGTGGAGAAAAAAGATGAGACATACGCAAGGTCAAAAATGAGTGAGAAATTTAAGTGGATGTTCAAAGCAGCGCATAAGGAAGCAGGGGCTAAACGGGGAAGGGCGAAGGGAGGTCAAGCGGTCGGGATAAAAAAGAGTTGGGAAGGGAATTGGGAAATAAGGGAATGGGCATTTGTTCTAATATTGGGCAATGATAAAACAATATATAATAATGTCGGTATACAAAAGATAAAAAAACAGCTGAGAGAAGTTATAATGGAAGAGGCGAAATAAAAAGAGAAAGTACTAATCGTTGGGGATATGAACGTAAGGATAGGGTGGGAGCATACAATAAACGAGGGAGGGTTGGATGAAAATGGCGGGGAAATAAGAAGATCCCAAGACAAGATATTAAACACGGAAGGAAGGAGAATGTTAAACCTGTGTGAAGAGGTGGGTTTGAAGGTGTTGAACGGAAGAGTGGAAGAGGATAGGGAGGGCAAAGCGACATTCGTAGGAGGGGGTGAGGAATGTTGTGGGTCAGTAATAGACTACATAATAGCTGTGGATAGGGGTGGAAGGGATGAAATCAATTGGATGGAAGTGGTAGAGAGAATTGAGTCTGATCACCTACCAATATATGCGGTGTGGGAAGAGGAAAACGTAGGAGAGGAAGAAGAAGAGGAGCGAGTACAAGAAAGCGATAGGTTATTCTGGAATGATGTAAAGGCAAAAAAGTTCATAGAAGAAACACAAAAAGCGAAAGAAATTGATAAAGGGAGGGAAGATTGGGCGGGGGTGAAAGAAAAAATCTAGAGAGTGACCGAGAAGGCAGGATAGTAGAAGAGCTAGAGCGGTTCTAACCCAGGCATCTCAGGGGGGAGCGGGGCGGCGGGGTCCAGCGCGGGGAAGCCAAGTGCCCGGTGGAGGGGGGGGGGGGTCCAGCGCGGGGACGTGACGTTAGGGGTCTCTGTGGAGGGGGTAGCCATGTGGTCCGAAGAATGACTGTCGGGAGGGGGAAGCCGTCGTCGACGAGTGTTTTGTGGGGGCGGGGGTCAGGTAGCGGTGAGTGACCGTTGAAAACCCATAAATCTCCTAATTTATTATAGACATAAAAAAGATTAGCATCGATGCAGTGTTTTTCTTTCTACACTATTTAGTCCGTGTGAAAATAAAACACACACACACACACACACACACACACACACACACACACACACACACGATGTGTACATGTAATGGTCATATATGGGTAGGCAAATTTCGTTAATTTGAAGCGATACATGAAGAGGACGGCTTTTTTCCCTTAACTATCCCTGTGGGGTAGGCATCTGCTGTCCAGAAAAGTGTGCACTCGTGGAGGTGAAAGCTAGCCAGGCTCGCCAATCATTGACTTTCGCGATCTCTACAGAACAGCGTCTAGGTCATGGAGACTGAACTTGCGTATTATACAGAGCATCATAGAGTTTTCAATATATGTTGCCGCGTGTTCCAGTATGTATGAAGTCTGTCACGAATCATAGGGCTCTTCGCAGAGCAACATCAAACCTATTCAAGTGTTACTTGAAGCTTTACAATACTTACCAAATCAGCCATATTCTTAAGGCATATTTTTCCACGTCGACGTTCGAAGCCACCCTCCGAGCATAGGGAACATTTTGAAAAAATAACATTCCGCTCAAGTAATGTCTTGACTATCCGAAACACATATACGAAAACGAGGTATTAATTAGAATTTTTTTGCCTTTTATTTATATTTATTTTATTTTATTTTTATTTTATTTATTTATTCATTTTTTTTGCTCCCGTTGAAACCCGACCGGCTCGTTCTGCGTATGAATTTATTCCTCATGCTTTCTGCGATAAAAGATATCAACGTGATATTAAAAAAATCTGATGGAGGTGATTCTATTACATTTTCCGAGCTAGAAGGGAACGACAAAAATATTTTCTGATGGGAGACCGTTTTTTATCATCGGCAGCGCTCAAAAGTGGTCACACTTTGAATGAAGCAGTGAGTTAACATATCTCTCTGGGAAGACTTTTCAACTCGTTAATATGGAGAACAACAATAAACCATCAGAAGAAATCTTGCACAACCAAGCCACGCTCTTAAGTTCGATCGACGACTTTGCTGTGTAGAGGCAACAGATCGTCGAGTTCATCGAAGTACTGAAGACGCAAAGCCGAATTAAGCGCCAACGATTATCAACTAAACATCAATAGTCATTGATAGGCCAAATACCGCATCTGGAAGGATTGAAGTATTCCATGTACAGGCATTTTATATGCATGGGTGTAGGACACATCGGTGATGGGTTAATGTGGCGAGAACTCGACTTGAACGCGTGATGGCCTATACTTTAACCCCGGCTCGATGAATTTCAACAACGTGGAAGTGGTTGAGCTTTACGAAAAATACGTAATCTTACAATAAATGTGAATAAGTATAAATCAATACGCGTTGAATGTTATATCCCATTGCCACGGGAAATAATGATTATGAGGGCTGCGATTAATGTGCAATCAAGAGATAATACACGGTTCGCATGGGTGACAGTCACAGCTTTATACCCAGCTGAACGAAACAGTGACCACGGATCTTCTTACATGCATTATTCAACGGTATTGAATCTATCGAATATTGGATTCCCAGTAACTATAGGTCAAATTAAAAATTAAAAAATTGTGCTTCAAAACAATTTATCCATCAATGTGTCTACCACCGAAGAAGACATTGCTCCGATACGCGAGGCTCAACATAAAAAAAAGAAAAGCATATCAATTTGCTATACATACAAGATACCGAAGATAACAATGTATAACATATCACATAGATAAAGAACCTATCAAGCCTCGTGAGCGCAGAACAGAGGCAGCCATTAAAAAATATATATATATGCCATCGGTGTGTGAAGTTAACACAATTACTATACCGTCATATGTGCTAGACGAATTAAACAACGATCCAGTATTTCGCAGGGGTCTGCATTACTTTAGATCAACGGATAAACTACAATCACATAAGATCGATTATGGAGCAATAAAGCACTGCGCCATCCGACTATCAAATGATACTAATAAGTGGTTCCAAATCACCAACTCCAATCGGAAAGCAATACATCCATTCACTGTAGATGCTTATTTGGAGTGTTTTTTTACTAATTATAGAGAGAAGATGAGAGTGTGCAAAGACTGATGGCGAGAACGTAGCAGAGGATATGTATCAATATCATGAAGCATTTAATATTGATTACCACATGTGTTTTTCATATGATGAATCGCTATCATAGTATCGATCACATCACAGCGTCGATTTCATATCATAGTTCGTGACAGAACTGGAAAAACTGTGCATAAAATACATTTTCTACGAAAATTAATGCTCGTCATGAGTTAATTCTGATACCTTCACGCTATGGCAATAATTGTGCATTCAGTCATCATCAACCACTAGAGGTAGAAGTTGAATTACGCAAGATACAATGGCATATGCCCCAAATAATTCTAGATGAGATCAATAAATTATCATTACTTCGAACATTGGAAAGTTGGCGATACTTGAATATGAGTTTTCGCTCTTGGGATCTATACGACTGTCCATCGCTTCAAAGCACAACGAAACATCCATGGACCGTAAAAGCTGCCTCCCAAGTAGAGCAACCAAAATAGGTAATTGGTGCGGTGCAGACTGGTAAAAAGATAATGTATGGTAAAGGACAGTATATTATTCACCGACTGCAAAATCACAAGTGCTAAACTTTATCTCAATTCAGCATTCTTTTCTCAAGATGATTCGAATTAGGACTTCAAAAAAGTTTCGACATTTTGTTCAATATGTACTCTCGATTTTGTAAATACCATTGTGACTGCAATAGTGATCGTTCTTTACTAACCATCGCCAAGTCTTAATGTAACGGCCCTCCCACGGTTAATGATTGATCACATCAGAACGAGCCTGTAAAGAAGATGCTACCGTAGATGTGTGAATAGAGTTCGAATGCAAAGAAGATTCACCACTGAATACAACTGCATATTGTTTGAATCTTACATGATCACATTGTTGAATATTGTCCATTGACCGACATTATCCATAAAATTGCATAGATCGGTAAAATCTGCGATATACGTAGCATCATGGTTGATTCGCAATCATCGTGGTCTAAAGTGGGCATATGGAAACGTTCCATATAGCATGGCTGAAGGTTCAATAACAGCTGAAGTTGAAGGTTCAACGGACGGCGATATGTGTCCTATCGTATATGTTGAGGGTCATGAAAAACAAGAATGGCTAGCTGATATAATAAATATGAAAAATGAGCTATTTATTGAGTCGTTGAATATAGACTTTGACGATATGGATGTCTCAAGTAAATTAGATGGAAGTTTTACTCTACGATGTGAAAAGCATAAAAACAGGTGTGCCTTACAAAATGTATTTAAAATATTCAATGGGTGGCTGAATCATAAAGATTCATGCAAACAAGAGAAATGTAACATTATGTACTTTTTATTCTCCTCACCCCGTACTTAGTTATGTCCGCAACACCTGATATCGGATTGTGCAACTGAATACAATATTACTTTCGAATGTGAAACTCATTTTTTTTTGTATGGAATTTGATTGAAAATAATTTAATATAATCGCCCAATGATAATCGAAGACATTTATCAGTATACGTTCGGTAGATCTTCGTGAACCGTTTGATGGAAGTTTGCGAGGCATTCGAAGATTTTCGATAGTCGTTCGTGAAACGTTTCATAGACTTCCGAAGACATTCATAAGACGTTCGAAGCCATTTAAGTGACGTTAGAAAACATTCACAAGGCGTTTGAAGACACGCATGACGGGTTCAAAGGGTTTCAAGAGACTTTCTACGACGCTCATGAGGCGTTTAAAGATCTTCGTGAGACATTCAAGAGACTTTCAAAAACGTTCATAAGACGTTTGAAGACATTCATGCGAGGTGCGAATACCTTCGGAGACTTTCGAAGACGTTCAAGAGATCTGCGACGATATTTATAATACGTTTAAAGACATCGATGAGGGGTTCGAAGACATTTAAGAGACTTTAAAAGACATTCACAAGGGGTTTTAAGACGTTCAAGAAACATTCGAATACGTTCAAGAGACTTTCGACGACATTCATAACACGTTTGAAGACATTCATGAGGGATTCGAAGACGCTTAAGAGAGGCTTTCAAAGACATTCACGAGAGGTTTGTTCAAAACACATTCATAATACGTTTAAAGACATTCAAGAGACGTTCGAAAACATTCATAAGACGTTTGAATACACGCATGAGGGGTTCAAAGAGTTTAAAGAGACTTTCTACGACGATCATGAGACGTTTGAAGATGTTCGTGAGACATTCAAGAGACTTTCGAAAACGTTCATAAGAAGTTTGAAAACATTCATGAGAGGTGCGAAGACCTTCAGAGGCTTTCGGAGACATTCAAGAGATCTTTGACAATATTTATAATACGTTTGAAGACATCGATGAGGGGTTCGACGGCGCTTCAGAGACTTTCAAAGACATTCACGAGGAGTTTGAAGATGTTCAAGAAACTTTCGAATACGTTCTAGAGACTTTCGACGACATTCATAATACGTTTGAAGACATTCATGGGGGTTCGAGGACGCTTGAGAGACTTTCAAAGACATTCACGAGGGGTTCGAAGACGTTCAAGAGACTTTCGACGACATTCATAAGACGTTTGAAGACTTGCATAAGGCCTTCAAAGAGTTTCAAGATACTTTCTACGACGATCATGAGACGTATGAAGATGTTCGTGAGACATTCAAAAGACTTTCGAAAACGTTCATAAGAAGTTTGAAGACATTCAAAAGAGGTGCGAGGACCTTCAGAGACTTTTGAAGACATTCAAGAGATCTTTAACGATATTCATAATACGTTTGACGATATCGATGAGGGGTTCGACGACATTTTAGAGACTTTCAAAGACATTCACGAGGGGTTTTGAAGACGTTCAAGAAACTTTCGAATACGTTCAAGAGACTTTCGACGACATTCATAATACGTTTGATTACATTCATGAGCGGTTCGAAGACGCTTGAGAGACTTTCAAAGACATTCCCGAGGGGTTCGAAGACGTTCAAGAAACTTTCGACGGCGTACATAATACGTTTAAAGACATTCATGTGGGGTTCCAAGACGCTTGAGAGACTTTCAAAGACATTCACGAGAGGTGCGAAGACATTCAGAGACTTTCGAAGATATTCAAAAGTGCTTTGACAATATTCATAATACGTTTGAAGACATCGATGAGGGGATCGACGATGTTTTAGAGACTTTCAAAGACATTCGCGAACGGTTTAAAGACGTTTAAATAACTTTCGAATACGTTCTAGAGACTTTCGACGACATTCATAATACGTTTGAAGTCATTCGTGAGGGGTTCGAAGACGCTTGAGAGACTTTCAAAGACATTCACGAGGGGTTCGAAGACGTTCAAGAGACTTTCGACGACATTCATAAGACGTTTGAAGACCTGCATGAGGCCTCCAAAGAGTTTCAAGAGACTTTCTACGACGATCATGAGACGTTTGAAAATGTTCGTGAGTCATTCAAAAGACTTTCGAAAACGTTCATAAGAAGTTTGAAGACATTTATGAGAGGTACGAAGACCTTCAGAGACTTTCGAAGACATTCAAGAGATATTTAACGATATACATAATACGTTTGAAGACATCAATGAGGGGTTCGACGACGTTTTAGAGACTTTCAAAGACATTCACGAGGGGTTTGAAGACGTTCAAGAAACTTTCAAATACGTTCAAGAGACCTTCGACGACATTCATAATACGTTTTAAGACATGCATGAGGCCTCCAAAGAGTTTCAAGAGACTTTCGACGACGACCATGAGACGTATGAAGATGTTCGTGAGACACTCAAAAGGCTTTCGAAAACGTTCATAAGAAGTTTGAAGACATTCATGAGAGGTGCGAAGACCTTCAGAGACTTTCGAAGACATTCAAGAGATCTTTAACGATATTCATCATACGTTTAACGACATCGATGAGGGGTTCGACGATGTTTTAGAGACTTTCAAAGACATTCACGAGGGGTTTGAAGACGTTCAAGAAACTTTCAAATACGTTCGAGAGACTTTCGACGACATTGATAATACGTTTGAAGACATTCATGAGGGGTTCGAAGACGCTTGAGAGATTTTCAAAGACATCCACGAGGGGTTCGAAGACGTTCAAGAGACTTTTGACGGCGTACATAATACGTTTGAAGACATTCATGTGGGGTTCGAAGACGCTTAAGCGACTTACAAAGACATTCACGGGAGGTTTAAAGCCGTTCAAGAGGCTTTCGAAGACGTTCAGAAATCTTCGACAACATGCATAATACGATCTTCGACGACATCCATAAACCGAAGACTTTCATGGCGTTTCAGTTTCGCTGGAATTGTTTCGGTTCGTTTGGGATTTTCACAGTTTTGGTGGAACGTGTTTGAGTTTGTCTGGGTGCGCACCCATTCGTTCGTTTGGGATTTTCACAGTTTTGGTGGAACGTGTTTGAGTTTGTTTGGGTGCGCACCCATTCGTTCGTTTGGGATTTTCACAGTTTTGGTGGAACGTGTTTGAGTTTGTTTGGGTGCGCACCCAGACAAACTCAAACACGTTCCACCAAAACTGTGAAAATCCCAAACGAACCGAAACAATTCCAGCGAAACTGAAACGCCATGAAAGTCTTCGGTTTATGGATGTCGTCGAAGATCGTATTATGCATGTTGTCGAAGATTTCTGAACGTCTTCGAAAGCCTCTTGAACGGCTTTAAACCTCCCGTGAATGTCTTTGTAAGTCGCTTAAGCGTCTTCGAACCCCACATGAATGTCTTCAAACGTATTATGTACGCCGTCAAAAGTCTCTTGAACGTCTTCGAACCCCTCGTGGATGTCTTTGAAAATCTCTCAAGCGTCTTCGAACCCCTCATGAATGTCTTCAAACGTATTATCAATGTCGTCGAAAGTCTCTCGAACGTATTTGAAAGTTTCTTGAACGTCTTCAAACCCCTCGTGAATGTCTTTGAAAGTCTCTAAAACATCGTCGAACCCCTCATCGATGTCGTTAAACGTATGATGAATATCGTTAAAGATCTCTTGAATGTCTTCGAAAGTCTCTGAAGGTCTTCGCACCTGTTATGAATGTCTTCAAACTTCTTATGAACGTTTTCGAAAGTCTTTTGAATGTCTCACGAACATCTTCATACGTCTCATGATCGTCGTAGAAAGTCTCTCGAAACTCTTTGAAGGCCTCATGCATGTCTTCAAACGTCTTATGTACGCCGTCAAAAGTCTCTTGAACGTCTTCGAACCCTCTCGTGGATGTCTTTGAAAGTCTCTCAAGCGTCTTCGAACCCCACATGAATGTCTTCAAACGTATTATGAATGTCGTCGGAAGTCTCTTGAACGTATTCGAAAGTTTCTTGAACATCTTTAAACCCCTCGTGAATGTCTTTGAAAGTCTCGAAAACGTCGTCGAACTCCCCTATCGATATCGTCAAACGTATTATGAATATCGTCAAAGATCTCTTGAATGTCTTCGAAAGTCTCTGAAGGTCTTCGCACCTCTCATGAATGTCTTCAAACTTCTTATGAACGTTTTCGAAAGCCTTTTGAGTGTCTCACGAACATCTTCATACGTCTCATGGTCGTCGTCGAAAGTCTCTTGAAACTCTTTGGAGGCCTCATGCATGTCTTAAAACGTATTATGAATGTCGTCGAAGGTCTCTTGAACGTATTTGAAAGTTTCTTGAACGTCTTCAAACCCCTCGTGAATGTCTTTGAAAGTCTCTAAAACGTCGTCGAACCCCTCATTGATGTCTTCAAACGTATTATGTATATCGTTAAATATCTCTTGAATGTCTTCGAAAGTCTCTGAAGGTCTTCGTACCTCTCATAAATGTCTTCAAACTTCTTATGAACGTTTTCGAAAGTCTTTTGAATGACTCACGAACATTTTCAAACGTCTCATGATCGTCGTAGAAAGTCTCTTGAAACTCTTTGGAGGCCTCATGCAGGTCTTCAAACGTCTTATGAATGTCGTCGAAAGTCTCTTGAACGTCTTCGAACCCCTCGTGAATGTCTTTGAAAGTCTCTCAAGCGTCTTCGAACCCCTCACGAATGACTTCAAACGTATTATGAATGTCGTCGAAAGTCTCTAGAACGTATTCGAAAGTTATTTAAACGTCTTTAAACCGTTCGCGAATGTCTTTGAAAGTCTCTAAAACATCGTCGATCCCCTCATCGATGTCTTCAAACGTATTATGAATATTGTCAAAGCACTTTTGAATATCTTCGAAAGTCTCTGAATGTCTTCGCACCTCTCGTGAATGTCTTTGAAAGTCTCTCAAGCGTCTTGGAACCCCACATGAATGTCTTTAAACGTATTATGTACGCCGTCGAAAGTTTCTTGAACGTCTTCGAACCCCTCGGGAATGTCTTTGAAAGTCTCTCAAGCGTCTTCGAACCGCTCATGAATGTAATCAAACGTATTATGAATGTCGTCGAAAGTCTCTTGAACGTATTCGAAAGTTTCTTGAACGTCTTCAAAACCCCTCGTGAATGTCTTTGAAAGTCTCTAAAATGTCGTCGAACCCCTCATCGATATCGTCAAACGTATTATGAATATCGTTAAAGATCTCTTGAATGTCTTCAAAAGTCTCTGAAGGTCCTCGCACCTCTTTTGAATGTCTTCAAACTTCTTATGAACGTTTTCGAAAGTCTTTTGAATGTCTCACGAACATCTTCATACGTCTCATGATCGTCGTAGAAAGTATCTTGAAACTCTTTGAAGGCCTTATGCAAGTCTTCAAACGTCTTATGAATGTCGTCGAAAGTCTCTTGAACGTCTTCGAACCCCTCGTGAATGTCTTTGAAAGTCTCTCAAGCGTCCTCGAACCCCCATGAATGTCTTCAAACGTATTATGAATGTCGTCGAAAGTCTCTAGAACGTATTCGAAAGTTTCTTGAACATCTTCAAACTCCTCGTGAATGTCTTTGAAAGTCTCTGAAGCGCCGTCGAACCCCTCATCGATGTCTTCAAACGTATTATAAATATTGTCAAAGATCTCTTGAATGTCTCCGAAAGCCTCTGAAGGTCTTCGCACCTCTCATGAATGTTTTCAAACTTCTTATGAACGTTTTCGAAAGTCTCTTGAATGTCTCACGAACATCTTCAAACGTCTCATGATCGTCGTAGAAAGTCTCTTTAAACTCTTTGAACCCCTCATGCGTGTATTCAAACGTCTTATGAATGTTTTCGAACGTCTCTTGAATGTCTTTAAACGTATTATGAATGTGTTTTGAACAAACCTCTCGTGAATGTCTTTGAAAGCCTCTCTTAAGCGTCTTCGAATCCCTCATGAATGTCTTCAAACGTGTTATGAATGTCGTCGAAAGTCTCTTGAACGTATTCGAATGTTTCTTGAACGTCTTAAAACCCCTTGTGAATGTCTTTTAAAGTCTCTTAAATGTCTTCGAACCCCTCATCGATGTCTTTAAACGTATTATAAATATCGTCGCAGATCTCTTGAACGTCTTCGAAAGTCTCCGAAGGTATTCGCACCTCGCATGAATGTCTTCAAACGTCTTATGAACGTTTTTGAAAGTCTCTTGAATGTCTCACGAAGATCTTTAAACGCCTCATGAGCGTCGTAGAAAGTCTCTTGAAACCCTTTGAACCCGTCATGCGTGTCTTCAAACGCCTTGTGAATGTTTTCTAACGTCACTTAAATGGCTTCGAACGTCTTATGAATGTCTTCGGAAGTCTATGAAACGTTTCACGAACGACTATCGAAAATCTTCGAATGCCTCGCAAACTTCCATCAAACGGTTCACGAAGATCTACCGAACGTATACTGATAAATGTCTTCGATTATCATTGGGCGATTATATTAAATTATTTTCAATCAAATTCCATACAAAAAAAAATGAGTTTCACATTCGAAAGTAATATTGTATTCAGTTGCACAATCCGATATCAGGTGTTGCGGACATAACTAAGTACGGGGTGAGGAGAATAAAAAGTACATAATGTTACATTTCTCTTGTTTGCATGAATCTTTATGATTCAGCCACCCATTGAATATTTTAAATACATTTTGTAAGGCACACCTGTTTTTATGCTTTTCACATCGTAGAGTAAAACTTCCATCTAATTTACTTGAGACATCCATATCGTCAAAGTCTATATTCAACGACTCAATAAATAGCTCATTTTTCATATTTATTATATCAGCTAGCCATTCTTGTTTTTCATGACCCTCAACATATACGATAGGACACATATCGCCGTCCGTTGAACCTTCAACTTCAGCTGTTATTGAACCTTCAGCCATGCTATATGGAACGTTTCCATATGCCCACTTTAGACCACGATGATTGCGAATCAACCATGATGCTACGTATATCGCAGATTTTACCGATCTATGCAATTTTATGGATAATGTCGGTCAATGGACAATATTCAACAATGTGATCATGTAAGATTCAAACAATATGCAGTTGTATTCAGTGGTGAATCTTCTTTGCATTCGAACTCTATTCACACATCTACGGTAGCATCTTCTTTACAGGCTCGTTCTGATGTGATCAATCATTAACCGTGGGAGGGCCGTTACATTAAGACTTGGCGATGGTTAGTAAAGAACGATCACTATTGCAGTCACAATGGTATTTACAAAATCGAGAGTACATATTGAACAAAATGTCGAAACTTTTTTGAAGTCCTAATTCGAATCATCTTGAGAAAAGAATGCTGAATTGAGATAAAGTTTAGCACTTGTGATTTTGCAGTCGGTGAATAATATACTGTCCTTTACCATACATTATCTTTTTACCAGTCTGCACCGCACCAATTACCTATTTTGGTTGCTCTACTTGGGAGGCAGCTTTTACGGTCCATGGATGTTTCGTTGTGCTTTGAAGCGATGGACAGTCGTATAGATCCCAAGAGCGAAAACTCATATTCAAGTATCGCCAACTTTCCAATGTTCGAAGTAATGATAATTTATTGATCTCATCTAGAATTATTTGGGGCATATGCCATTGTATCTTGCGTAATTCAACTTCTACCTCTAGTGGTTGATGATGACTGAATGCACAATTATTGCCATAGCGTGAAGGTATCAGAATTAACTCATGACGAGCATTAATTTTCGTAGAAAATGTATTTTATGCACAGTTTTTCCAGTTCTGTCACGAACTATGATATGAAATCGACGCTGTGATGTGATCGATACTATGATAGCGATTCATCATATGAAAAACACATGTGGTAATCAATATTAAATGCTTCATGATATTGATACATATCCTCTGCTACGTTCTCGCCATCAGTCTTTGCACACTCTCATCTTCTCTCTATAATTAGTAAAAAAACACTCCAAATAAGCATCTACAGTGAATGGATGTATTGCTTTCCGATTGGAGTTGGTGATTTGGAACCACTTATTAGTATCATTTGATAGTCGGATGGCGCAGTGCTTTATTGCTCCATAATCGATCTTATGTGATTGTAGTTTATCCGTTGATCTAAAGTAATGCAGACCCCTGCGAAATACTGGATCGTTGTTTAATTCGTCTAGCACATATGACGGTATAGTAATTGTGTTAACTTCACACACCGATGGCATATATATATATTTTTTAATGGCTGCCTCTGTTCTGCGCTCACGAGGCTTGATAGGTTCTTTATCTATGTGATATGTTATACATTGTTATCTTCGGTATCTTGTATGTATAGCAAATTGATATGCTTTTCTTTTTTTTATGTTGAGCCTCGCGTATCGGAGCAATGTCTTCTTCGGTGGTAGACACATTGATGGATAAATTGTTTTGAAGCACAATTTTTTAATTTTTAATTTGACCTATAGTTACTGGGAATCCAATATTCGATAGATTCAATACCGTTGAATAATGCATGTAAGAAGATCCGTGGTCACTGTTTCGTTCAGCTGGGTATAAAGCTGTGACTGTCACCCATGCGAACCGTGTATTATCTCTTGATTGCACATTAATCGCAGCCCTCATAATCATTATTTCCCGTGGCAATGGGATATAACATTCAACGCGTATTGATTTATACTTATTCACATTTATTGTAAGATTACGTATTTTTCGTAAAGCTCAACCACTTCCACGTTGTTGAAATTCATCGAGCCGGGGTTAAAGTATAGGCCATCACGCGTTCAAGTCGAGTTCTCGCCACATTAACCCATCACCGATGTGTCCTACACCCATGCATATAAAATGCCTGTACATGGAATACTTCAATCCTTCCAGATGCGGTATTTGGCCTATCAATGACTATTGATGTTTAGTTGATAATCGTTGGCGCTTAATTCGGCTTTGCGTCTTCAGTACTTCGATGAACTCGACGATCTGTTGCCTCTACACAGCAAAGTCGTCGATCGAACTTAAGAGCGTGGCTTGGTTGTGCAAGATTTCTTCTGATGGTTTATTGTTGTTCTCCATATTAACGAGTTGAAAAGTCTTCCCAGAGAGATATGTTAACTCACTGCTTCATTCAAAGTGTGACCACTTTTGAGCGCTGCCGATGATAAAAAACGGTCTCCCATCAGAAAATATTTTTGTCGTTCCCTTCTAGCTCGGAAAATGTAATAGAATCACCTCCATCAGATTTTTTTAATATCACGTTGATATCTTTTATCGCAGAAAGCATGAGGAATAAATTCATACGCAGAACGAGCCGGTCGGGTTTCAACGGGAGCAAAAAAAATGAATAAATAAATAAAATAAAAATAAAATAAAATAAATATAAATAAAAGGCAAAAAAATTCTAATTAATACCTCGTTTTCGTATATGTGTTTCGGATAGTCAAGACATTACTTGAGCGGAATGTTATTTTTTCAAAATGTTCCCTATGCTCGGAGGGTGGCTTCGAACGTCGACGTGGAAAAATATGCCTTAAGAATATGGCTGATTTGGTAAGTATTGTAAAGCTTCAAGTAACACTTGAATAGGTTTGATGTTGCTCTGCGAAGAGCCCTATGATTCGTGACAGACTTCATACATACTGGAACACGCGGCAACATATATTGAAAACTCTATGATGCTCTGTATAATACGCAAGTTCAGTCTCCATGACCTAGACGCTGTTCTGTAGAGATCGCGAAAGTCAATGATTGGCGAGCCTGGCTAGCTTTCACCTCCACGAGTGCACACTTTTCTGGACAGCAGATGCCTACCCCACAGGGATAGTTAAGGGAAAAAAGCCGTCCTCTTCATGTATCGCTTCAAATTAACGAAATTTGCCTACCCATATATGACCATTACATGTACACATCGTGTGTGTGTGTGTGTGTGTGTGTGTGTGTGTGTGTGTGTGTGTGTGTGTTTTATTTTCACACGGACTAAATAGTGTAGAAAGAAAAACACTGCATCGATGCTAATCTTTTTTATGTCTATAATAAATTAGGAGATTTATGGGTTTTCAACGGTCACTCACCGCTACCTGACCCCCGCCCCCACAAAACACTCGTCGACGACGGCTTCCCCCTCCCGACAGTCATTCTTCGGACCACATGGCTACCCCCTCCACAGAGACCCCTAACGTCACGTCCCCGCGCTGGACCCCCCCCCCCCCTCCACCGGGCACTTGGCTTCCCCGCGCTGGACCCCGCCGCCCCGCTCCCCCCTGAGATGCCTGGGTTAGAACCGCTCTAGCTCTTCTACTCAGGATTAAGGAAAAAATGTGAAAAAACAACGAGAGAGAGAGAGAAGGTTGCCAAGGTGGTTCAAGGACGAATGCGAAAAGCAGAGAAGTGCGGTATGGGAAAAATTAAAAGCGTTTACGAAACGAAGAAATGCGGATAAAAAACAAGAGCTAGAAGAAGAAAGGAGGAAATTGAAAAAAGCATACAGAGGGGCAAAAGAGGAATGGCTGTATAAAATTTGGGAGGAGAAGGGAAGGCAAAAGACATGACAAAATGGTGGAAAGAGATTAATAAAATCACGAATAAAGGAAAAGGTACAATTGGTGGTAAAATCATCAAGAAAGAATGGAAAGAGCATTTTGAAAGATTACTGAATGGGAAAGAGAATCAAGAGAGGAAAATGGGAATAGAGGAAGAAGAAGAAAGGGGCTCGGAGAGAGAAGAGACAGAAATAAATTAGGCGGAAAGGGAAGAGAAAAGGGAATTTTAAGAGGTGTTCAGTTTGCAGGAGCTGGGTGGGGCTCCGAAGAAGATGAAAAACGGAAAGGCAGCGGGGGATGACGGGATTAGTGGGGAGTTTTTGAAGGCACTTCCCAGGGCACAAAGGGAAGAGCTGAGAGAGGCCTTAAACAAAATATAGTTAAGAGGAGGAATGGCGAAGGGATGGGAAACAGCAAGGATTGTGCCAATATATAAAGATGGAGAGAGGGACAAGGCAGCGAATTATAGGGGGGTATAACTATTAGATGTAGGATATAAGTTGCTAACAAACATGATGACAGAAAGGCTAATCAAATGGATAGAATTAAAAGTGAAGGGAGGAAAGCTATATGTAGCGTTTGTAGATTTTAGGGCAAGTTTTGATCGAGTGGCTAGGGAAATAATGATCAGAAAATGAAAAGAGAAAGGAAGAGAAGGGAAAGTGCTAAAAGCAATAAAGGAAATTTATAAGGATACAAGGGCAGACCTGCAAACGAATGATAAGGCAAGGATGCGCATTAAGTGCGGTTTTATTCGATATATACGTAGATGAATTAGAGGATATGTGGGGAAGGAAAAATAAAGGAGCAGTGGTAGTGGGGAAGGAAATTTTTTTTTTCAATAATCTATGCTGATGATGTGGCAGCGATAGCGGATACAGTGAAGGGTTTAAGCAGCATATTGAAGGACTTGGAAAAATGGGCAGACAATAATAAAATGGAAATAAATGAAAAAAAAAAACAAAGATAATGATTTTTAGGAACGGGGGAAAATGAAGGAAGAATGAAGAATGGGGGATTAACGGGGACAAAATCCAGATAGTGAAGGAGTTTAAATATTTAGGGTATTGGTTTACAGGCAAAAATTCAATTTGGGCACATGGTAAAAAGCTGGCCGGGAAAACGCAAACGGCAGCAAATATGGTTTGGGGGATATGGAAAAGAGCGGCAAGACATATGATAGAAGAGAGACTCTATTTATTAGAAACAATAGTAAAAGCAGGAGCCATGTACGGAGTAGAGTTTTTGGGAATAGGGGAAATTGGAGTGTTTGAAAGAATACAGAGCAGATACTGCAAAACCGCGCTAATAGTAAGTAAAAGAACCCTGAACTATATTTGGAGAAGGGAGCTGGGTGTGCCAACAATGGCCTATTTGATAAGAGAAAAAGTGTTTAGGTACATAAGAAAGGTTCTGAGAATGGAAGATTCAAGATGGCCAAAAATCTGTTTGATGGAGGAGGTCAGGTCAATTGCTAATGGAATGCTATGAAAGTGGGAAAAGAACTGGAAAATGTGTTAAAGGATATGGGGGTCGAGGACGTAGTAACAATGATAAGAGAAAAAAGGGAAGAGGGTTAAATAGATGAAAAGATGAAAAAAGGTTTAAAATGCCTAAAAAAGGAAACTTTGGACGAGGAGGAGGAAAGAATAGAAAAATCGTCAAATAATGGCAACTACAAATATATCGTGGAAAATGAGCAAAGGCCATGGAAGTATTGGGCGGAAAAGGGTGTGAAGGGTAGCGATAAAGAAACGTGGGCAAGACTAAGATGCGGAAATATACGGAGGGCGGGGAAGAAGGGGGAAAAGGACTGGAGACGAAGAATTTGCGAGAAAGAAAATAAAACAATGGAGCACGTGCTAATATGTGGAAGGAAGCTGAGGAGTGGGTGCGAGGAGTGGATAAGGCGGTGATAAAGGGGGAAATGATAAACTTATTGAGTGGAAAGATAAATATAGGGATATGCCACTATTTCAGAGAAATGGAGAAAGTATGTAATAAAATGCGCAAGGAGGAAGAGGAAGTTGAAAGCGATGGAGATGGGGAGTAAAGTGACAAAAAGATAGCAAAGATATGCGGGGTAGAACATAGAATTAAGGTAGACGTAAGAAAAAGATGTATGAACAAAGCGAGAACTTTTTGTAAAAAACTTGTAAAGCAAGTTGTGCAAATAAAACTCGATTATTATTATTATTATTATTATTATTATTATTATTATTTTGAAAGCCGCTATAGCTGATCTCCGGGAGCAGCTCTTTAAAAAGGCGTCTTGCGGTTAGCACGATATCTCTGGACTGGATCATCTCAAATGAAAAAAACCAAAAATATTTCGTTAATATAATGGATTATCTTCTAACAAACGGCGGCTACTCCACAAAAAAAATCGATTCTTGACAATAATTTAGGCCTTAAATTGTTTATAAAATGGAAAATATTTATCTGTGAGAAAAAAATTACTTAAAAAGATTATGTTAAAATTTGAGACTGTTCGGTTCAGCCGTTTCCGAGAAATCCTGCTCACCGATATTACAAACGTAGTTTTGAGAAAAACGCTTTTAAAGTTTCAAAAGCACTTTCAAACGCTCTTACACGTCATTACAAATGTGCGTGTAACTTCGAGAATATTCGTCGGATTGGCAAGAAATATTCTGTGTGCGTACTCGAAATATGTAATCGATATTTCAAAAAAATTTACTGTATATAACCTCTTAAGGGAAAACAATCAATTCTTTTTTTTTCAAATGAGCGCCATGATACATCGATGTAAAAAAAAGTAAAAAAGATGTTTCTTTCTTAAATTACAAAAGTTACGATATATTTGCAGATAACCATCGCAACCATCATGTTTAGGCATTTTTTCTAAGTTCATAGTATCCACAGGAAGTATTCAAGGTCTCAAGTTGCTCCGATTTTTTTATCCCGATAGCCCGAATGATCAAAGATTGGAAATTTCGTGAAAAAGGTCATTATTGACCTTTCGTTAAACGTCATTATTGTTTTCAACCATAATTAGTTCGTGTTTAGGTAAAAAAAAATGTTTTTCGATATTTACCAGTATTTTTGCTCATGTAAAGTGACAATCTGTAGGGAAAACATTTAATATGGTTTTTTTTAATTAAAAAAAATCTTTCTACTTTCAAAGGTTTATTTTTGTTCGTTTGCCAATTTCTCATTGAAAAATAACAATTTTACCCTCTCAAAGTAGAGAATTCTATTGCTCAACGCCTTTTTCTGTTTAAAAAAGAACTTTGTTTTACAAGTTGTATACCCCCCTCTATTACGCGGTAACGGTAGTCGTCTTCAACCAGGGTTACAAAACGAGCAACTTCCGGCTCAGTCAAACACCGCCGAGCCGTGATCAATTAAAAAATTAAACATTTTTTTTGTGTATATATACAAATTTAGGAATACCTAAATTTCTTCAAAAATGTTGATTAGTACAAAATACGGTTCTGATTTTAAAAGCTTAAATTCACAAAAAATAAATTTCGTATTAAAAAATGTATGGGAAATACAGGAGGGTATACAACTTTTAAAACAAAGTTGATTTTTAAATAGAAAAAAAAGCGTTATGGAATGGCATTATTTACTTTGAAAGTAGTATAATTGTCGTATTTCAATGAGAAATTGGTAAACAAATGGAATCACACACTCAAAAATAAAATTGAAAATTTAATTAAAAGAACAGAATCCAAAATATTTTTTTTCTACAGATTGTCACTTCACATGAGCAAAAATACCCATAAATATCGAAAAAGAAATTTTTCTTACCTGGACAAAAAAGTTGGAGCAAACTAACGCTTTGCATATTTTTTGTGGATACTATGAACGAAGAAAAAATGTCTAAACATAACAGTTGCAATGTTATCTGCTTAGGCGCAAGCCACACAGAAAATACGTCTCTTCTGTATGGTCTGCGCCTAAGATATCGTAACTTTTGTAATTTAAGGAACAAACGCAACTTTTTACATGTTTTTCCATCGATATCACAGATAGAAACTATTCAATTTTTGAAATTGATTTTTTCCCCTAAAGGGCATACTTTACATCTTTCCGGAACTGCCCGTCAGCTTTCTGTACAATGATTGGTTCATAAAATATTGATTATCAAAGTCAAAGCCTCATTTTGACTTTGATACTCCATAAAACTATGTAGCAAATCATTGAACAGACCTCTTTCCAAGCTCAAATTGAAGGTGAAGAAGCAAGGAAAGACCTCTTTCCTTGCTTCTTCAAGACAGAAAAGACCTCTTTCCAAGCTCAAATTGAAGGTGAAGAAGCAAGGAAAGGGGGTTTGAGTGAATCATTAATGAAAAATGATTTCTTTTGGCAGCTGACCTTCTTAACAAGAAAAAATTTGAAAACTGTTCCCTCGCGATTGTTCTTTTGATTCATTAGTAACAAAGGGTCATAAAAGAATTGTGGTCCTGGCTCGAAAACTAGAGATTTCAAGCATTGAAAAGCTTATTTTAATTTTCTCCAACAATGATTTTTCGCGAAGATAAAGCAATTTGAAAATTACCTGAAAAATTTCGAAAATTGTTTTCGTCCCTTAATTTTTGTGAGTAGTTTATTTGAATCGAAGACACATTTACTGTATGCAAATATAGATATTTTTCATTCAAATATATGTTCAGTGCACTGAAAATGAGAATGTATTCCAATCAAATATTTATTTATCTAAATTTAAGGTATATTTGACCCAAATAAAAACACATGAAGTCCTAGTTAGCTGTGAGGTAGAAAAGAACATCATGTGACTTAAATATTCGGTGCGCAACGAAGTTCCCGCTGTTTTTTAAGAGATGGCTCCACTAGTAAGTGCTGGTCGATTGTGACATAACCAAAACGTCATGAACCAAGCTTAGACATATGGTAAACAAACCGCTTTGACACATAAGTGATTTTGTTTTTGAGTCGTATACTTTTGGTTGTGTGAAAATGTCTGATTTTGTGCCAAATAGTCGTCATTTGCGGGAAGTGTTGCTTTTCTTCTTTCATTCGAAGAAAACGGCGGCTGAAGCGCATCGAGAACTCCAAAAAGTTTGTGGAGATGCTGCTCTAAGTGAAACAACATGCCGTGATTGGTTCCGTCGCTTCAAAGACGGTGATTTCGATATTGACGACCATTCACGTGAAGGAAGGCCAAAAACATTCGAAGACGCTGAATTAAAGGCATTGCTCGATGAGGATCCGTGCCAAACGCCAAAAGAGCTTGCTTTAGCATTAGGAGTTACCCGCCAAGCCATTTCCAAGCGATTGCATGCGTTGGTAATAATTCAAAAACAAGGGACTTGGGTTCCTTATGATTTGAAGCCGAGAGACGTTGGGCGTCGTTTTTTCGCCTGTGAACAACTGCTCCAGCGGCAAAAACGGAAGGGTTTTCTTCATCGCATCGTTACGGGTGATGAAAAATGGATTCCTTACAGCAACCCAAAGAGAACAAAATCATGGGGACTGCCCGGTCATGCTTCTACGTCGTCGGCTTGGCCGCATATTCACGCTGCGAAGGTTTTGCTATGTATTTGGTGGGACCAGGGCGGTGTTATTTATTATGAGCTGTTGAAACCGAACAAAACCATCATTGGGGAACGATATCGAACTCAATTGATGCGATTGAGCCGAGCACTGCGCGAAAAGCGGCCACAATACGAGCAGAGGCACGAAAAAGTGATTTTACAGCATGACAATGCTCGGCCTCACGTTGCCAATCCCGTTAAAACCTACTTAGAAACGCTTAAATGGGAAGTCCTACCCCACCCGCCATATTCCCCAGATATTGCGCCGTCCGATTATTACTTGTTCCGTTCGATGGCACATGGTCTGGCTAATCAGCAGTTCCGCTCATATGAAGACATCTCAAAATCGCTTGATTCGTGGATAGCCTCAAAAGATAGCCAGAAAAGAAAGACGGGAAAAAGTTCTTGCTAGCGATGGGCAATATTTTGAATTATTCATTTGTAACCATTTTTTCACAATAAAGTGACATTTTCGTAAAAAAAACAGCGAGAAGTTGCGCACCTAATAGATTCAAGTTAACCCAAACAGACTCTCGAAAGTGTAATGAAATAGAAGTATCAGTATATCGATTGACAAAATAAAATAAAAATACATGTATTCGAACAATCAAATGGATCAGTTCTTGACCACAGTCGTAGGGTAAACCGACCAGTGAATGGACGGGGACTAGTGAATGGACAAAAGCTGATTTATATTCAAAATCTGCGAAGCAGTGTCGATAAAAACTCGAATCACTACAATTTGGCAAAAAATCACAGCTATTGTTGAAATCGATTTCTCAGTTTAATATGGAATTTTGACGCTACACGGAATTTTCCTAGTTTGTAGTACTTGCACACCGCGCAATTTAGTTACGGTGCGGTTGTGCACAGTAGGTGTTCAAAACGCGAAAACAATAGATTTTTTAAGTTTTGACCGTAAGTATTTATTACTTGAGAAAAAATCAATCTTTCATTTCTTGCAAAATTGCAAAATAAATTCGTAACAATAGGTCAGCATTATACATGTTTATTCACTGGTGCTGAATTCTGACCTCTTTCCAGTGAATGGACGTATAGGCTCTGTTCGGATAATTCTCAAAGTAGAGTAAAAAATTTAGCTTATCTGCTGAAAAATGCTGAATTGATTATTGTTAAGATATGCCAATGTACATTTCGTGAAATGTCATAAAATCAATTCATTCGGTTTTTTTTTAAATTTTGAACCAACTTAATTTTCTTTTTCTCTGTCGAAATGAACTTTGGTGGTTTCCTTTTAAATTAAGATGCATGAAAGCTTTGTGTATTTTCTACGAAATCGTAATAACGAATATAATACTCATATCCATAAGAATATTATCATTATTGTGCAACACAGTGATCGTCGAATCAAGCATTTAATAGAAATAAATCGTTTGGCTTTGCAGCATTCGTCTGCACCACACGTTCATACACTGGCGATGAGGTCATTTCGCTACTTATCTATCAATTCCTTCAATATTATTTGTTGCAATTACTTCGAATATTTTTTCCTACCATCGGAATAATATCTTTTGGCAGCTATAGCCATTGAAAAATTCGCTTTCATAATATTTCCATTTACAGTCTATTTGAGTCGTACAGTATCGTTATTCGTCCATTCACTGGTCGATTTACCCTAATAGGCGTGGCTTTTTTGGAGGCACACAAAGCTACTTCGATCTACTGGTTTTTCAGTACGCAGTGTTTTTGCACTTACATTGAGCTGGTGTAAACATTATATCAAACATGGCAATACGTACGACAATTTCTGCTTCCATGTTATAATTTTTACATGTGACAGCAGCATAATGATGTAAATGAAGTCCGGAAGACGATGAGACCATATTTTAAAAAACCATTTCGCCTGACCTGGAATGGACCAGATGAGTGTCACATATATGTATATACGCACAAACACAATAAAAGAATAACGATGACCCGGTATATTGAACGTCGAGGAAGATGAATAAGAAAGTAGGGAGTGAAAATAAAACGGTTTGCGCCCCCCCCCCCCGCTCCTCCACTGAGGCCAGAATAACAGCAGCTGATGATAACGGTATAAAGTGCACATTCATGGCACTCGAACATTCTCTCGCGCCAGACAAGAGTGACTTCCATAGCGGTGACGTGAATTTCAGAGGATCCCCTTCATCTCGCATTACGCGTTTCTACGATAATCCACAAAATCATCTGCTAAGCGTTGGTGGATGGATTGCCATGGTGTGGTCATAGGTGCCTACTGTTGCCGGACCATGAAACTTCGCCTTCACATGGTGCATTCGTGAAAAATTTGTAAAAAAAAGTGTATACTTTTGGAAAATAAAATTTAAAAAGTAATGTCCGAGCCTTTAATTACCTTGAACTGATTCAACGTCTGGTACGCCCTAGACACAGGCATACGTCACCTTGCAACCCGTGTCATTGAGTAGCACTTTTCGGTATTCGCGAAGCCGGTCAAGCGACGCCCTCACGTTGACGTTCTCGTTATTTGCCGACACACGTCACGCGTGAAACGCGTTTTTTTTTCTTTCTTTACAGGCCAAATCGCTGATCGGAAAATCTCCTTAAGACCAGAAAACGTGGCAAAGATTATAATCCCGAGAATGCATCGTCGAATGTATAGTGTGAAGTAAAAAATCGATAACCATCTCTGTCGCGTATACGTGCGAAAATCGGGCCAGCTGGAGGACGGTGCCCGTTTTCGCAAACTATACGACGCATGTGCCATTCCACGGTACAAGAGATTGGGAAAAATATCAATTATAAAAACGTTTACGGACAGCCATACTTAAGTTAAGTAAGTGTTTATCATCATTGATAAAATAACGAAAGCAAGGATTGAGAACGTAGTTTTTGTTTTTATTACCACGTTTTTATTGACTCGTTTTGCTTGTTGTCTGTTTGTGTGTTCGGTACAAATTTTGCGATCAATGTTTTTTTTGTTTTTAAACATCGACAGCTGATGAACATATATCTCGCCTTGGTAGTGACCCACTTTGTCATACTCAAACAAGAGCGATGAAGACTACCGTTTGTTTGTCGGTTCGGTACAAATATTGCAATCGATTTTAAGGGGTTAGCCCCACTTGCGATTTAAAAAAAATCGATTATTTTTATTGCATTTTTTTGAAGTATAAGTATCTGAGAATATGTCCTGAAAATTTCAAGTCGATCCGAACAAAATTGACTGAGATATGAGCGTTGAAAGAGAAGAATCCGCGTTGAAAGAGCGTTGAAAGAGAAACTTTAAACGCGTTTTTCTCAAAATGGCATTTCTGAAGTCGGTGACCAAGATTACTCGAACACTAATGAACCAATCTTCTTGAAATTTTGCAGGCTTATTTAATACATAAAAATGTAGTCTTTAATCGTTCGATTTTTTTTTCGAAACAAATAGCGGTTTTATAGCCAAAAAACGGCCGTTTTTTCGTTAAAATCGAACCATTAACTTTGACTGTCCGCCATTTTGTGAAAAATGAATATTTTTTAAAATCCTTCGATTAAAGACTAGTTTATACTTATATTTGACTAAATCCATCCGCATTTTTTTTCAGATGATCCACTTCGCCGCAATGTTGGTCACCGCAAACCGTGTATATGAAAACATTATTCCCTTGACGGCCATTTGCCACTTAACAATGTAATATTTTTCAATAAAAAAAATTACTGAAAGTTCTTCAAGATGTGTTCTTTAAGATGGTATATTGATCGATTAAAAAAGTTTTGTAGTTTTCTTTAAAAAAATTCATGAAAAAAGCCTTTTTTGCGCTACAAGTGGGGGTAACGCCTTAAACTAACTTCCGGATAAGCTAGAGACTTGAAACTTTGAACATAGTTCAGATCTGGATGACAGACAACTAAACAGACAGGCAAGTCTGTCACAGAGAGAGAAAAAGAGAAACGAAATTGTGAAAGAAATAAAGAAATGAAAAATATAGTTTACTGAAAGCGAAAAATATTTTTAAAAAATAATAAAAATAATAATATTGATGGTGAATAGTGCATTGGTGATGCAGATCTAGAGACAGCCCCCCAATACAAGCGACGCCTAAAGAAGGAGCACCAAAACTTCACCCACACAAGCTAAAAAGCAGAAAATAAAATTATTAAAATACATTTTTTTGTGTAATCCACGTTTTTAAAACGGACTAAAAAGTATAAAATAATTTTCCTTATCCCCATACTGATTGTCCCGAAAAATTGTGATTGTGAGTTTTTAATAGCTCCGAAAATACTTGTAAGATTTAAAACGAACAACGCGGAGCGCATGCATAGATAATAGTAGGGAGAACACGGAGTAGCTGCTGTTGAGAAAACTCACACAACAGTACATATAATTTGCAGTGTAATAAAATTGTTAGTGACTTAGGTGAACTATTCATACATCAATTATTTATTACATGCTCCCCACGTTTTTCGTTTCAAATCTTACAAGTCTTTTCATATCTATTACAAATTCACAATCAGAAATTTTCAGGACCATCTGTATGGGGTTATAAATCTATATGTGGCTGGGAAAAATTATTTTATATTTTTTAGTCCGTTGTAAAAACGTGGTTTAAAAAAATTTATTCAAGTAATTTTTGATTCTCCATCCAGTACACGTATCATTCAGATCGAATTCACAACGTGTTCTAGTTGGATTTACGCATTATGATTACAATTCCGAAATCATTTATTCTCTCTTTTTAATTTATTATTAAATACTAGACTTGATGGGTGGTATATATGAGTCACTCCACAAAATAAAAATTATTCTTGGGCGCCACTGTCAGTGATCTCCTTGAAACTCCGTAAACCAAAAATGTATAAGAACTGTACATTTTTTTGAGCGATTGATTTATCCATGTCTGTATGCGATATTTTCTTTTTTTCGAGATTGATCGAATAATGGAAAACATTTTGTTTCGTGTTACAAAATCTGAACTAGCTGGTAAAAGAACTCGTTTTCCACGTAAAAATGTAGGAAGCTCATACAATTACGAGATAAATGAAATGACGAATTTTTTTACCATTGCCCAAATTTGCCTGGCAAATTTAATGTTTTTTTCAAAAAGCTGAGAATCTTTTACCTGAAATTGATTTGGAACCTCGATTGCCTGATAAAAATTTCGTTGATTAAATGGTCATCAATTTAAATAAAAATAATATCAACACGACGAAAGCCTTTACACGCTGAAAAAAAACAAGTCTTTTTTGTCGCTTAGAAATATAATATTCGATGCAGGTAGCTAAAACTTTTGTCAACATCGGAATATTCAAGGGGTAAGGCCACAGTAGAATTTAAAAAAAATCGATTTTTCCGCTAAAACGGTGCTTTATCATCATAAGAATAAGTTACTATTCGACTTATAGCAAGAAAATTTGTTTCCACCGACTGGAGCGTATAACGTAAGCCCACCTCTGGCACGGTCATAGAGTACCTAAAACTTTAAATTCCTTTTTCTCGAAACAGCATTTTTCCAATTGACGGGACAAATGACCAACAATTTTAACTCGATTTACTTCAAATTTAAAATTTATGTTCCTAATTGAATTTCGCAGAAAAGTACGTACGGAATTTCTGATTAATCGAAAACTTTTCATTGTAAGAGCACATTTATACGAAATTTTTCACTGAAAATTCATTCAAATACCTACAACTCAATTCAAATACCTACAAATTTTGAATGAAACAATATTGTTTAAATTCTACGTACTTCTCTAGGTATTCTAATGTATATTGACGAGAATATTTGTTTTTTGTTCTAGGTCAAAAATTGTGGATGCTAAATGTCACGCCGCGGAGCGCCTAAAAAAAGATAAAAGAAAATATTAGTGGTCGGCCATTTTTTACATTGTATATATATATTTTCTAATAGCTAGATATTCATACTCAATAAATGTGTAATTAATTTTATGAGTGAATCCCTTTTTCATGAGAAAACAAAATTGTTAAATTCGCACATAATTTTGTACCCGGTACTGTGGCCTAACGCCTTAAAAAAATATAATACACGTTTTTAAATAGTAACGGATTTGCATTTCATTTACTCCCGTTTAAACTTACGGTATACGTGGCTTGAAGAGTACATATCGTTGACAAAAAAATTTCAGCTATCTAGGAAAAAACCAAGTTCAATAAGAAAATTTCGACAATAGTGGAAAAAAATTTAGTTTAATCGCAATTTGTATAGCGTTTCGACCTTTGTGGTTGAAAATACATTTTTGTATTGAAAAGATCGAAATTATTCCACGCAAGACAAAAAGGAGAAACCGATGAAAGTCTCCATGTAAATGTGGAAAAACTAACGGCTAAAATAATTGAAATGTCCACAGGCTCCGAATTTTAACTTTGATATCTGTAACAAACATGCGTAGTTTCAAAAAACTCCGAAAATGAAAACTGACAACGGCGAGAACCAAACAAAATCCTCAAATAAAACTTCCCATGCATATCAATAATATCCCATTTTCAATGCACATCCGAAATGCACCGCGAAAATAGAGTCGTACTTTGGCATAAAAAATACAGAAATTATGGTACTCAAAATTTGTATGAATGATACAAGTTCCGACTAATGTGATTATCAATGCGTGCAAATTAAATAACACCAGGCTAAATGTAATTTTCCTTTTGTAGTGAGTGATGAAAACAAGTTGATCCGACATTTTGGGTGTTACTCCTGCGTACGCCTGCGTCCGGCATTGCAGACACTCATGTCCCCAGTACATGAAGGTAATGAACTGGGATTTGGTATACGTCTATGCCTTGGTGATGCTAGTCGGCGGAGAGTCCTCAGCTTGTGAACGTGCAGAATTGTAATACGCGTTCATAATCTTAATCGCCTAAAATGTTATTTTCTGAACACGGTCTTCCACTACAGGGCTGTTGATTCCTTTACCCTTACAGCGCTAATATTAAGACAACTGTACCGTACATCTCAATCGAACGTCCCCCTCAAAAACCGAAACCTGTTGGAGCAAGCAGATTATATGTAAATCTTAATCTTCGCAACTTATTTTGGGCGTGCGTGTGAAATGGAGCGACCTGGATGGAACGTTACGGCTCTACAGAAAGACGAGAAAATAAAAAGAAGACATCATTTTACTTGTAATTAATTTTACATTCAAGTCTATAATATTTACACACGTACGCAGACAATTTACATGTAGCGTATGCCCAAGCGGGTGATGCTGATCGCGACACATTATCAAGCAGTCGTGTGACATGGAGAGACATTAATAACCAAAATGAGCACGATTGTCGAAGCATTGAGAAACACCACAAGCTTTGTGATATATCTGTTCCAAGATTGTTCGTTGCTTCAAAACGCTTTAAATTCCTTTGTTGTTTCAACTTCCCTAAATATTTAAGGACACGAGCAAAAAACTCGGGCGAATTAAAAAAAATGTTATACATATCGCTAAGTGTGTGTGTGTGTGTGTTGAAATATAAATTCAGATATTGTAAAGAATCATTGTTTCTTATATTGTGTTCGCTTTTCTCTGCGTGTGTGTGCGCGCGCGCACGCGCGCGCGCGCGTGTGTGTTTGTGTGTGTGTGTGTGTGCGCGCGCGTGTGTGTGCGTGTGTGTGTGTGTGCATGCGTGCGTGCGTGTGTGTGTTTGTGTTTGTGTGTGTGCGTGAGTGTGCGTGGGTGTTTTTTTCCGTAAAATTGCGATCTGTCATTTATACTCTTCACAATAAATAATTGGGATGTGTTTACAAGGTACAGGGTGTATATGTTAGCGTCCAGTGACGCATCTTCATAGTGTGGTTGCGATTTAGTGTTATATTGTTTTTATTATTGTTATTATTTGGTTTGTTTGGTTTATGTTATAACTTTGTAGTTTTGCTGGAAGCGACGTGGGAGGTCCAAAGGCTTATGGCGCTTCAAGCGCGTTGTTTCTGCACGCCGTTCCAGTAGTTGCGTGGCAAGGTTGTTGGGGTGGATGTGAATTCTTTTCAGGTAGTTGGTGCTGTGCCCTTGGATTTCTTGCCGGACTGTATTGATTTGGAGGTCGTTGTGGATGGTTTCATTAGAGACATACCATGGGGCGTTTAGCAGCGTACGAAGTGCCTTAGATTGGGCGCGTTGAATGGTATTGAGGTTTCTTTCGCTTGCTGTTCCCCATAATTGAATCCCGTATGTCCATATCGGCTTTGTTATTGATTTGTAAAGTAGTATTTTGTTGTTAAGTGATAACTGCGATTTCCTTCCGAGTAGCCAGTGCATACTATGGAGTTTGGTGTTCATTTCTTTTCTCTTCATTGCAATGTGTTTTTTCCATGTCAGTCTTCGCTCGAGGTACATTCCCAAATATTTTACGCTGTCTTGTTGTGGGAGTGGTTGACCATTCAGGTTGACCGGAGGACAGTTTCCTCTTCGCAATGCAAATGTAACATGGGTGGATTTGTTTTCGCTTGCCTTGATTCGCCATCGGTTGAGCCAGTCCTGTATGTCTGCCAGTTCTTCTTGTAGGGCGTTTGAGGCTGCGAACGGATCCTTGTTCGGGGTCAGTAATGCTGTGTCGTCGGCAAATGTTGCCGCTGTGACCCCTCGTCGTACCGGTAAGTCGGCTGTATGTAGGGTGTACAATACCGGTCCTAGAACACTACGTTGAGGTACACCTGATCGTATCTCATGGATGTTGGAGACATCCTGCCCGTACCTTACTTGGAACCGACGATCTTTGAGATAGGATGAGAAAAGAGTAAAATATTGAGGCAGTGATTGTTTTATTTTGAATAGAAGACCCAGGTGCCAGACTTTATCGAAAGCTTGTTGTATGTCTAGAAATGCTGCAGAGCAGTATTCTTTTTTTTCTAGGGACCGCGATATTACTCTCGCTACCCTGTGTACTTGTTCGATGGTTGAGTGCTGGCTCCTGAACCCGAATTGATGCTCTGGGATTGCGTTGATATAATCTATAAATGATTTTATTCTTCTTAGGAGCAGCTTTTCGAACAGTTTCGACATGATTGGCAGTAAGCGTGCGTGAGTAAACGTCGACATGTTTTTCCGTGAATGTCATAAAAGCGAAGAAGCTCGAGTGACCAACAACTAAATAATGCGACAAGTGGCCTCTATAGAGATTCACAGGTCGACTGCGCTTGTAGCATGCAAGTGAAATCTGAGGGTTACGGGAACTTCAGGAGTGGATATATATCCACTAAAAGTTGCAATATTCTGGCGATTATGTTTAACCTTCGGTTAAAATATAATCGGTATAAATAATAATAATAAACCTTCGGTATAAATAATTCACTAACGACAGGGGAAAAATTAATGAATCCAGAAAAAGAGCAATGGTGTATGGTATTGTATATAGGTATAATGTTAGAATTTTCGTTAAACAAAAACACGTTACAACGCTTGTATAGACTTTGTTAGGTTGTTTGCAAATTGTCTTGCTCATTGGCATTCGGAGGCTCACCAGACATTCTTGATTATTGACGTGTATCGTTCGTCGTCCCAAGCACAAATACAAACAATTATGTCTGACAACCAGATACGAGGTATTTAAGTTCACAATATTTTTGTTTTTAATGAATTCCAGCTCTAGAAAAAAGGCGAAGCCGAAATTTTACCTGACTTTCATGAAGCTTCGAGCTAACATCCGTGAGAGTTGGAATAAAGTAAAATAGCCAAACTTGCCACTTTTGATAATTCTTGCAGCGGGCAACCCACTTTTAATGATTTATGCCAGGAGAGAAAGAGCATTTCAGAAGCCGTACGACGGGTTTCATTGCTGAAATTTTCAAAATATGTATTTGCCGTAAAGCATTGCTAGTATTTTAAATACTGGGGTACTAGGATGATGGAAACGGCTCCCTTCATTTCTGACTTCTGTCCAAGATTAATTTCTGTTATCGGTGATGATCCACAATAAATGCATACTGGAATATGCATGAGTAATGAAAATATATCTTCGCAGGTCTTTAAATAGAAATTAAAAAGATCCCTGAATAGAAAACACATTCGAATGGGCAAAGTAGACACGTCACGAAGAGGGCTCGCCAGTGGATTTCGAACTTTCCGAGGAGTCAAATTGAAGACAATATTAGCCCCGGTTCGTTTGCTACGGAAAACATGATTTCTACAATGTTGTATTACTTGATCGCTCCGCAAAAGAAGTTATTTCTCTCGTGAAATTATTTAATGACTTCTGTCATCAACGGTGCATCTGGGACAAGAAAACTAAAAAAATGAAAAATTGAAAAAAAAATTCTATAAGTAAACAAATCCACACAAAAAAACAATCGAACA
The DNA here is from genome assembly GCA_963210295.1 of Ophion ellenae. Lineage (NCBI taxonomy): Eukaryota > Metazoa > Arthropoda > Insecta > Hymenoptera > Ichneumonidae > Ophion > Ophion ellenae. Next base: position 19,714,986 of record OY723388.1, read on the forward strand.
TATCGATAAATGCACAAACCGATTTAAAAAATCGTATGACAAACCCAATCAGTTAAAAAATTAGGAAAAACGACGAAAAGAAAGTTTCAAACAAACTCGGAAAATCGAGAAAAAAAGAAACGCAGAAAAAAACCGAATCGAAAAATATTAACAAATGAACTCCTCTCTCCCAGCCGCCCACAAGCATACACGCACATCCGCACATATTCTCAACGTGATTGGGAACTGAAAGGCGAACTCAAACTAAAGCCAGCAGGCCTACTTTTGGCACTTTCAAACTCCGGGGCAACAGAGTTTAATGCCTTTTATTACTTCTGTAAAGGGGTCCTTCCCCAAATTTTCCACAGCCGACGCCACATGAATTCACACATATGATCGGCAACTGTATTTGCGTGGATACCACCTCGCGATAATTCACGCCACACCGACCGCCATGAGGATTCTATATTTTGCGTATGGGCCCTTGTTTCCAAATTTACGAACTCTACTGAATGGTTAACGATACCGTATTGATAACCATCTAAATTGAGATCTCCGTACCCTTTGCAACAGTCTATCTGAATAGTTATTCCATGTTCTGCATGCTTTTGGATTAATTCTAGAAGGGTTTGTTTGTCCCTTTCATTGTCGGAACATATCTCAGTACGATAGTTCTTGTGGTGGCCACGATGGATCATGCCGACGATCCAATGACCTTCGACTACACCCCCACACTCATATTTTCTGCGCCCGATTTTACATTCGTTAATTTCTACTATTTCCCCTATATCACCGAAATAACCCTCTTCTTAGAAATACTCGTCAAGTGCAACCATGCAGACCTCCCTACAAAAAGATAATCGGTCTGCTACCGTTTCCGTTGAAACAGTTTGACCTTCAACCATCGTGCTTTCTCTTATTATTTGTTTTGAAGCTTATGTGATTCGCAAAACAATAAGTTATTATTATGCACGCTTCAGGTGAAATATGGCACCTGTTGAACCGAGTTTTTTCCGCCACTGTTGAACCGTGCCGATATTGTCGACTTTTCTGGCATTCAAATTGTGCGCAACTGACAGTATCCTCATTAACTGTCATTATCTTTTTATGTTTTCGACAATATCTCGTTTTGGGAATCAATTCAATGTTGCGTAACCATTGTAGAGTGCGAGAGTGATCGGACGGTATCGGAACAAATTTTGAAAAATTATAAGTTTCGTCCATTTTTCAAAATGTGAATGCTGATGTGAATCACATTCACATCACTCATCACATTCACATCATCATGTGATGTGTGATGTGATGTGTGATGTGAATGTGATGTGAATGTGATGTGAATGTGATGTGAATGTGATGTGAATGTGATGTGAATGTGATGTGAATGTGATGTGAATGTGATGTGAATATGATGTGAATGTGATGAGAATGTGATGTGAAGGTGATGTGAATGTGATGTGAAGGTGATGTGAATGTGATGTGAATGTGAATGTGATGTGAATGTGATGTGAATGTGATGTGAATGTGATGTGAATGTGATGTGAATGTAATGTGAATGTAATGTGAATGTGATGTGAATGTGATGTGAATGTACTGAGAATGTGATGTGTGATGTGAATGCGATGTGTGATCTGAATTTGATGTGTGATGTGAATGCGATGTGTGATCTGAATTTGATGTGTGATGTGATGTATGATATAAATGTGACGTGTGATGTGTGATACGAATGTGAATGTAATGATGTATGATGAGAAATTGGTGATGTGTGATATGAACAGTGGAGAACACTTTTTTGTTTCATTTACCAATAGATGAAATGGGCATACAGCATTCAGTGGTTTATGTTGATAATTATATCGTGACTTACATAAGCGCTTCGTGGGAAGTGGTCGGTGAGCGCACCATGCCAGCAACAAGTGAAGTCGGAGGAGTGGAGATATCGATCGGTCGTGGCGAACGATATAGATATACTCGTGCGGGCTGAAAAACTTTAAAATTCGATTTCTCGGAAGCTGTTGGAATGCGCCAAAAATGCCTTTAGAGGATCACTTCATGTATTAAATGGAACAACTGTGAACAATGTCCGCCAAATCTGGTGTACCAACTTTTCAGAAGTTTATCCATGATCGGCGCAATAAAAACTTAGACATTCGTTACAAATTGTAATGAAGGCGCGTTATTGATGGAGAGTAAACTACGCGAGGAGTTTGGAACTCCATAAAAAAGCCTATTGCAAACAGGACGAGTTACGGTCTGTAGCGCTCCTAGGCAAATCTCTTTTTTCGTCAACCGCCCTTCCTCTGCGCTCCATTGCTTGTTGCCCAAAAGTTATTCATCAAATCAAATGCAGAAGCATGCGACAAATAATATTCAAACAGTTGGGTGAAAGTGGGTTATTTCTACAATAATTCAACCGAAGTAATCTCTACGAGATTTCGACCGCCCGAATTCTGTTACAAGGTTGTCGATCTTGATAGCCCTCGTTACTTCTACTTCGACATACAAGGTAGGAAAGAGCATTGAGGCACGCTTGTGATATGGTATGTACATCATTGATATGGTACATCTTTCATTGAATGCGGACTTCGTGGGATCATAAATTTGATTGCCACTTGCGTAACACATTGCGGCAATTTATGGTTTCTGACCAGAAATTTTAGTAAACGAAATCCTTCGCCGATCTTTTTTCCTTAGCCATGCACGCCAAGTCGTTGCACAGCATTTCTAATGTACTTGTGTCGTGCATACAATGTACCGTATGTAATGATAATATCCGTTATTTTTATAATGCCGATTTGATTTTTAAAAATAAAAATAAACTGTTATTTCTGAGGTTTAGCAAATTTGTGTACAGCATTTCTAGTAAACTTGCTTGGCTATTTTATAAGAAGTGGTTTCACTTTTCTATACACATAAAACGAAACAATACAATAAAACCACTGTTTGAATTGAAATAAAAAATATTTTGAATTGAATCAGAAGTTTCTATACGGTAAAACAAGCGATAACGATTTCGTGGGGGATTTTTATCACTTTTCGTTCTTTGCGAACTTTAAAAAAAATTCAAAGAGATTTTAAGGAGTTAAAAAATCTCACAGAGGTAACTGTGTATACATGTACACGGATATGATGTATAATATATATATATAGATATATATATATATATATATATATATATATATAAACCCTGGGTAAATACTTAACGATCAATTCCACGCCAAATCGTCGAGTGCCTTAGTCTTCAACTTTTCAGGCCATCTACACTGTCGCTAAAAAGTTGAAAGCAACCCGACATTTCGCGTTTGAACTTCGAACTATTTTCGGGAATAAACGATAATATAGAGTAGAAACAAGCACTGCACACCTCTAAGACATGACTCAGGGGTTAATTTACAAGTGGCAAATACTCCCTGCATTGCGAAGCTCTCATTCTACATAAACAAACTCTGCGAAAATAGTCGTCAAATACGGACTTGCAAAATAAGTTCAATAAAAAGTATTGGATGCTCTCGGAATCATGCCGAAAAAGCGAACATTTGCGGGGTTAAAGGTGAACGAAGTCTCCTGGTCCAAGAATGCAAGTAAGTCTGGAGCTGTCAATTCAACTCCGAACGTCTTGCAAAATTCTGCAAGGTCGCTATGTAGTTTGTCTGGCAAGAAAACGGTATCCCGAGATCAAACGCTCGATTCGTCATGCTTTCTCACAAACATGCGCATTCTTACAGGTATTCATGAGGATTATTACAGCGGTTGCCCGCAACCCCTAACGCTCATGGTAAACCGTGTATGATCGAGTTGCTCACGCGTAACAAATAAATATGTATAATGAGTACTTACATGGATGTATACAATACATCGTACACCTGAAGATTTTCATCTCGCGAATTTGCGCAGATTATTATTGTGACGACCCACGATTGCCTGGCAGAAGCCGCTAATTCGGTCAAATAACGGAAATTCATTGCTCGAGGTTTGCGCGCGGTCGGGTATAGCAGGTATGGACATATTTAAGGTGAAGAATCAACATTTATTTCAATCGAAGATACGCCGCTCTACAATAAATACAATACCAGAGTACCGTACGTCTATCAAATTAGAATTTACTTAAGGGGTCGTCGATTAATCACATGAGGTTTTTTAGGCCACTTTTTGAACCCCGCCCCCTCCCCCATGGTGATATGTGGTGAGGTTTTTAGCCAGCCCCCCCCCCCCCCCCCACATCACGTGTATTTTTTTGTTAAGAAACGTCTGACACAAGCGATAGAGAGTGCGGTATTTTTTTATGAAAAACGAAATAATATATAAGTATTGTCAGCATATTTAAATGACATTGTCCGCGCAGTTACAAAAAAAATAGACGTGATATGTCACAACACCCCCCGTCCCCGCAGCGTGATCAATCGTGATGTTATCCAAACCCCCCCCCCCCTCTATTTGAGCCTCACATGAATGGATGACCCCTAACGAGTATGAATATATTTCGTTCCAATAAACAGGTGGGTCAAGTTCATCAAACAGCATTGGTGGCATTAAAGAATTGTTACAAAATCTAACATAAATGTTATCAAACGAATACTATTGATTGGATCGTGTTTTATTTTCAATGAAAATTGTGGTTATTTCTGTGGAATAATTATTAGCCAAAACTAAACTGCTTACTTCTAAGTGCTTACTTCTAAACCAGAACATTAAGAGGTCCCGGGTTCGAATTCCAGCGATGTAGGCTCGGAAAGAAATAGATACGGGCGTCATATAGCTCCGGTTATACGCGGTGTGCGTGGCGTGTGTGTCGTATATGTATTAACATGCTGCCCAGGATTCATTTCTGATGAAACGCGACGGAGCTCCGGGGCTGAAAAGCAAACTCGGGATCGGCTGTATTGGTATAGGTTTTCCGTAGTTTTCCTATGCCCAAGGCAGATCTGTCATGGGCAATGCGATATGAAGAAAGGAGACGGCTACGGCCGCAAGGTAGAGAAAATAGAATAAGGTAACCACATAAAAAGGTGAAACACCCCGTACAATGGAAAATATCCACATCAAGCATTCACAACTTTATTTCGTATTGCAAAAATCATGTCACCGAGTTGATGTGCATTCATCTTCTGAGTTTATCCACTCTTTGTTTAATCTACTTCGTGGCAAATATATTTAGGAAGAATCTACCATACTTTTCACGCAATATGCAATTCTCTCGATCGTTCCATTTTTGCTACCGTAAACAAGCCGTTAACCTGCCGCTTTCATTTTGTGAATGTCTTATTTGTTTTCCGCGAGTTTAGTTAAAAGCATCACTTGATCGTTCCCGAATCTTCAGCTATGTATCTAGTCGCATACTCAGCAGTTATGAAAATTCGATACCAACAGCAAATTCAGATGATTGGGTTTTACAATTGATACAATTTTTCTGCGTGTGCATTTCCTACAAAAGCTTACTTAGAATCTAGAAGATGACTACCTATGTCAATAAAAAGTGCATATTAAATGTGCTTCAGTATTGCTGAGATTCTTTCTGGTGAGTGTTTTTTGGAATAGATAGTAACCATAGTTTCGTCCTCCAGACATACATACGTGATAACGTTGTTCCGCTCGCGACATATTTTCAGAACGTAAAAGCGGTTGCTGGTTTGCGCATCCTGTCAGAGAGTATCTACGGACATTATTTATCATTCGAATAGTATGACTTCACAGACATATTAGCCACGTCATATGTGCTTAGTTGTCAGAGTATTTTGTGCCAAAAGAGTGGTTGCCCAACAAATAATTCATTTTGTTTCCAATATTCTGATGATAACAAACTTCACAAGAATACGTACAGCTTTTGTGAGATATAAATGTTATGTTAATTTTTCCAACAATAACATTCTTTCGTTTCATTTAAAGTGTATTTCACAATACTGCTCAAGTAATTTGATATTTATGTTTAACTCCGTCGTAACTTGAGATTTTTTCAAAATATCAGACAAAATAGGTATGAATACATTTTTTATTTTTCGTCTTCCGGTATTGTTGCTATTCGGTATACGGAATATGCACGACTGCTTGACGTCGCGATTTGATGTGTTTCAATACGCGATGCAGAACGATCTCGCCTATGAAGACCAATATCGACATTGTGTAACAGCAGATAGCTACTGTCATAAATTGACGACGAAGCGCGATCATACTCTGTTGTCCCTCAAGCACTCCGATCTCCTCGTCATCGTTGCGTTCGACCCCTTCGTTTTTCGCGTCTTCGTACAACTTATTGAACAGTCCTGCATTCTGCATTCGACCGATGATAATGTCTATAGAGGAACGATAGGGCGATCTCTTGCCAAGATCGAATGCGACACTTTCCGACCAAAAACAAGGTTTCGCAAGTTTCATGGTGAGATCCCCATTCGTTTTACTCCTTGCCACTAGTACTGCAGCTCTGGATTTATCAACAAAACAAGTGACGGTCTTCCATCGGGCAACGCGCTGTGCACAAGCCATCACAGGTTCATTCAACATAATACTTTTGTCCATTAAATTCTTCCAGGCGCCCTCAGCATCGTGGAATGTTTTGTTGTAGCCGAACATTCTCACGAGCGGTATCAATACCGAATCGTCCAGGTCTTCAATGGACTCGAAGGCCATCTCTTCGGTGAACGCTAAACTTATGCTCGTCAGAGCTTTGTAAATGTTCGACGAGTAAATGGACGAAATCAGGAGCAGGGATGCGAGCATAACACGCTCGGCGGTTCTACGCGGTTGTTGAGACACGGAGACTCCAAAAAATACTCGTGCGACGATGAACGGTTCCCACACGCGGAGTGAAAAGCGCAATATGCTCGCGACGATCCAGTAGACCACGATTGTACCAAAACTGAGAAGGAAAGCGGCAAATAAGTCTGTAGAGCCGAAGCGTTTCGGGATTAACAGAACTGGCACCAATGCACACGATTCATCGACCGTGATCGGAATCGTGCTCATACTGTTACATCTGGATGGACTGACACGTGCGTGTAAATAAGTGCTGATGTCCATCTTAGAAGCTTCTCCAGATGCATAAAAAAATGTATGCTCATCCGATGATTCGATGGATCCAAATTTCTTCAATACTTTGAACGGCAGATATTTCAACGATGCATTCAATTTCCGAGCAATTGATTGAATCAACAGAACGTCAGCACCACCAATAGATATAGGCTCGTCGGATTCGTTGAACGGGAACTGAGAACGGTGTAGAATTGGGTACTACGACTCTGAGAGGATAACCAGCCAAGTTATCAACTTTGTTTGGAAACAATTCGCCGCCCTTCGACCAGTTGCTCCTCATATATTCTTGTTTAAATGGATTGAACTGATGGACAATTGGTAGGCTGAACTCGTAATTGTTTATTAGAAAACCTCTCGATACTCTCTTCTCAACCCACTCGAGAATTGTTAAGTCGAGCATTTTTTTGGTCCAAGCGTATTGCAACAATTCCTCGAGGCTCTTCCTCAACACTGGAACGATGGATAATATCAGATATCGCGGATGATAGTCAAATGATGCCATCTCAGCTACGGCATCAATGAAACTTGTTGATGGTAAATTTAGTCCGACATCGCGATAGTCGTGGACGAGAAGGAAGAAAGTTGCCATAGCGGTCACTGAAATAGGATTCCCAGCGGCATTGACACACGATGTATTCACTTCTTCTTGATCGTCGGTTTGGTTTATTCTCACAACGGGAAGCCTTTGCCCCAACTTGACAAATACCTCATTGATTATTGGGCTCGCAATCCCTTTGTTTCCCGCCACTTTAGTGATGAGTACCACTTGACGAGCTCCCGATTCTTCGGCGATATATCGAGTCACATTGTCCACCCAGTCGGTAGACCGGACAATATTCATGGCCATTCCGAAAAAAAACGCTACTCGAACTATCCAGGCCATACTCACTACGTACTTTTTCTTGCGATATGTTTTTCAGGGCCAAACGAGTTTGTCCATTCAGCGAGTCTGTATACTCGCGGTTCTAAATCTTCGTATATTTCGTGAAGCTTATGCACGTCCAGGGTAGACACACCTGTCGAGACTAGGCAGAACGCTCGAATGTGTTCACTCAGTTGGCTGAGAGCGTGCTCTCGAATATTAAACGGATGAGCATGTATGGCAGATCGATATCAATGAAAAGTTTCCATTCGTCGCATTTTACGACTGGGAGGTTCCTATCTATACACATTGCCCTATGGGATGCGATGATAACGTCTTCTATACACAATTGCTGTAAATTACTCCAATGGCGTGTTGGCTGTCGTCGCGCAGTCTACTCGAACTATGAATGATCGCTGTTTTGCACATACTTTGTACACTTTCGTGTCGACATTTTCATCCGTTCAAGCGCAGGCTGACATTCCATCGCTCGATACCTTTTACATCTTTCCCAGGCAATTATCGATGGGCAGCACGGAACAATTCCGCATTACGTAACATCCTTAACTCATTGGTCAACTTCTCTCTTTAGCGTTTCTGCGGCAGAAGTCGCGGTGCCGATGTAGCCTTTTTCGATTATTGGCACACGGTTCGATGAATTACTAGATGCGCAACTAAGTTCCCGGGTTTTACACGTGGATGGCGCTAGCGACACATGTAGTCGGCATACAGGTCTGAAATTTGGTGTCTTTATAGCTTGGACATCTGTTAAGAATACCCAGTCGTAATATAAACAAATATCGCAACACAACGACCTTTTTTCTAACCTCGAAAATGTCAAAGTTTGTGCCAAATAAACAGCATTTGCGGGGAGCATTGCTGTTCTGCTTCAACCTAAAAAAACAGCAGCTGAAGCACGTTGGTTACTTGGGGAGGCCTACGGCGAACATATACCATCAAAAACAACAACGTGTGAAGACCGCAAACATTTGCGGACGCCGATCTGCAAGCGTTATTGGATGAAGATGACACTCAAACAGAAGATCAACTTGCCGAGGCATTAAATGTGACTCGGCAATGTATTTCGAAACGTTTGCACGCCATGGGAAAAATTCATAAGGAAGGAAAGTGGGTGCCGCATGAGTTGACTGAGAGACAAATGGAAAATCGAAAAGGCACTTCCTGCATACCTACCCCGTATGCGGGGCAAGATGGTGAAGCGCTGGGAGAATGATGGGGCGCGAATTATTGGCATTTTCCGGATATAAAAGTGGTTTCTGTCGCAAAACCAGCAATTTGATAAGCCAATCGTCTAACAAGGAACATCCCTCAGGTGACACCCTTCGATTTTGTTGAAATTTGGATATGATATAAAGCACCGAAAAGTAAGCGATACGTATTTTTTTATCGGCGAAAATACGGTTTTAAGGACTGAAACGCACCCTCAAGAATGGGGATGTTTTTCTTTTTTCGTCGATAACGTTTTAACGGTACGTGATATTAAAAAATTTCAAATTGCAACAATGTTTATTTTTTTGTGCACTATAGATTGGAGATGAGAACGATACCGTTATAGACGAAAAACGAAAAACACCCCTATTTTCGAGGGTTCGTTTCTCCCCTTGAAACCGTTTTTCCGCCGATTAAAAAAAACACGTATCGATTACTTTTCGGTGCTTTATAACATATATAAATTTCAACAAAATCGAAGGGTGTCACCTGAGGGATGTGCCTTGTAAGTTCTGTAGTATTTTTTTTAACTTCCAGCGGTACAGGATTCTTTCCCCTTGATACATACCCCATATTCCAGTTTATATCCCCACCTTGCAGCCGCAGCCGACTTCCCCCTCTGTATCGCATTCATCATGACATTTCTGCCATGGGTATAGGGAAACTGCGGAAAACCTATATCAATACAGCCGGTCCCGAGTTCGCTTCCCAGTCTCGGAGCTAGACGCGTTTCGTCGAGAAATAACTCCCAGGCTACAGTACACTCACATGACACACACGCACGTACCGGTCCGTGTGCGCGATAGACGTGTAGAACTGGAGCTACGTCACGCCCGTGTTTTTATTTCTCTCCAAAACTACGAGACGGCGATTCGAACCCGCGACCTCCCGATGTGCTGATTCCAGAGGCAAGCACGCTAACCACTAGACCAGCACATCGGTTCTCTAAGTTCTGTAGTATTTAGTCCGAATAACCTTGCTTCCATATCATTTTAATCATTTGAGAGTTATTTTTCTTCCCCTGGGAGAAACACCGATTGAAGAGGAACCAAAGGCTTTACTAGTTTCATTTCACCCTTTCTAACGTAAATAGTGGTACGTTGCAAAACGTTGCGGCTTTGCGATGGCTTGTATTCATCTTGCCCCATTAGACGGTTCACGAATTAACAAAAAATCACGCAATAACTTCGAAAATTTCTGACAAATCGTTTTTATTATATTAACAATTAGTACTTTCATTGTGATTACCTATCTGTCTCTAATCAATATTAGCAACTCAAATGAACTGATGATGGTAAACTTCATGAAAAATTAGATCGTTTTGTCAAAAAATCGATATTGTTTACTCATCCGAGACGCGTGCTTCTGCCACAGTTGATCCTTTCACACTCATTCATCTCCCCGTCGCCCCTCCAAACCCCAACTGGAGGACTGTGCTCGCACACATTATTGAGTAGCTAGGTTTGTGATTCATCTTACCCCGCGTATTCCGCTTGCCCCGATTTCCACTATGTACACATATGGAGGGCATATTGGAAACGGATAGAAATCCCCCATCTTCGAACAACATTATTAGCTCCACCAAAAACTCGTACCAAATTCGAGCTTCCTAATTAAAGTTTAAGTGATCGCGCTAAATGAGCTTTTCCCCCTCTCATCTATCCGGGAAATTTTCTCTCTACTTCCAACCTTCAATAACTCAACGACTCATTAGTCCTTCTCCTATTCAGTCGTAGATCCTTGAAGCTGACTCTGGCAGCCTCAAGATGTCTTTTTGTACGTTGATACCATTTTTTTTCTCCTAAAGAATAATTATTAAAAAGATCTATCGACCTTCAATCCAGAATTAAAAAAAAACCTTTTCTGAACAGTTGCAATTAGTGTAAAAATAATGGTATTGGAAGAGATTAAAAGAAATGAAATAAAAGCCTTGTTAAGCTGTCATCTTTAAACACCTTAAACCGGTTCCGAGAAATATTAAGCACTTAAATTGCTTGAAGTTGACCGAAAAGAGCCAACTTTTTGTTTGATTTTTGTATATTGTTGACTTTTGTTTGTATATTGGTTACTCAATCGCGCCAAAACGGCTGAACGGATTTGGATGAACGCCAAGTAATAAAAAATCCCGTCGAAAACATTGTTGCTTGTTTTACCTTATAAAAAATTGTAGTTCACCGTAAAGATAACAATTATTCGTTGTGAGTCAAACAACGGCTGTATTATATTTTTTCCATTAATCAATTATACAAAAAAGTGCAATGATTTATAAACTAGCCAAATATAATTTACGTATTTTGCAAGTGTACAAGGAATGTTGAACTTATTATTGTTAAACCCCAGAAATAGAATTTTTCTAAATCTTTCATGACTATTTAAAAAAAATCATATTATTATTATAAAAAACTGACAACAGCATTATATAAAAATATAACATATGTAATACACAAGTGGACTGGAAATACTCAGCATGCACGGTTAAGAAAAAATGCTCCGAAAGATGCAACATTTTCCGTTCCTACTGCCTGCATAAATAACGTTTGCGATAGTATATATATTATTTTAAACTTTAGCGTCGCAACAATTGTGGTTAAAACAATAATGACTTTCCTTCAAAATTTTACCAAATTTCCAAACTTTGATCATTCGAGTTACCAGGATAGAAAAATCGAAGCAACTTAACGCCTTGCATACTTTTTGTGGATACTATGAAGTCAGTAAAAATGCCTGAACATAATGGTTGCGATGGTTATCTGCAAAGATATCGTATCGATGGTTATCTGCGAAGATATCGTCGTTTGTAATTTAAGCCAAACACCATTTTTTTATATTGGTTTATATCGATATAATATGTCAATATTTTGAAATTAAAAAATTGATTTTTTTCCCTACAGGACATACTCACAGCTTTCCAGCTTTCCGGAACTCCTAATCAGCTTTCTGTACGATGATTGATTGATGAGATATCAAAAGCGTCGTTTTGACTTTGATTGCCCATATATATGCGACAAATCATCGTACAGCCCTCATTCAAAACAACCTAAAGGGGAGAAATAAGGTAAAGGGAACTTCATTGATGGAGGAATCTTCAGGGATGGCGTAATTGATAGAAAAATAATTCATTGGACCTTGTGGACCGTTTTTTTTTAAACCGAAAAAATGCGAAGATTTTTCCTTCGTTATTTATTTATTTTTTATTCGTTAGCTTTTAAGGGTTTACATAATTTTTAAGCGAAGAGGACGGACGAGCATTCGTGTGTAACTCTAAACTCCCGATACGTTAAATTCGGTCCTCGTTAAGTATTAGAGTCTTGCGACTAGTCGGTCAACCAGCCTTATTATTTGTCATTTTCTCACCATGTGGATAAAGATCGTCGTCAAATATGCTGCAAAATACATTAAAAACGCGAGAGTAAAATTTAATGGCTGCTACAATTATTTCGCATGTCATAAAAACGTTTTCACCATTGTGTACATAGTTTTATTGCAACGAACGTCAGTGGGCCAAGTGCATATCGTATTGCTGTCAGTAAAATTGTAATTGTCGACAATATATCGAAGTTAGCGCCAAAATGTATAGGCACGTGACCCATAAACGGTCGACATGAAATTATACCTCAACAGGAAAAAGAATAAAAGAGGAAATGCCCGTTTGTGTGTTCAATTCGAAATTACACTTTTTTCTATTGTAATGAGCTAGCATGTGCGAGTATACGAACATGCATCTTTTTTATTGTACAACTGTCATGTGTCTATTTCAACATACTTTTTTTTAAGTCTACGACCATTCAACATCGCTCAGTAATTACATTTTCTTTTTATCCTTGTTTTATCCCCTTTCCCGTGGAATTCCCAAGTCGCTGAGGAGACCAAACACTGCGGGTCACAAAGTGCGATAAAATGTCAACATACGCTGACCTTTAACATCTCTCGTGGGCTCACCTATTTCCTCGCTCGGAGTGCAAAACATTTGCATGCAAGGCCTCAACTCCTGCGCCATACCTTGGCCGCCCAGCTTACTACCCCTGCGCTCGATAGGCACCCTCAAGGCTTGCCTATCCAGGCGGACGGTTACTCCACCCCGTAGCCAACGGACCTCGAGGCTTCTTTGGCAAGCCATATCTGGGCGACTACATAACCGAATCCGTATGATGTATCGATGTATCTACTCTTAAAGCGTGCTGCTCCTCATGGTTGCTCAACTGCATTCCGAATGATTTGCTAACTCCATATTTCCTGATACCCGTGCAAGATCCTTTCACACGTTGAAATGGTGGTAATACAATACATTATTACCATTTTTTATTATCGAGGATTTTTAACAAGAAAGGTAAATAGATATTTCATATGAAAAATATGATAAAATTGCTATTTTCAAATTTTAATACTAATGATTATTGATTTGGGTGACTACATTGGGACAATATATTGGAATTGCAGGAACATTTACTGTATGCAAATTCGGATATTTTTATTCAAATATGTATTTTATGCATTGCAAACGACAATATATTAGAATCAAATATATATGCATCTGAAGTGTATCAAGGTATCAAGGTATCAAGATGTATCAAGGTATATTTGACCTCAATAAAAAATATATTAAAAACATGTAAGGTCCTCGTTGGCCGTGAGACAAAAACGAACATCATTTGACTTAAATAGATTTAATTTAAACCAAATAGACTTTCAAGAGTGTAATGAAACAGAAGGATCAACGTATCGATTGACAATATGAACAAAAATAACTGAAGTCGGAGAATTAATAAATGAATCAGTTATCAGGCGCAGTCGGAATAAGGTGTTGCTTATTTTTAGGTACTACCCAAAGTTACCTTGACTTACGTTGCGAACAATTAAATTCGCAGTCTTGTTGGCAAAAAAATTTCGTGTCACTGATTCGTCAGTACGCAATATTTTTGCACTTACGCAGTGAGCTGGTATAACATTATATTAACGTTTAGTATGCCCTGGACACAGAGATACGTCATTAATTTTTGTTCATTATCAATTTTGATTACCTATGTTGCAAAGAATTTTATCGAGACAATGTATTCAACAAAATCCGCCATTTTTGGTTCGTTTTTTCATCCCTGATAAGACAGAGAAGGATGCGAAGAAATTCCTGCGAATAAATAATAAATTAAAAATTGTCTCATTTTATTCAAATTTTTATCCGAATTAGAACTATAAAAATTACAAAATGCCCTCAAAATGTATTGGGCTGATTCGGTAATTAAAAAATCTACAGATATTACACAGAGTTCATCTATTTCATAGCATTTCATAGCAATGTAATCAGACTTTTCGGGTAACGAAAAACAGGTACATGCAAATAATATGAGTTGGTCTTTATTATTTATCAAGAAATATTGAAACATTGAGGTACATAATTGGATTTGTTTGGTTGTTTGGGTTTCTTTGATTGTTTGCGTATGTTTAGGTTTGTTTGTATAATAATTGTTATATAATTTTTTGATTAACGACAAGATTAAAATTGGGTAGGAAGAGGGAATTTTTAAACCGCTCACAGGCATTCAGAATATTGCAGCTCCCCCCACTCTACTATAACACAGTAGCAGTGGAGTGAGGGTAGCGTTAGTTTCGTGTGGCATCCAGCTAACCGATACCCCTGTACCCAGCCTACACTCAGAAAAACGTTTGGTACCGTTAAAAAAAATTGTTTGAATCAACCAAATCCTGCAGTTGCGGGTGGCGAACGATATGAACGATTGAATCGACTGCGAGATTTGGTTGATTTACAAATATATATTTATTTTCGGCAACCAAACTTCTTCTTGATGCAAAAACGCACAGAGTACTTTCAATTCTAATTCCGGTGTCCTGAACCCAAACTTTATTTGAACATACTGAACGGTTGGGTCGATAATCTCTCCCTTAAAAGCATTGTCAAAATATATAGTTCAACGAAAAACATATACAGTAGAATGAAACATGTGTGCATTGAATGAGTTGCAGAGCATATTTCAGTCGATACATAATATTTTTGATAAAAGTTCATGTTCAGTCCGTACCACTGAAGATATATTTTAAAAGAAAACCCCCCAACGCTGCTATAGTCGATCCAACTATATGTTGGTTTGCCCTGAATGACGGAGTAGGTTCTGACAACTGATATAACATAGTTGAAGCTACATACACTATGTTCAATCGAAATTGGTTTTACACCAATCGAATAAATGGCAGATCGCGCATCAGCTTAATATGAACCAAATAAACATCGAGTCACTCTAATAAAATTTCTATGTGAGCATATGCAACGTATACATTGAATTGGTAGAAAATCAATGGAATATAAATCATCGAAGAAAGTATTCTCCCTACGATGAATTATAAATACAAATGGAAGACGAAGACAATAAGGTAAATAGATCCGCTAAATTATGAGACAAGATGATTAGTAATTTTTCAATAATACCGGTTTATTAAAGTACATATTAAAAATATTGCGATGATACAGAAACAGCTTTTATTGATTAATCTACGTCGATGTACGACTGTACGGTATCAATTGTAAGATAATTTACAAAGCGCTCGGAGAAAATTACATAGTCAAACTTAAAAGCAATCTGCGTGTCAAAAAAAAACAAAAGAGAAATCAATTAAAATAATGTGTACAGATAAATAACGCCAGGTCTCAGACTACAGCGTGGTTGCGACGAACTGTTAGCGGCTTAAACCGAGTGTCCACGTGGTTGGATTTACCGAATTTAATGGATATCTGAAATTACGGGAGAACAATGGCTCGTGCCCGCAAAAAAATCTCAATCACGATTCCCCTAGCAATCCTTCAATACTTATGCACTTGGTGAACACGCAACGTTGAATGAAACTCACCGGCTTCCACTACATTTACTATCAACACCCGAGAGACGCCGTACAATGTTTTTCTCGAAAGATAGCACGCAGCGTGACAACAATGGCGGACAAAAAGAAATTACGATCGTACACTGTCCTCGAAATGTAGAAACAAACTATTAAAGTCCCCAATCTATCGAGATGTCTTCTACTTCGCACATTTTTATGTTTTCGATCTAAATCGTATCACAAAACTTATCACAATGAATATTGTAGTTTTCTGCACGCTCACAGGGGAGATGCACGTCAACAGCCAAAAAAGAAGACGTGAACAGCCGGGAGCGAAAGAGCGATCGTAGCGCTGTTCGTGCATGCATCTGAAACTACTACCCAGTTAACCAAGCGTACAATTAGTACAGCATACCGCAAATGTGGAGTACGCCGTGCCCTACATTACCGGTAATGTACGAGTACTGTAATGTACGGGTACGGGATAGCAGCGCAGTCGTACTTCCACGGTATCGCTACCGTGGAGTTACACCGTACTGCAGTGCACGGTGGCTCCACGGTGGCGATACTGTACCGGTACCGTAATAGTAAATTGGCGGCACAGCGTACCGTACGGCGTACCGGTAATGTACCAGTACCGTACGCACGTATGAGGTGGCAACAGTACCGGTACGGCGCACTCCACATGAGCGGTACATTTGCGGTACGTGGTTATCTGGGTAACTAATCGCTCACAGCGATCGAACAGAGCGCGCCCGTAGTCGGATTTGCTAAATAAAGTCGTTATCTAAAAATCGTGCCGGGAAAAAAGTGATCGAATGCATCCACAAGAACTCAAGTAGCAATAGCAATCAATAGCTGAAAAATATGCACATCGTAGAAAAAAGAAAACACGGTCTTACCTTGAAGTAATTTTAATTAAATCATTTGTTTCAATTAACTTATTCAATTGTACAACCAACCATCATTCGCTTTATGCATAATAATTAATTCAGTTGGAAAATGTAGTTTATTGGCCAATATAACGACCAAATATAAAGTTCAAATAACACGCGGATTACTTGTATGAACTCCGATGTAGTTAATCCAACCTATTATATAACCAGGGAGATATTGCTATTTTAACATGATAATTTGGTTGTTTCAACTAAACTGGCTTTGTCACTTGAATCGAATTGTATTTCAACCGAGTAAAATTAGGTTGCTTCAAGCAAAATTATTTTAACTAAATATACATAGTTGGTATTACCAAACGTTTTTCTGAGTGTATCTCAACAAAAATATACAGTTATAAAAGCATTTTCCATGCCTAAAAATTTCCATTGTTCAATTGTTCTTTTAAATGTTTATTTAAAATTTGCTCATTTTTATTTTACGATGAAGAAAATGAACGAAATAAAATACACACGGAGCAGCGACTACCCCATTCAAGCGCTCACACCAATATCGGCCGCTGAGTCGCACCCATACGCATGGTCAGGGCACCGCACCACCAGGCATACATACTTACATCAATCTACTCAGAATTTCACCCCCAACCTCCCATTTCACGGACTAGCGTCAATTCTGGGACATCCTGTATATGTATAAGTAAGATCCCATTTTAAATGCACGTAACAAATAAGCTACGAAAATAGAGTCGTAATTTAGCAAGGAAAATACAGAAATTACGGTACCCAAAATTTGTTTAATATACACGTTACGACTAATGTGACTATCGATGCGTGCGAACTAAATATCACCAGGCTAAATGTCATGTTCCCATTGTAGTGAGCGATAAAAACGTGTTGATCTGAGATTATGGGTGTCACTCCTGTATACTTCTGCGTCCGGCATTGCAGACACTCATGTCCCCAGTAAGTGATGACAATGAACTGGGATTTGGCATACTTCTATGCCTTAGGGATGCTAGTCGGCGGAGAATCCTCATCTTGCGGACATGCAAAGTTGTAACAGGTGTTCATAATTTTAATCGCCAAAATCGGCTTTTTCTGAACACGAAGATCTTTCATGTCGTATGTTCGAAGTAGGCCAGACTGGACTAAGAATCAACACCCCTGTAGCGCTAATATTAAGAAAAGTGTACTGTACATCTCAATCTCAACAACATATCTGGCATGACGATCTCACCTTTCGTGAAACATTAACTGATGCCAAATAGGTATTCGGAGATCGCGGCGTCGAAAGTCGGTAAGGAACACCATTTTCACGAATTCTCCAACGTGTGTTCGAATATTTCCTAATAACCTAGAGCTGAATAATACAATTCGATCCGCTAGAGAAAAAGGGCTGCCGAAGGGTACCAGCAAGCACGGAGGAGTCATATATGTCGGCCGAAAGTTGCACTATTTCGGCGATTATCTTTAACCTTTCGTTAAGGCAGTCCTCTAGTTTCTCGGGTCGAAAAAATCGATTTTTTTTCATAACTCACATCTACAACATGTGTAGAAAATGTGTGCCAAAGGATTTTTCGATATTCGAAGTGGTTCACAAGTTACGGCCCTGGAACGGAGCAGATATGAGCTTCTCGGAGAGGCTGAGCAATTCAAACACAATAAACCGCCTCTTTCTGAAGCAGTTCAAAAAGTTATAAAGCCAATTTATGAGGATTTATCCAAAGAAGAATTGTTAACCAGATGCCTGGGGGCGGAAACTCAAGATAATAACGAGTCGCTCAATTCGTTAATCTGGACTTTTGCGCCGAAGCACCTCCATTCTGGGCCAAAAGTGGTTGAAATCGCCACGTTTCTCGCTGTCATAATCTTCAACGAAGGATTCAAATCTATCCTGAAGACCTTGGAAACCATGGGAGTGAAAATCGGCGCACAAGCTGAAGGATATGTTCAACAGCGTGATAGCTCTCGGATCGACCGTTCAGAAAGGCGCACGAGTGATGTTGTAAAACAGGCCCGAATCGCGAAAAGGGAAGACGGAGCAGCTCTGCGTAACTTCCAAGAAGAAGAGGAAGGCCTATTGTATGGTCCAGACATAGCAGATTGACGGTGAGATGAAATTTTTAGTATAAATCACATGCGCGAACTTTCAAACGCGTTTTTCTCGAAACACCATTTTTCGAAATGGTGACCATGATATTTCAGAAACTACTGCACCGATCTTGTTCAAATTTATACAGCATCTTTAATATATTATAAGCCAGCGATTGAACTAGGATTATCACGATTGCTTCGATAGTTTTTTTTGTACGAGCGAAAAACTTAAGAAAAAATGAGTAGAAAGTAGAATGTAATTTTCAAAAGTCCATAAAAAAGTCAGTTTTGTCATTTAGAATTCACTCTAGTTCAATCGCTAGTCTTAAATATGAAGATTAAAATGCCGTTTGGTTTTTTTATTTCAGATAAGCAGAACAGCCGCAATCTTGGTCGCCGTCTAGCACCTCTTTTACTTGATGTCTTCCTGTCGGCCACTATAATTCTTTATTCTATTATATATTTTGACTTCAAAAAATTTGTAAAGCTTATTTAAATGTTAATAAAGATTATGCAAAAACAATGAGATTGATTATTTGGATGCTTTGCCCGTAAAAAATTATTGAAAAAGCCGTAAAAAAACCGCCGAGAAACTAGAGGACCGCGTTAACTCACTTATCTCTGGACACGGTTTGACACACCGAATCAATTTGACCCAGATGGTACTCTATCCAGCTGCCAGTAAGCCTTCGGTTGGTTTTAATTTTTTTTAATGAGGAAACCACTTTTACCACTCTTAACATGCCGGCGTAATTGAAATTCGGAAAGTATAAAATTGAATTGTTATTTTAAAAACTTGAAAACTTTTAATCTTGGGAACGTGAGACTTTTATGTCAAATTCTTCCGGATCAAAATGACCCAATGTGTCAACGGAAGGTTTAACTTCAGTTATTTTTTTTCCCGTGCGGATTATTTCTTGTAAACGAGTCTTACTTTTTGAAGTGAAGATTGAAATTTAAAACTACTTGAAAGAATATAGTCAACCGCAATTCTCACGGTGCGCTTGCTTCTGCCCTTACAAAGACGAGTACAACACTTGCGTTTTTCGAATTATCGATGTATTCCATTTTTTGTTGTTCAACATGAAGAATTTCAAAGAGGAAAAAATTAAATATTAGTGCGAGTGGTTTCGAAGAGAGAGACGGAGGTCAGGGGGAATAGTGAACAATTGCGACTCATACTAACGTGGCATGGGTGGATGAGGGGAAGCTGTGAAAAAATTAATCTTACTCAAAATCTAGTTACTTTGAATTTTTTAAATCAGATAGCCGCATCTAACTAATATCAATAAAAATGTTCTGTCAGTAATATCTTGTGAGGTCATATCAACATGGAGTTACAAACACGTGCATATTGTCTGGCTACCGACCGGCGCAATAAGAACTTAGGCATTCATTACAACTTGTGATGAAGGCACATAATTGGTGGATAGTGAACAATGCGAGGAGTTTGGAAGTCCATAAAAAAAAACCTATTACAAACAGGACATAGGTCATGGGCAGGGCAGAATTACGGTCTGTAGCTCTTCAAGGCGAATCTCATTTTTCGCCGTCCCCGCTCCCTCCGCGCTCTATTCCTCGTTGCCCAAAAGTAATAATCACAGTGACATACAAATGCAGAAGCATGCGACAAATAGTATTAACCCTCAATGCGTGAACCTGGGTCGTTTTCGTGCTGCCCAATATCATTTTCTTCGCAGGTTGCCTAATATTTAACGAAAAAAAAAAATTAAAAATAAGAAAGAAAAAACTCTATTTTCCCTTGAAAAGTACGACCTAAAGATTGACCATGAATTTTTCAATTTTTTCTCATTGACAATTGTTGGTTTGGTAGTGCAAAACGAAAACGACCCAGGATCACGAGATTAAGGTGCCTCAAATACCTTCACGATTTGAGGGTTAAAACAGTGAGGTAAAAGTGATTTATTTCTACAATCATTCAACTAAAGTAACCTTTACGAAATTACAACCGCGTAAATTTAGTTAGGAATCTGTCGATCTTGATAGCCCTTGTTACTTCCGCTTCGATATACAAGGTAGCAAAGAGCATTGAGGCGCGCTTGTGAAATGGTACATCAATGATTTGATCTGTACTTCGGGGGATCATAAATTTGATTGCCACTTGCATAATAAATTGCAGCAATTTATGTTTTTCAACCTGATATTTGAGTAGATGAAATTCTTTGCTGAGCTTTTTTCTTAACCATGCATGCCAAGTCGTTGCACAGCATTGTGATGGTGTGCAACGGTGTGTGATGGTGATATCAGTTTTTTGTTATAATACCGATATATTTGTTAATAGAAATAAAATATTATTCCTGACGTTTAGCAATTTTATGTACAGCATTTCTATTAAACTGACTTCGGCTATTTTAGAAAATGTTTTCACTTTTTTCTAGATTCAAAATGAATGTATGCAATAAAACCACTGTTTGAATTTAAATAATAAATATTTTACACAATTTTCGGTGGTATTTGTATTGCTTGACGATATTTTTGTACTTTAAAAAACTTTTAAGTTAATGGAAGAGATTTAGATTAATTAGTATGTATACATGCACACGGATATAATATATAATATGTTTACATATACAGGGTGTCCCAGAACTGAATGCGTTCCCTGAAATGGGGGTTGAGAGTGAAATTCTGAGTCGATTGATATACGCATGTGGCGGGAGCACCGCACCTACAGGCACCACTACACGCGTGTATCGTTCACCGACGTACGCTGGCTCATAGGGCGCACCTGATTAGCCCGCCTTTAAAAATTGATAATAATTCAGGGGTTGATTTAAGACCCACAAATGCTCATATCGATCGACTCAGAATTTCACCCCCAACCCCCCTATTTCAGGGAACACATTCAGTTCTGGGACATTCTGTACGTGTAAACACACATATTTATAGGTAATGAGCAATAATTTGATGCCGAATCGTCGAGTTCTTAGTCTTCATCTTGTCCGGCCATGTACGGGGTAAGGTTTCGACAAAAGGTCGTTGTGTTGCGATATTTGTTTATATTACGACTGGGTATTCTTAACAGATGCCCAAGCTATAAAGACACCCAATTTCAGACCTGTATGCCGACTACATGTGTCGCTAGCGCCATCCACGTGTAAAACCCGGGAACTTAGTTGCGCACCATATGATTTTATTTACAAGCGGCGAATACTCTCTCCATTACGAAGCTGTCATTCTGCATACACAACCTCTGCGAAATTAATCGTCAAACAAACACTTGCAAAATGAGTTAAATAAAAAGTATTGAATGCTCTTGGAGTTGTGCCGAAAAGACGAACATTTGCGGGGTAAAAGTGAACGAAGACTCCCGGTCTGAAAATGTCGTTTCAACTCGAAACGTCTTGAAACACTCTGCAAGGTCGCTATGTAGTTCGTCTGGCAAGATAAGTGTACTTATCCCGAGATCAAACGCTCAATTCAAGCTTTCTTACAAACATGCGCGTTCTTACGGCCATTCATGAGAATTCTTACAGCGGCTGCCCGCCACCTCCAACGCTCATGACATACCGTGTATGATCGAGTAACACACGCGTTACAAATAAATATGTATAATAAGTACTTACATAGATGTGTACACTATATGCATACACGGGAAAATTTTCATCTCGCGATTTTGCACAGATTATTATTATGACGACACACGATTGCCTGGCAGAAGCCGCTAATTTGGTCAAATAACGGAAATTCATTGCTCAAGGTTTGCGCGCGGTCGGGCATAGCAGATATAGACATATTGAAGGTGAGGAATCAATATTTATTTCAATCGAAGGTACGCCACTCTACAATTAATACAATACCAGAGTAACGTATGACTATCATATTAGAATTTAACGAACGAGCATGAATATATTTCGCTCGAATAAATAGGTGGGTCAAGTTCGTCAAACAGCATTAATGGTATTAAATAATTGTTACAAAATTGAACGAAAATATTATCGAACGAATACCATTGATTGGATCGTGTTTTATTTCCAATGAAAATTATGGTTATTTCTGTGGAATAATTATCAGCCAAAAACACAGCTTGACTTCGTAAAATCAGTGTGCTGGTTAAGTGATTAGCGTGCTTACTTCTAAATCAGAACATTCAGAGGTCCCGGGTCCGAATTATAGCCATGTAGGCTCGGAGAGAAACAGAATACGATACAGGCGTCATATAGCTGCGGTTATACGTGGTGTGTGTCGTATGTGTATTAACCTGTTGTCCAGGATTCATTTCCGATGAAACACGATGGAGCTCCGGAACCAAAAAGCAAACTTGGGACCGGCTGTATTGGTATGGGTTTTCCGCAGTTTTCCTATGCCCATGGCAGATCTGTCATGGACAATGCGAAGAGACGGCTGCGGCCGCAAGGTGGAGAACATGGAATAAGGTAACCACGTAAAAAGGTAAAGCACACCGTACAATGAAAAAGATCCACACCAAGCATGCACAACTTTATTTCGTATTGTAAATAATATCATGTCGCCAAGTTGATGTGCATTTATCATCTGAGTTAATCCGCCCTTTGTTTAATCTACTTCGTGACAAATACATTTAGGAAGAATCTACTATACTTTTCACGCAATATGCAATTCTCTTGAGCGTTCCATTTTTTCTCCCGAAAACAGGCCGTCAACCTGCCGCTTTCATTTTGTGAATGTCATTTGTTTTCCGCGAGTTTAGTTAAAAGCATCACTTGATGAGCTCCCGAATCTTCCGCTATGTATCTAGTCGCAAACTCCACCTAGTCCGTAGACTTGATAACATTTGTAGCCACCTAAAGAAAAAAAAGACTAGCACACTCGGGGTCATAGTCACGTTGTACTTTTTATTCGCGATACATTTTTTTCGGGTGAGCGTTTCGGTGCACCCGCGATGCCATTTATCAACGGTCCCAAATGTGCGCAAACTTTGTAAAGCTTATAGCCGTCGACGGTAGACATAGCTGTCGAAACTCGGTCGGCTGAGAGCGTGCGCTCGAATGTTTAGCACATGAGCATTAATGGAAATTCGATACCAACAGCAAATCGAGATGATTGTGTTTTACAATTGATACAATTTGTCTGCGTGTGCATTTCCTACAAAATCTTCCTTAGAATCTAGAAGATGACTACTTATGTCAATAAAAAGTGCATATTAGATGTGCTTCAGTATTGCTGCGATTCTTGCTGGTAAGTATTTTTTGGAATAGACAGTAAACATAGTTTCGTCCACTAGACATAAATACATGATAACGTTGTTCCACTTGCGATATATGGAATTTTCAGAACGTCAAAGCGGTTGCCAGTTTGCGCATCCTGCTAAAGAGTATCACGGACATTACTTTTTATTCGAATAGGATGACTTCACAGACATATTAGCCACGTCATCTGTGCTTAGCTGTCGGAGTGTTTTGTGCCAAAAGAGTGGTTGCCCGACAAATAATTAATTTTGTTTCCAATATTTTGATGATAGCATAGCCTTCACAAGAACACGTACAGCTTTCGTGAGATATGAATGTTATGTTAATTTTTCCAACAATAACATTCTTTCGTTTCATTTAAATTTTATTTCACAATACTGCTCAAGTAATTTGATATTTATGTTTACCTCCGTCGTAAATTGAATTTTTTTCAAAATATCAGAAAAAAATAGGTATTGATACATTTTTTATTTTCCGTCTTCCTGTAGTGTTGCTATTCGGTATACGGAATGTGCGCGACTGCTTGACGTCTCGTTTTGATGTGTTTCAATACGCGATGCAGAACAATCTCGCCTATGAAGACCAATATCGATATTGTGTAACAGCAGATAGCTACTGTCAGAAATTGACGACAAAGCGTCATCATACTTTGTTGTCCCTCAAGCACTCCGACGTCCTCGTCATCGTTGCGTTCGACCGCTTCTTTTTCCACGTCTGCGTACAACTTATTAATCAGTCCCGCACTCTGCATTCGACCTATGATGATGTCTATGGAGGAACGATAGGGCGATCTCTTGCCAAGATCGAATGCGACACTATCCGACCAAAAACAAGGTTTCGCAAGTTTCATGGTAAGGTGCCCATTCGTTCTGCTCCTTGCCACTAGTACTGCGGCCCTCGATTTTTCAAGAAAACAAGTGACATTTTTCCATCGGGCAAGCCATTGTGCACAAACTATCACAGGCACTTGCGATCCGTTACTCTTGTTCATCAAATTCTTCAAGGCACCCTCGGCATCGTGGAACGTTTTTTTCAAGTTGAATTGTTTCATCAACGGTATCAATCCCGAATTGTCAAGGTCTTCGATGGACTCGAAGGCCATCTCGTCGGTAGACCATACACTTATACTCGTCAGAGCTCTGTAAATGCTCGACGAGTAAATGAACGAAATCAGGAGCAGAGAAGCGAGCATAACACGCTCGGTGGTTCTACGCGGTTGGTGAGGCACGGAGACTCCAAAAAATACCCGTGCGATGATGAACGGTCGGCCGACGAGAACCGAAAGGCGCAATACCCTCGCGACGATCCAATAGACTACGACTATACCAAAACTGGAAAGGAAGGCAGCAAATAAGTCTGTGGAGTCGAAGCGTTTCGGGATGGAGAGAATCGGCACCACCGCACACAATTCATCGACGGTGATCGGCATCGTGCGCAAACTGTCACATCTGGATGTACTGACACGTGTGTGTAAATAAGTACTGATGTCCAAGTGAGAAGCTTCTCCAGCCGCAAAATAAAATGTATGCCAATCGGATGGTTTATTATATTGTAAGTCCTTCGATCTTGTGGCCGGAAGATACTTCAACGATGCATTTAATTTTTGAGCAATCGATTGAATCAACAGGACGTTAGCACCACCAATAGATATAGGCTCTTCGAATTCGTTGAACTCGGAAACCGAGAATGGTGGAGAATTGGGTACTCTGACCCGAAGAGGATAACCGGCCAAGTTATCAACTTTATTTGGAAACAAGTCGTCGCCCTTCGACCAGTTGTTTCTTCTATATTCCAGTGTAAATGGGTTGAACTGATGTACACTTGGTAGGCTGAACTCGTGCTTCTTTATTGGAAAATGACTCGATACTCTCTCCTCGACCCACTGGAGAATTGTCAAGTCGAGCATTTTTTTAGTCCAAGCGTATTGCAAGAATTCCTCGAGACTCTCCGTCAACACTGGGACAACGGATAATAGCAGATATCGCGGATGGTAGTCGAACGATGACATCTCAGCTACGGCATCAATGAAACTCGTTGATGGTAAAATTAGTCCGGCATCGCGAAAGTCGTGGACGAGAAGAAAGAAAGTTGCCATAGTGGTAAGTGGAATAGGATTCCCAGCGGTATCGACACACGATGTATTCACTTCTTCTTGATCGTCGGTTTGGTTTATTCTCACAACGGGAAGCCTTTGCCCCAACTTGACAAATACCTCATTGATTATTGGGCTCGCAATCCCTTTGTTGCCCGCCACTTTAGTTATGAGTACCACTTGACGAGCTCCCGATTCTTCGGCGATGTATCGAGTCACATTGTCCACCCAGTCGGTAGCTTGGACAATATGTATGGCCATTCCGAAAAAAAAAACAACTTGAAGTATCCGGGCCATACTCTCTGTGTACTTGTTATCGCGAAATGTTTTTCTGGCCCGAACGAGTTTGTGCATTCAGCGAGGCTGTATATCCGCGGTTCTAATTCTTCGTATATTTCGTGAAGCTTATGCACATCCAGGATAGACACATCTGTCAAGACTGGGCAGAACGTTCGAATGTGTTCACTCAGCTGGCTGAAGGCGTGCTGTCGAATGTTGAGCGGATGAGATAGTATGGCAGATCGATATCAATGAAAAGTTTCCATTCGTCGCATTTTACAATTGGGAGGCTCCTATCCATACACATTGCCCCATAGGATGCGACGATACCGCCTTATATACATAATTGATGTAAATTTCTCCAATCGCGCGTTTCCGGTCGTCGCACAGTCTACTCGAAGTAGGGATGATCGCTGTTTTGCATGTACTTTGTGCACTTACGTGTCATTTTTATACGATCAATAAGCAGGCCGTCGCACAGTCTACTCGAAGTAGGGATGATCGCTGTTTTGCATGTACTTTGTGCACTTACGTGTCATTTTTAAACGATCAATAAGCAGGCTGGCATTCCATAACTCGGTACCTTTTATGTCTTCCCCAGACAATTATCCACGCGCAGCACGCAAAAATTCCAGGTTACGTAACATCCTTGACTCAATGACCATCTTCTCTTTATAGCGTTTCTGCGGCAGAAATCGCAACGCCAATGTAGTCTTTTTCTATCATTGGCATACAGTTCGATGAATTATTCAGTTTTCCAGCAACGGCGATGTTTAGCATCGATGCGCGAAATCGTATTCTTGCCGTGGTAAATTCGCGTAATAACCAAATCTTAGGAATAGCAGGTCAATGGTATCTCATTTAATGAGCGGATCTGGGCTGCTGAAACGTGTATTGGCACGTGGTGCTCGGGTCAACCGACGTTTGAGTACGAAGGTATATATACACACCGAGGGCGTATTTGAAACGGACAAAAATCTCTTGCACTTTTGAAAAATATTATTACTCATAACCAAAATTCATATCAAATTCGAGCTTCCTAATGAAAGCTCAAGTCATCGCGCTAAATGAGTTTCCCCCCTTTGATTTAACCGGGAAATTTGTAACTTGAATAACTCAATGGCTCATTAATCTTTCTCCGATTTAGTTGTGGATCGATGAAGCTGACTCTGGCAGCCTTGGATGCCTTTTTATATATTGATACCGTTATTTTCCTACAAATAAGAATTGTCGAAAAGATCTATCTATTTCAATCCGAAATTTGAAAAAATAACTTTTTCCAAACAGTTGCAATTAGTGTAAAAATAATGGTATTGGAAGAGATTTTAAAAAAGCTTTTTTAAACTATAAGAGTCAGCTTTAAACTGATTCCGAGAAATATTAAGCAGTCAAATT
Source organism: Ophion ellenae (assembly GCA_963210295.1). NCBI lineage: Eukaryota > Metazoa > Arthropoda > Insecta > Hymenoptera > Ichneumonidae > Ophion > Ophion ellenae. The sequence continues at coordinate 19,742,841 of OY723388.1, forward strand.
GCTCGAGTTTGAGTTTTAAGAGCCAACTTTGTGGATATGAAATCGTGGGGGGGGGGGGGCAAAGAATCCAGTGCTGCCATTCAGACTGCATCACAGAGCCAAATTTAGCTATACTCGTGATTTTTTGATAATATTGTCTGGAGTGGTAAGAGGGTTTTTTACACATCTTAATATGTTTATGTATATATATATATATATATATATATATATATATATATATATATATATATATATATATATATACAAAATATTTTTAATGCGAAAGTTTGGGTGTTTTGTTTGTATGTTGCCTACTCGATCACGCCAAAACAGGTGAACCGATTTGGATGAAATTTGGCAGGCAGGTAGAGTATGCTATGCAATAATCTACTAATAAAAAGTGTAAAAAGTACGCGAAGTAATAATAAATCCCCTCGAAAACATTGTTGCTTGTTTCACCGTATAAAAAACTGTGGTTCACCTTATTATATTTCGCGCCTCGTTCTTCGAGATTACATGGTAGTACGCCCTTCTCGTACTATGTCGCCACTTATTTCAGAAAGAGGCAAATTTGCTGACTTCATTTCTTGACGCCCCCTGGCATACTTCATAGCTTTTTTTAGTGCGATAAACGCCACAGCTTTTAGGAGCGTGTCTGAGAAAAAATGAATACTTGTTCATTAAGTACGGAAAACAACACTGATAGTCACTGATAGGGGACGTTTTCGAAAAAGAAGCGATCACGGAGCTTTGAAGAAAAGGAATAACGACTGATGAAGAAGCTAAAAAAAGATACAGAAAATGCGGACGCGACAGCGTTCCCCTAGCAACGTGTCATTTTCATCGGACAGCATGGAATTAATACCCCAATCTAGAAGAAATGAACACCATAGTAAGTAAAAGAGACGATTGAGGTAACACACGGGGACAGACATAGTTGATCGAAAAATGGGGTTGAGTTCGCACGAGAGGCGAAACATAACCCGGCAATTACGCAGATTGAGTTCGCACAAGAGGCGAAACAAACATCTAGCGGATAGCACCTCGACGTGCTCGGCTGAATTCCCGCGACAAGAAAACATCACCTCAACATGACTGATGTAAGTCATTCACATGCCAACGTTTTAATGTTTTCATAGGCGAGGTGAACAAGGAAAATGACCAGGAAATACCTGGGAGTCAAACTGCAATAGAAGTAAATGGAGAACATTAATTAAAACATCGAGGACGAACCAGAAATAAAGGAAAAAATTCTGGAAGTATTAGGAAAAAATCCTTTGGTGTCACAAGCAAAGGATCACTCATTCATTCGCAAATAGTCGCTCGTTGGAGTGTTTGGCTAGCAGAGGGACGATCCAAAGAAGAACCGAACGAAATAATGTCAAAATACTCACGCACGGCGTTTTGCCCGTTAGAGGCTCCGGAGTTAAACCCGGAAGTTAGTGCATCAATGAACGAATCCGGTCTCAAACGCGACAAGCATTTTTTGCACCTGCAAAATACGCTTGGATCTGCGATTGCCGCTCTAGGAGCTGGCACTTCCCGCCTTCTATCACAAAAAAAAGAACCTTCTGACAATAAAAATACCAAAGCATTTTTGGGACACGGAAAATTCTTACAAACTTGCATCACTCCTTATCCCTGGCCAGAAAATCATTCATATCACCCGAACTACGTAAACAAACGAGAGATATTTTGGAAAATGCAAAAACCGATTCCCATTTATACGGAGAAAGTACTTTCAGAGCGAACCAAAGAAGGTCATTCTATCGAAAAATTGCGACAGAACATGGGAGCCCAGGAAAACAACAAAAACCAATTTGTTTTGGGGCAATCGAAGAAAGTTTACCAAAACAAAATCAATTTTCGTCGAAATACTTTCTAGTCGACAAACCGAATGAGACAAAACGTTTTATATTAAACTTGAAAAAGTTTAATACATTTGTGGAACTGAGCCATTTCAAAATTAAAGACATTAGAACAGCACTTAAATTGCTTACACCAGATTGTTTCATGTGTAGCATCGATTTGCAAGTTGTGTATTTTCTCATACCTATTCACATCAAAACAGAAAACATCTGAGGTTTACCGTCCACGGAAAAATTTGAAAATTTATTTGTTTACTTTTTGGACTTTCGTCTTGTCCATACGTGTTTACAAAAGTAATCAAGCCAGTTATTGGTTGGTTAATAATCCAAGGTCACGTATCCACGGCATAACTGGATAATTTTCTGATTTTTGGAAAAACCAAAGACTTATGTCGAAACAACTTTAACGAAACAACCCAATTACTAGGATCGTTAGGACTTACAATCAATGTGAACAAAAGCCATAGTGAGCCAAGTACTTGGTGCAAGTACCTAGGATTTGTTATAAATTCTGAGAAGTTTCAATTAGAGTTAACATCAAAGAAAAAAGAAAGCTTTTAAAATTAGTTAAAAATCTTGAGAATTAACCGTAGATTAAGATTCGATCTTTCGCAAAAATGATTGGCTCTTTAGTCGCTGCTTGCCCGGCAATTACATATGGTTGGACGTATACAAAAAAATTCGAAAGAACGAAATTCCAAGCATTAATAATATCAAAAGGAAATTATGATTGTCATATGAGTTTTCCAAATTACCTGAAAGATTCGGATTCCTCACTGACTGGCTGGGGAGCGTACTGAGGCGGACGTAAAACACAAGGATTTTGGTCAAGTACTGACCGAAAACGTCACATAATTTACTTGGAACTTCTTGCGGTGTCGTTCGGCTTAACATCTTTGCATCTAAAAGTAGGAATTGGCATCAAACATAAAAAATTCAATAAATTAGCAGCCGAAATCTGGATATGGTGTGAAAAAAAATCTGGCTTTTCGCTTCATATATACCTTCTAAAGAAAATAAAGACGCTGATACACTCTCAAGAATACCTAACATTGACACGGAATGGGAGTTAGCACCCGAAATGTTAAGAAAAAAAACTCATAAATTTGGAAGTCCTCCCGTGGATCTTTTTGCATCACGATCAAATGAAAAATGTAAGGTGTATAGCCCCTGGCATGCTGATCCAGAAGCTTTCGATATAGATGCTTTCACCACAAATTGATTAAGGTTCTGTTTTTACGCTTTTCTACCGTTTGCTCTCATTTTGAGAGTTTTACAAAAAAATCTAGTAGATAGGGCAAAGGGAATAACAGTCGCACCGTACTGGCCGACACAATCGTGGGTTCCAATGTTTATATCTATGTTGACAACAAAAGCATTCGTAATTGAACCAAACCGAAAATTATTAATTTCTCCATACCACACCCACTGGCCCACAAGTTTTTATTAATTGCTGTAAGGTTATCCGGGAAGCCATTAGATTAAAAGGAACGTTTAGTTGAATCGAATACAGTCAATTCGTTATGTCGTAAACGTAGTACGTACGACCTTTTGAGAGTTGATTAACAAAAAGTTTAAAGGAACGGCCCTTTTTGGGGCCAAAAATAAATATGACAAAGGTCCTTCGTGTCTCATATTCAAACCTCAAAAATTTCGTCGCTATTGGGAATAAAACAACAAGCAGTACATTGAACTCTTACTTCACTTTCAAAAATGTATATATTCAGGTATGGAAAGGTTCTTTCGAGTACGGTTTTAGAAACGGAAACTAATTTTCAGGTAATAAAAAGTGTGAGAAATAAAAATTAACTTTTCATTGTTTAAACACAACGAAAAACATACCTATAGGTAGCGGGGTGCTAGGATGGAGATCCATGATTTTGGCTTTGCAGTCTCTAAAGGTAAAACGATGTTAATTGTTTTGAGTTAATGTAAGACAAATACGTATTTTTGGCTTTTCAGTGTTTAATTTTATTAGCATTTTATTTTCGGTCTTACAATAAATACAAACAATCAACATTTTATATCTTCAGAAACTGCGACACTTAAATTATGGATTTCTTCGTAGTGCTCGGAGACACTGAAAACCTCAAATTTCTAGATATCAAGGAGCCAGTCCAGAAATTTTTCTCCCATTAATCAAAGGCAATTAAAAATGTATATCTCTACGAATATACATTTTGCATTGTCTTCAGTTGATGTGAGAAAAGTTCATGAATTGACGCCTGTATGCCGAAAAACACCATTTTTTCAGTGTCTCCGATCGTTGCGAAGAAATTCATGATTTTCGCCTCGCAGTCTCTGGCGATGTAGAATGTTGATTTTTTTAGTCGAAAAGTAGAAATATATATTTGTCTTACAGTAACTAAAAACAATGAACATTGAATTCGACAGCAATTGTTCAGTTCAATTGTTATCCAATTCGAATTTTTCATGTACATTCATTGAAAACAATGAACAGTGAATTTGAAATTCACTTCTCTTTGGACTGAAGCTGAAGGAAATACGGATTCTTTCCCTTCCAAAAAGATATGAAATCTCTTCTGAAAACTTTGAAAAAGTAAAAAATGAACGCCATGTCATAAAAAAATCCCCTCAAAAACATTATCGCTTATTTTGACTTTTAAAAACGTTCTGATATACCTTAAAATTATTTTTTATGTTAATTCAAGCAATAGTTTGAAGCTAATTTTTAAATTAATCAAATGTAGAAAAAAAAGTGAGATAACATTTTTTAAACTAGCCAAGCCAGCTTACTAGAAATGTTGTACACAGAACTCTTAAACCTTAGAAATAATATTTTTCCAAATATTTTATTTTCATTGGAAAAAATTATATTCCTATTATAACAAAAAATTGATGTCACCATTATATAACAGTACAACGTATGTGCTACGCTAGTACACTGTGAATACTGTACAACGACTTGCCGTGCATGGTTAAGAAAAAAAGCTCGGCGTACGATCTTGCCCTCTGCACTGGTTAACTCTCAAGCTGAAAAAAACATTAATTTCCCCATGTCTCGATCTTAGGAACACGAGTAGATCAGATAGTAATTAGTGATGTACTCCTACCTATACCACACGATACGTGAAATCTAATTTTATTTACAGAATTTAAAAAGTTATATAAAAATATAAACGGTCGTCTTGGTAACGAAAAAATATATATCCCCGTTTTACTGCTGACATATATTTGATGGTTTGAAACGAATCCAGTCGAACATTTATTGGCGAATTGAGTGATTCGACATCCACACCGATATATCAATGATACCCTATCCAAATTACACTAGGGTAGGAAACAGTAGATTCAATCGCTAATAACCCCAGCGGTTGATGCGACGCTTAAAATCAAAAATAATATATACATACTGTCTCAATCGTCATTTTTCGAAGCGGTAAGTACGAACAATGTTATGTCTTCCAGAGTTTTTTTTACAACCATGCACGCCAAATCGTTGCACAGCATTTCCAGCGTACTTGTGTAGTACATCCGTTGTGCTGTTATGTAATGGAGATATCAATTTTATGTTATAATAGTAATTTCATTATTTTCATTGAAAATAAAATATTTCGAAAAATAATATTTCTAAAGTTTAACAGTTTTGTGTACATTTCTAATAAACTTGATTGGCTAGTTAAAAAAATGTTATCTCACTTTTTAATACATTTGTTAATATGGTTAAATCAAATTAATTAAAATAAAAAATAATTATAAGATGAATCAGAATGTTTTTATAAGTCAAAATAAGCGATAATGTTTTTGACAGGAGTTTTTTATTACACGGCATACATTTTTTTACTTTTTAAAAGTCAATGATAAAAAAAAATGTTATGGTTTATATAATAGCCAAATACAATGTGCGTGTTATGCAAGTGTACAAGAAATGTTGAACATATAACTGTTGAACCTCGGAAATAATATTTTTCTAAATGTTTATTACTATTTAAAAAAATCATGTTACTATTATAATAAAAAATTGATAACAGCATCATATAAAAATATAACATATGTACCACACAAGTAGACTGGAAATGCTGTTGAAACACTCGGCGTGTATGGTTAACAAAAAAAGCTCGGCAAGATACAACATTTTCGGTTCATACCGCCTGCATAATTAACGTTTGCAATTGTATATATATTATTTCAAACTTTAGCGTCGCATCAATTATCATTATAAACAATAATGATTTTTCTTTATTTTTTTACCAAATTTCCAAAACTTGATTATTTGGGCCACCAGGATAGAAAAATCGGAGCAACTTAACGCTTTGCATACTCTTGTGGATACTGAACATAATGGATGCGATGATATCGTATCTGTTGTAATTTAAGGATGAACCGCCAGTTTTTACATTTTTTTACATCGATATATTATATTGAATTAAAAATTGATTTTTCCTCCCTACAGAGCATACTTAACAGCTTTCCGGAACTGCTAGTCAGCTTTCTGTGCGATGATTGATTCATGACATTTGAAAGCGTCGTTTTCCCTTTGATAGCCCATATCTATGCGATAAATCATCGTGCAGCCCTCATTCAAAGCTCAATTTAAAGGGGAGAAACAAGGTAAGAAGATCTGATGGCGTAATCGATAAAAAAAAATTCCCTCGACTGTAGACCGTTTTGGAAAAAGCTAAAAAAAAATAGAAGATTTTTCCTTCGTGATTTCTTTTTCATTCATTAGTATTAAAGGGTCAAAATTATTTGTGAAGTAACAGCTTGAAAACTAAAGATTTCGAGCCTTGGAATGGTTCTTAAATTTTCTCCTACGATCGCGGAGATAGAGCAATTTGAATATGACCTACACATTTTGGGGATTTTTTGTTCCTCTAATTTTTGTTTATGGTGTATTTGTTTCATTCGAATAAGCAGGCGAGTCAAGTTTATCAAGCAGCCTTGGCGACAGAAAAATCTTTACAAAATCGTATGAAAATGTTATTTTGGTTAACTGCATTCATGATCTTTATGGAATCATGCCTTATTTATCACTAATTATGGAAAAATAGAACGTTATTTTGTATGTTACCTAAGATCATTTCGCCAAGTTGATCTGCCGTTATTTTTCGAGTTAATCCATCCGGCATTTCATTACTTTTACACGTATGTCTATTGTGGATGATTTTACTATTTTCTACTTGCGATCTGCAATTTGATCGCTTTTGGTCGTTTATTTTTCACACCTTCAACCTGCCCTGAAAGGCGCATAAGGGTGTAACTCTGGACTTCCGATACGTTAAATTCGGTCCTGGTTAAGGCCTTAGGCCACAGTGACGGGTATAAAATCATGGGCGAATTTTCGTATGAAAAAGTGATTCACTCACTTCACAATAAATACCAAGCTGTTAGAATTTTTTTTTCGATGTACAAAATGGCCGACTACTAATATTTGCTTTTGTTATCTTTTTTTAGGCGCTCCGCGGCGTGAAATTTACCATCCACAATTTTTTACCTAGAACAAAAAACAAAAATTCTCGTCAATCTACATTAGAATACCTAGCGAAGTACGTACGCAATTTAATAAATATTGTTTTTATTCAAAAGTTGAATTTGAAAAATTTGAACTTAACAAATGAATTTTCAGTGGAAAGTTTCGTTATAACTGCTCATAAACTGCTCATAAAATGAAAAGTTTTCGATTAATCAGAAATTACGTACGTACTTCTCTGCGAAATGTAATTAGGAACATAACTTTTAAATTTGATGTAAATCGAGTGGAAATTGTTGAAGTTATTTGTCAGGCCACTTGAAAAAAAAACTGTTTCGAGAATTTTCGACTAGTCGGCCATTTTGTACATCGAAAAAAAAATTTCTAACAGCATGTTGTTTATACTAAATAGATATGTAATTAATGTTATGAGTGAATCACTTTTCATACGAAAAAAATTGTTAAATTCGCAAACGATTTTATACCCGTTACTGTGACCTAAGGCCTTAATTATTGGAGTCTCGCGACTTGTCGGTCAACTAGCCTTTTATTTCCCAGCCTTATTTTTTATCATTTCCTCACTATCCGGATAAAGATCGTCGTCAAATATGCTGTAAAATAAGTTAACAACGTGACAGTAAAATTTAATGGCTGCTACAATTATTTCGCATGTCATAAAAACGTTTTCACCTTTGTGCACATAGTTTTATTGCAACGAACGTCGGTGGGTCAAGTGCATATTGTACTGCTGTCAGTACAATTATAATTGTCGGAAATATATCGAAGGTGGCGCAAAAATGCATAGGAACGTGTACCCATAAAAGGTCGATATGAAATTATACGTCAAACAGGAAAAAGAATAAAAGAGGAAATGCCTGTGTGTGTATGTGTGCGTCCGCATATACGTGTATGTGTGTCTATGTTCAGTTCGAAATTAAACTAATAAAAAAGCTCTTTTCAAATCAACTAGATTCTTCTGTTGGCTTTTTTTGAAATTAATATTCCCACTTTTTTGTAAAATCAAGCTATTCTTTATTTGATTCTAATATCGGTAAATTTGTTTCAAATGTATTTATGTGAATCAATATTTATTTGACATTGTTAAGTAATACAACATTTATTTTCTCCTAATAATTCCGGCATTTGCTATTATTTAATGAAAAAAAACTTTTTCATTAAAATTTTGTACGCACATAGACTAATAGTATCTATTTTTTCAAATTACAATTAACTAGCATGTGCGAGGACACGAGCATTCATTTTTTTAATTGTACAACTGTTATGTTTATCTCAACATACTTTCTTTTTCAAGTCAACGTACATTTAACATCAGTCAGTAGTAAAAAACATGTTATCCTTGTTTTATTCGCTTTCCCGTGGAATTCCCATGTCGGTGAGGAGACCAAACACTGCGGGTCACAAAGTGCGATAAAATGTCAACATACGCTGACCTTGGACATCGCTCGTGGGCTTACCTATTTCCTCGCTCGGAGAGAAAAACATTTCCATGCAAGGCCTCAAATACTTGCCTTGGTCGCCAAGCGTACTAACCCGTGCGCTCGATACGCATATCCAGTGAACGGTTACCACACTCCGTAGCCAATGTGTAGCGCAGGACCTCGAGACTTCTTCGGCAAGCCACATCTGGGCGACTTCATAATCGACTCCGCCTGATGTATCGATGTAGTCTTAATTTTGCGGGCTGCACCTAATGGTTACTCAACTGCATTCCGAAAGATTTGCGAATCGCACATTTCCTGATACCCGTGCAAGATAAACATCCTCTCACACGTCGAAATGGTGGTAATACAATATATTTTTATCATTTTTGAATATCGAGGATTGTTTAAAAAAATGTAAATAGATATTATGTATGAAAAATATTAAAAATTTGCTATTTTCAAATTTCAGTATTATTGATCATTGATTTCATTATTTTTGATCATCGATTTGGCTGACTACATTGGGAATACACAGGGTGGACCATTTAAGGGGGGATTTTTTTTTTCGCAAAATTTACCGCTTTTTGGGAATTTTTTTGTGAAGAAAGTATACAACGGAAAACTTGTGAAACTTGGCATATAGTTTTATTGATCTGTTTACTACAAACAAAAAAAATTTTAAACAATTTCATCAAAAAATCCGCCTCCCACCCCCCTCGACACGCGATGGTCCTTTTTTGATGGTGTGCACGATTACAGCCTTCACGTTCATCCTGCAACAAAAACCCAAAAAGCATTTTACTTTAGACACATATAGCTATCGTTCGATGAAGGGGAAAAAAATGGACGATTTGGTGACGTTTTGAACTTGAAGTATCGATTTTTCGAAAAAAATTGATCGATTTTTTGTTATAAATAAAAGACTATTAAACGTATTGCTTTTTTGCTTCATCAAACGATAAAAGGATGTCAGCTGAGCATTCTGTCCAAATTTAAAGGCAATCGGTTGAATAGTTTTTGAGAAATCGTGCACACCAGTTATGAAAAAGCTGTTTCGAGAAAAACACGTTTAAGGGGGGATTTTTTGATGAAATTGTTTAAAAAAATTTTTGTATGTAGTAAACAGATCAATAAAACTACATGCCAAGTTTCACAAGTTTTCCGTTGTATACTTTCTTCACAAAAAAATTCCCAAAAAGCGGTAAATTTTGCGAAAAAAAAGACAATCCCCCCTTAACGTGACCACCCCAAATATCTCCGTTGCCTTTAGAGTGACAAAAAAATGTCAGGAGGTAATTTGATTGATTTCGAAGGGCTGATACAGTGGTGAAATATTCATTTGTGTCAAGGTCATAGTTTTTGCGTTCTCAAGGTCATTAATGGTTTTTCAAGTAGGAACCTGTTTTTTTTAAATTAATACGTTGTAGCTGATATTCAGACGAAACCAACGACCTATGAAATCATTTCAAGGTCATGTTATCATAGGTCGTTGGATTCGTCTGAATATTAGCTACAACGTCTTACTAAAAAAAACATGTTCCCATTCGAGAAACCATTGTTGACCTTGAGAACGCCAAAACTATGACCTCGACAAAAATGAATTTTTCACTACTGTATCAGCCCTTCGAAATCAATAAAATTACGTCCTGACATTTTTTAATCACTCTAAAGGTAACGGAAATATTTGGGGTGGTCACGTCAAATGGTCCACCCTATGTATTTATATATATAAATGATGACCCATTTTAAATGCACATCCCAAATAAACCGCCAAAATAGAGTCGTACTTTAGCAAGGAAAATACAGAAATGATGACACACAAAATTTCTTTAATATACAAGTTCCGATTAATGTGACTATCGATGCGTACAAATTAAATATCATCAGGCTAAATGTCATGTTCCCCTTGTAGTGAGCGATAAAAACGCGTTGATCCGAGATTTTGGATGTCACTCCAGGGTACGTCTGCGTCCGGCATTGCAGACACTCATGTCCCCGGTAAATGAAGACAATGAACTGGGATTTTACATACTCCTATACCTTGGTGATAAAGGACGGCAGAAAGTGCTCAGCTTGTGAACGTGCAGAGTTATAATACGCGTTCATAATTTTAATCGCCCAAAATTTTTTTTTCGTACACGAATGCCTTTTATGTCGTATATTAGAAGGAGGCCAGACGAGTCCAAGAATCAATAGCTCTGTAGCGCTAACATTGAGAAAACTGTACGGTATATCGCAATCGAACGTCCCCCTCAAAAACCGAAACGTTTTGGAGCGAGCAGATTTTTATGTAGAGCTTCATTTTCGCAACTTATTTGGGGTGTGCGTGTGTAACGGAGCAACCTGGGTGATAAGTCACGGCTCCGCAGAAACACGAGAAAATAAAAGAAGATATTATTTTACCCGTTTTTAAATTTCCATTCGAGTTTATAATATTTACACACATACGCATACAATTTAGATATAGCGTATGCTTAAGCAGCTTGATGCAGATCGCGACCCATTATCGAACAGTCGTGTGTGCAAGGATAATCCCCTTTGTTGCTTCATGTCACTTAACAAGGAACATCCCTCAGGTGTCGTCCTTCGATTTTGTTGAAACTTATACACGTCATGAAGCATTGAAAACTAAGCGACGCGGATTTTTTGATCGGCGGATAAACGGTTTAAGGGGTGTAATCAGCCCTCGAAGAAAGCCATGTCGTGGGATAATATTAAAGATTCACCCACAAGCAATCGACCGATCGCAATGAAACAAAAAGGAAAATTCTTCTAATCCGAAGCGATGAAAAATCCATTCGAGAGTTATCGCAAAAAAATAATTAAGCATATGCATATGCATAACCTATCTACCTACCTACTATCTACCTACCTAACCTACCTACCCCTATATGCATAACCTTGGAATTTGAAAACATCAATTTTTTGTTTACTTTATTTTCTTATTGCGTAGAGTCTTGACTTTGATTTGGTTCAACGATTGTGTAAAAATTCCAAAAATTGACCGAGTTATCATGATTTTAGTGGAGCAGGTCGGAACGTTCCATTGTGTTACGGCTCTAGCACTGCGCGGTGCATTGTACGGTTTCTAAGGGTATTGATGTGACTTTGTCCAATCCGGCTGTTTGTTGTTGTACGGTGCAGGAATTGCAGATTGAAGGTACGAAAAATAATTGTGATTTTATCTCAAGCAAGTAGTCCATACACCAAGGCTTTTTCTTACGATTAAATTTTTCAAATAACAATTGGGACGAAAGGGTGCATTTCATAGATAAAAATTTTAAATAAAAGGTGTTAAATTTTTTACTAGCTCTATTAGTAATGGAGATATAAGCGACGAAAATTAATCGCATCACCTCTTACTCAACGTTTCGTCCCATTGACTCATCCTTCCGGCTTTCTCATAAAAATGTTTCTTGCTCATATCTCCATGACTAATAGAACTAGCGAAAAAAAAATAAAAGACATTTTTTATTGTCAATTCAAAAAGAAAAATCTTTAATTTAAAACTTTTTTCTACAAAATGCACTTTTTTGTCACAATCGTCATTAAAACAATTAAATTGTTTATAACGGGAATAAACGATTCTAGAACAAAATAAATGTCCTATTCGTATTGCCCGTACCCGAAGCCATAAAAAACCACCGAAGATAATGAGCAGGCCTAAACATTTATACGGAAAAAGTGGATATAGTACGTTTTCTTCTCTTGCGTTTATCTCGAAAGTATACTTTGCAATTTGGCGTACGCCATATCTCAAAATCTAATCGTCCGATTTGCTTCAAATTTGGATTACACATATTTTACTACATATGCAATCGACTAACCGGATGATTTTTTCATATGTTCGTCCGTTTGTTAATAGTAAACGTTTAAAGTGGTTATTTTTGGTCAAAAATCGACCTTTTGTTTAAAAACAGAGCAATTTATGCATTTTTTTAAATTTCGAAAATGACATTTTGTTCGCTTTTCTTGCTATGAATGCTTGGAAAAAAGGGCGAGATTTTTCTCTTTTCGTGTCGTAACAATTATTCTCATTGTTAATATTATGATTATCATTCGTTTCCACTTTAATGTGCTGGGTATTGGCAAATGGCGCCTGTCAATTTGTATCCGTCAGTAATCAATTAGACTGTACATTAGAATACTAGGTGTGTGCGTGCGTCATGTACTTTCAAAAGATTTTATAAGATGCAAGATAATTTGTTATCTTCGTCCATCTGCATACGTCGTAGGCTGAGAAATCATATGTGAAAAGATTGTTGTTAAGTACGTATTCCAACGTACCTTCTTCCATGGACGTTGTAAAAGCAAAGAAGCTCGAATGGCCAACAACGAAATGATGCGGTAAGTGCTTCCATAGAGAGTCGCAGCTCGATTTCCCTTGTAGCATGCATGTGAAATCTTGGCGATAGGGGAACGTAAAAATGATGTCTGGCATGACGATCCCACTTTTTGTCAAGCCTTGACTGATGCCAAGTAGGTTTTCGGAGATCGCGGCGGTGAACGTAGGAAAGGAACACCATTTTCACGAATTCTCTAACATGTACCAGGAACCGGCGATTATCTTTAACCTTTCGTTAAGGGGTCTTCTCACTTTAGGCGCTAAAAAAGACTATTTTCATGCATTTTTTGATAGGTTTATATTATAGATATTGATATAAAAGTTGTTACACTTTTGAAATACATTTTAAAGAAATATTTTTTACTTAAGTCACTATTTATAGACGAAAATGGTAGTTAAAAAATGTCCTAAAAAAATTGTAGGTCTGCGCTGTTGATGAAATCTCGGAGATGGATCATCCGAAACAAAAAAATCAAACGGTTTTAGATTCGGTATGTCATACGATTTTTGATATATGCAAAAATAACAAAATTGTAGACATTTTTCTAAACACCAAAAAAACGTGTCTTTTCACCGTTTTTGGCAAAAAAAATAGTAAATATCATGATTCAAACAAATCGTTGATATGCGCTATAGCTATAGTTATAAATAATATGTGGTTAAAATTAGGTAATTATGCCGTAATTACCTAATTAGGTAATTATGCAGGACTTTTCCGAAAAACGACGGGAATTTTTTTTCCGCCATGATGTTGTTTATTCCATTATAGTAAGTGATATTCCATCAAGGAAGGCCGACATTTTCCATTAATTCCATAAGTTATGGGGTTTTGAAGTTTGCGGAAACGAGGGATAAAATAGCGGAATTACGGACATTGCAACACCTATATTGGGAGTGGGGAGTTGTGGGATTTGTAAAAAAAAACCTTCCTGAATACAATGACGAAGAGATATTGGAGCGGTCACTTCCCTCTGCCCCCTGCCGCCGTTGAAAGTTTGTCAAAATACACGATTTCAAAGGCGACACTGAAAATCGGCGAAAATTGTGTTTTTTTTAGAGGTTTAGTGGGAAAATGCCTCCACACCGTAGCAAATAATTGCCGCGTATCGGGATTGCACCGACTAAAAATCCCTGTTTCTCCGCGGCCTTACAAATTCTCCGGCGGGACGACCGCTAGGTATTACATCTCGGGAGAGGCCTTAGCCATAGCTCTTCCTGCAGCGTTGTCAGACGACCTTACATCCCCCGTTCCACTCAAGATGGTATGAGTGGTTTAGGGGTTCGTGTCGCTTATTTCATCTATGACTGCCTGGTCTTCCGGCGTCGTCTTCTTCCTCGCGCGTTCTGCACGTCGCAACTCCTTCATTACTGCGGCAGCATAAGCCGATACCACTGACCATGCGTCTGCTGACTTCAGCATCAACTCCACCAGGTTGTCAACTCCACTATCACGCGGGAGGCACTGAAACGTGGGCATTGGAACAATGCATGATCAGCATTCTCCGCGACTGCTACACATGCTGGGCAGTCCGGGGAATCTTCATAATTAAACTTATAGAGATAAGCCCGGAAACAGCCGTATCCTGAGATCACTTGAGTGAGATAATAGTTGCGCTCCCCGTGTGGACGGTTCACCCATATCTACACCTTCGGGATTAGTCGGTGTGTCCACCTTCCCTTGGTAGAGGCTCCCACATCGTTTGCCACTGGTTGAAACTGGTTGCTCTCGCTTCTGTCCTTGCGTAAACGGGGTTCCTAGCTCCCTTCTGCTGGTACATCAATCTACGCTCCTCGGCGAGCACGTCATTGGGCAGCATTCCCGCGATAACGTTGATAGCATCCTCAGAGACAGTGCGAAATGCACAGGCTACCTTCAAGGCGCTGACGCGATACGTTACTGCATCCTGCCTGCGGTACTCCTGGATTTTCAGTGCATCAGCCCATATGGGTATGCCATAGGTGAGCACTGAGGTCGTCACTAATGACAGCAGTTTCCTCCTCTTCTGTCTGGGGCCACCGACATTAGGCATGAGCCGCGCCAGTGTAGTAGCCACCACAGAGGCATTTCTGCTGATCTGCTCCGTTTGTTCTTTAAAGTTCAGCCTCGCGTCGAGAATCACACCCAGATACCGAATGAACGGTTGGGATTTAATTTCGGCGTTTCCAACCCTGAGCGTCACCGTTTCCATCACCTTTCGCTGAATACGAGGAGTACTTCTGTTTTGTCGGCTGCAAGCTACAGTCCAACACAAGACATCCATTTCTTTATATTGGCGAAAGCTTCGCCGAAGAGTGCGGTGATTTGCTCCAAGAATTTGGCGATAACAATCAGCGCCGCGTCATCTGTGAGCGCTACGATGGACACTCCTTTCGGCACTTGTAATAGCAGCAGATCATTGTACATGATGATCTACAGAAGCGGTCCAAGTACAGAGCCCTGAGGAACTTCTCCAATCACCCTATACGTCTTCGGTCCATCCTCTGTGTCGTACATGAGCCACCTATTACATAGGTAACTCGCCACTATTCTCCGCGTAGGTACCATGGTACACCTAATGTTTTTAGGGCATTCATGATACACTTATAGATCGCTGAGTTGAAAACTTTTTTGATGTCGAGAGCGACAACTGCGCAGTACTTCTTGGACCCTCTTGTCCATCGTTTCGCCGCAGTCGACTCCTGCGCCTGCTTCACCACTGTGTTAATTGCGTCCAGAGTAGAGCGCTTTTTTCTGAAGCCAAACTGGCCCTGTGCTAGTAGAGGGTCCACGACCTTCTCAATCCTGTTATGGATGATGCGCTCGAAGATCTTTTCGGTGGTATCCAGGACACAGAGCGGACGACAGGATGACGGTTCGTCCGGTGGCTTCTTCTCTTCTAGTGCTTCTGCCACTTCCACTTGTCCGGGGAGATTCCTTCCTTACGACACGCATTGTACATGCCCAGGAATATTGCCGGTGCCAACTTGATCGCTGCCTTGAGTGCGATGTTCGGTATCCCATCCATGCCGGGGGCTTTATTGTTGCTCACCCTGGCAATCGCCGTAAGAAGCTCTTCTTCAGTAATGGGTGGGATGCCCTCATCGACATCCTCCTCGAGCTGGTAGTCCTCCTCGGGTTGCTCAGGGAACAGATGTGTAACAATCTTTTTCAGCAGAGCTCCGTCCACAGGCGACGGCATTGGCTGGCTTTTCAGCCGAGTCATTACCACTTTGTACGGCCTGCCCCAGGGAGCATCTTCCACCTCGCTGAGCAGTTCGCCCCAGCTTTCAGCTTTACTCTGCTTGATAGCCTTTTTAAGCTTCAAGCGCGCATTCCTGTGCTGTTCTTCCAAATCGAAGAACGAGCGTTTTCCTCAAGCTCATTGCGCTAGGCGGCGAGTTCGACGACGCTCCCTTCGGAGGCCGGCAATTTGTTCGCTCCACCACTGTACCGCCGGTCGGAAGTCGACATCACGTTTCCGTGGCATGGTGGCATCGCATGCTTCGGTGACCCTCTGCATGACCACCTCGACCTTTTCGGTTGCACTTTTCGCTGCGAGGGGGCTGGTGTCAAAAGTTTCACGAAACAAGTCCGCGTCAAACATTTTCGCTTTCCAGCCCTTCTTGTTTGTCTTCGGTGCCTTTTGAGTGTGTCTGTGTGCTTGTGTGTGCGTTTGGGTTTGTGTGTATGTGTGTGTGTGTGTGTTCGGGTTTGTGTATATGTATTTAGGTTTCGGTGAAAATTATGTGTGTGTGTTTGGGTGTGTGTGTGTGCGCGCGTGTGTGCATGTGTTTGGGCTTGTGGTTGTATGGATTTGGGTTTGTGTGTGTATTTGTGTATGTGTTCGAGTTTGTTTGGGTGTGTTTCGATAGTGATCCACACACACACACACACACACACACACACGTACGCGCGCGCACACGCACCCACAACCCCAAACAAATCTACACCCACACACACAATTTTCACCGATTTTCAGTCTCGTCTTTGAAATCGTGTATTTTGACAAACTTTCAACGGGAGCAGGGGGCAGAGAGAAGTGACCGGTCCAATATCTCTTCGGCATTGTATTCAGGAAGGTTTTTTACAAATCCCCCCATTCCCCACTCCCAATATAGGCGTTGCAATGTCCGTAATTCCGCTATTTTATCCCTCGTTTCCGCAAACTTCAAAACCCCATAACTTATGGAATTAATGGAAAATGTCGGCCTCCCCCGACGAAATATCGTTAGTCGTGACCGATTAAAGCAGTTCATGGCAAAACAAATTTTTTCCGTCGTTTTCCGGAAAATCCTCAAAGTGCATAATTACCTAAAATTTCATAAGGATCAGTTCAGTAGTTTCGAAGATTTTATCAACAAGCCGTCGAAAAACGTTGTGTCGAGGAAAACGTGTTTAAAGTTTGTTTGGATTACATGAATGGATTTAAATTTTTTTAAATGTATTTCGAAAGTGTATTTTTCAAGTGTAACCACTTTTATATCAATATCTATAATATAAACCTATTTTTAAAAATCATGTAAATAGCCTTTTTGAGCGTATAAGTGAGAAGACCCCTTAACACATTTCTTTCTGGCCACGATTTTGACACACCGGATCAATTTGACCCAGATAGTACTTCATGCACCTGCCATAAGCCCTCGAGTCGGTTTTTATTTATAAAAATGACGAATACACTTTTTACACTTCTCAACATGCCGGCATAATGCCGATACGGAAGGTATAAAATCGAATTGTTGTAAAAAATTATTAAAAACTTCCAATTCTGGGAGAATGAGCCTTTTATTTGACTTCGGTTATTTTTTTTCCGCGCGGATTTTTCTTTTAAACGAGTATTACTATTTTACGCGCAGCTTGAAATTTAAAACTACTTGAAAGAATATAGTCAATCGAAATTCTCACGGTGCGATTGGTTTTGCCGTCACGAAGACAAGTACGACGCTTGCGTTTGTCGAATTATCGATTCTTTTCAGTATTTATTGTTCAACATAAAGAATTTCAAAGAGGAGACAAGTAAATGAAAGCGCGAGTGGTTTCGTGGAGAGGACGGGGGTCAGGAGGAATAGTGAAACTTGCTATTTATACTAACTTGGCGTGGATGGGACGAGGAGGCAGAGCTGGTTTATAAATGCGTTGTACAGCTGAAGAGAAAAATGTTTGTTTTTTTTCACAGAAAGTAGACAGAAGCCGAAGAGCTATACAACTATAATAGTATTTATACGATTCTATACATAACGATTTAAATTACCTCGTTGCATCTGATACGTTTTGTTGTCTCTGTACAAAAAAAAAATCGACGCCACATTTGTTTCTTTCCGTTATTTCTCCTTCATAAATGTCTAGCTCCAACATATATAGGATATAATAATATTGTAAAGCGTTAAAAATAAACGTAGGTACATTCTATTAGGTCACTCGTACTTCGAAATATACCATCGTTAAACACTGTTGTATTCCTTTTTTCTTTCTCTTCTTTTCTTTTTTTTTTTTTAATACTTGACTTTCCGTTGAGGCCTGTTTTACTTTCGACGGCAAAGTCCAATGCTCTCGATATCGCCGGACCAACGGATAGCCAAGAAAACGACGTTCCAACGCCATCGAACAAGGAATTGAATTTAACGCAATGAGAGAAGAAACGAGAAAAAAAAAGAAAAAAAGTTATGGAACATCTACCATGTTGTTTCGCAACATTTTTTGTTTTGTTTTTCTTTCTTCACTTAATGGGAGGTTACGGGTTTACAGAGGGAATTAGCTAATCAGTCTTGTTTTTGAGGCTCATTTTTTTCTTCATTTATCTATATAGTTTCAACGGTATTGCGTGGATCGTATATATTCACTTAAAAAAATCATCGTCGCCTTCATATAGCTCGCGTCTCTCTTTTTCTGTCTCTCTCCCTCTCTCTCTTTCTCTTTCTCTAGTTTTATTTGACGTTTCTTCGCCAATAGCTTCAGCGACAGTTTTTCATCGATCTATTGTTTTGTCCGACGTCAATCTTGGCTCTCACCGGGCTTTGTACAGTCTATGTTCTCTTATTTGCACGAAAAAAAAAGTGTGTTATCGATCCTGGAAAATATAGGTTTCATCTTCAAGTTTTTTTTCTCCGTTAAATACATCTTAACCGTTTTCGTACAAGACTTGTTTGCTTCTCCGTAAATATCTATTATAATTATTTTTTTTCTTTCGTTCTTTTGCTCGACCATCGTACATTTCTCATTCGTCCGAGAGCTCATTTTCTAAGAGGGGCAACATGATTTTCTTTGTTCATTCTCGCTTTCAATTGAAATTTCGATGTTCGCTGATCTCGAGTACACCTAAAGAAAAAAAAACCGCTATCAATTTCATCGCAAAATAAACGTATGGGGCGCGCATCTTTTCTCGTCGTTAACCTTCGTTAGCTGTTAATTCGAAACAAAATAAAGGCGAAATAATCTCGCGTGTAGCCTCTTTGAACATAACAAAATGGTACGGGAACATCAGCCGCAATAAATTTCGTCACAAAGCGTTTAAAAAAAGTACAAAAGTGTAGGATACCGCGGGAATGAAATAATTGGTGAAAAGAAAATTCTCAACAAACACGAGTTTGGCCGGAGCGGAAACTGATTTTGAAAAATTCATCTCTCGACGGAACAAATGTCTGTACATGGGATGAAATATTTTCCTATTGAGTCCACCTGGCCCTCATAGCCGGAAGTTCTCGCGTCAATCACGTGTAAGTAATCAATGCGAATTACGCGAAATTCAATATGGCTTGGAAAAGTACGAAAGTTTTATAGTTTCGCAAAAAAAAAACGAAAATCATCTACAATTATTTACGTTATATCTTCTCGAACAGACAAGTCGTCCGACACTATACTCGGCCGCCGACCGCGCCGAATTAGATAGAAAAAGAAAACGAAAATTCACATCCCCTTGTGCCCAATAGTTTTCTCGCGACAATTCGTTAATAGTACATCCGATTTCGAGTGAATAATTCGAGCCTAAGGAGTTTGTCGGGCGAGGGATGGCTGCGAGAAAATGTGCTTATTGGCTCTTCTGAACGATTTACAAAGTGACGAGCCCACGAGTAGTTTGAGCGACAAGTCGTGGCCCGTGACGACACACCGTAGGCAGTATTTGCTGTTTTTTTTTCTTACTTTTATAGTTTACACACCGAGTTGCGAAACTTTAATTACTCCAAGAACAATTCATTCCCATTGCGGAAATAAGATTCGGCAATATTTTGTCCGGACTGGAGCAACAATGTCTGCTGCGAAAGATCATTGAACAAAAAAAAATTAATTCGTCGTCGAATAAATGTGAAATGCCGTTTGAGCAACAAAAATGTGCCAAATGTAAAATAGACGAAAAGAAAATGATATGGGGAAATATTGAATTCGTGAAGTAATCAAAGAATCGCAAACCTGTTTACAAATATGATCCAACGACGTTGGCTTGCACCGAGACAAAAAAGGTACAATTACAGGTAAGGACGTACCGATATTTTAGTAGCGGAAACAAAGGATATTGGAGGACTTGAGTGTGATAAATAATCATCTCCCTCCCACTCTCCCCCTCTCTCTCTCTCTCTCTCTCCCTCGCTCTCACTCTATTGTTCGCAGTAGGATAATGTTACAATTTTCGATTTCAAGATGTTCCGCTATGTTAGGGACGTTAAAAACTTAATTTTATCATTACAAGCTACGTTACTTTAAAATACTAACACTTTTTTTCCTCATTCTCTTTCTCTTTTATGGTTCTTCGATCACGTGCGAAAATAAAGATCCCCCTCTTTGTTATTTGTTTCTCGGAAGCTCCGTAAACCCAAACTATTCTTGTAAAACATCGTAAGACTAGCTCGGACACTCTCCATGTCTTCTCCGTATATTCTTTTTTTCTCGTTCTTCCCCAAAGCCCGAATCGTAAATTGGATTCTCGAGCTATAAGCTCAAGATCGAAGATTTTTCATAGCTTGCTGTCGTGTCGAAGCTCAAACGTGATTTCAAGCTCGGATTTTTGTCGCCACGTCGAAACACCGGGTATATAATTCGTGCATCGACCCCGGCACAGAGGCGAAATTTAATTTTTCTCCAGCGACAAAACTCTGCCAAAATAATTTATCGACGCAGTACATCATTGTACAGCATTACAACAACGCGTTTTTTGTTTCTCAAAGATTTGCCTTTCCGTACAACTCACATGCCTCGCGACAGGAGATCGTTCATAGTAAGTGCAAATGTGTATAAACATTCCCGATAAGATATCTAAAAGTGTTAAAAACGGATTTTCCCATCGACATCTCGATGCGTTAACGAGAAAAGAACATAATATGTATCGACGGTATGTTTTTGCACTTATTTTTTAACGGGAGCAATAGCTTTTTTGATGAAAATAACTCAAGCTCGAAACGTACTGACGAGTAGCAACAGCTGCCACGTTTTATCAATATACAGGGTGTCCCTCTTATCTCTGCCACCCGAAATAGCTCGGTAATTATCGACGTCACAAAAAAATGTACCAGACAAAGTTTTTTTTTTCATTTCGGTGGAGGCGCTTACGCACAGCGAAGGTCACCTCCACTTTTTTCAATGGAATGGTACATTTTTTTTTCAACCATCTTGCGGAGCACCTCAAGTCGCATAAAAACATTAGGGGGTCAAAGTCGTTCAAGGTCATTCAAGGTCACCTATTTAGATTTGTATCGTCGATACTGACCTTATATGACCGTGAACGACTTTGACCACCTAATACTTTTTATGCGGCTTCAGGTGCTCCGAAGATGGTTGAAAATGAAACCATTCCATTTTGAAAAAGTGGAGGCGACGTGCGCGTCAGTCCCCTCCGAAATAAAAAAAAAAAATTGGTCGCATTTGACGGCCCCCTTCACACCGTACAACTTTTGTCCGAAACATTTTTTGTAACGTCGATAATTGCCGAGTTATTTCGGGTGGCAGATATAAGAGGGACAGCCTGTATAATTAACGTAATTCAGTTCGGATTCACTTTTTTATCGGATGCTGTACATTGTGTGTCTAATATTCAGTTGATCCTTCTCCTCATACAGTAGCCGCGAATGACTTTCGATCCGGGCCTGAATACCAATCCCACCTTAGCCGCTGGTATCCTTCTCAAAAATAAAACTGGAAAAAACAACCAGAAATTTGCTCCTTGTAAACGTGGAGAACAAAGAGAAAAAAAAAAGCACGATAGAATGGTCTCGATGACTCAACGATCGGAGTCGTCGAAAAATGTCTCGCGAGACTACGTTGTTGTACCGCTAATGAAGCCGTTGTTAAGAGTCTCGGGTTTTTCGGTGTATTCCGATAGCTGCGAGCGTTTCTCGTTGCTCGGAACAACCGGCGCATCGACGACATCGACGTCGTCGTTGATCGGCGAAAAGTTGATACGCAATTTAGCCGGTTCCTTCGACTCGATCATCGACAAAACTTCGGGTGTGTGATTCTCGTAATCGGGACTGATGTTTTTGGGTGACTTTACGGACAATCGGGGGCTGTCCTGCATGGCAACGACGACGTCGCTGCTACCAGCTGGGCTACGGGGCTGTTGCTTTATCGACTTGAGACTCAAACTGCCGCGTGATGAACTCTTTTTCTTACTGGACGGTGAAACCTTAACGGATTTAAGGCTGTCCTCGACGAACGGAAAGTCCAGGGTGTCTTTGCTCGAGTTCAACGAACCGCCCGCGGACGCACCGTCGAAATCGTCGAAACCCGCTTTCAGCGGTATCTTCGATGAATTTAGATCGTGAAATTTCTTAACGACCTTGGAATTTTCGCCGTAAGTCTCGCCGTTGTATCTCGAGTTTGAATTGTTCTTCAAATACGTTGGCTCGATACTCGCGAAGTCACCGAAGTCCTGTCGCAACGGCGAGTCCTCGTCGTCCTCGACCTCGTCCTCGTGCAAATCTTGCAGAGCCGACAGTTCCAAATCCCTGCATAGCCACGAAACAATGTTTATAGAAATTTTCGTTCGGTGGGGCGCATTTGGCTCATACGGACAAAATCGGCCTCCCTCGATCGAGGAATTATAACGCTTTGAAATCATGCGACATCTTGCAACAACAGTCACTTCTTTAAGGTATTTCTTTCGCGCAGGGCCGTATTTTGTGGGGGCATAAGGAGGGACCTTCTGAATCATTGATGAGTTAGGGTGTTGCTTGATAAAAAATAAGTCACAATCAATTATTACGCCCGACGATAAACTGGAATAAAAAATTGCGCGCAAATTTAGTAGATTCAGACATTTGTACATTTTACAAGCTTTTATTTAACTTGACTTTCCGCGAGATGCAAAACGGAAAATCGGTAATTCAGCCACTTCCCGACTGCTCAGAGCTCTGAAATTTTGCAAACATGTATCTAAGAAGTGACAATGCATGATTCGACTTTTAAAAAATAGCCATTACATTTTCAACTTTTCATGTAAAATTAACGATATCTAATCATCCATATAAAATCTCGCCAACACAAACAAAAAAATTCGTAGCCGACTGTGTCTGTATGTGAAAAGTTTATATGCGTAGGTCGTAAGTCAATCCCGATTACAGTCTTTGTTATTTTTTACAAGCATTCCATGTTTCTAACCTACAAACTCGTAACCTAGTAAACTACTAATAACAACTAACTAGTCAAATCAATTAAAGACTAAAAATATAAAACAATTTATAAGTCAGTTAATTGTTGAATAAACGGGTTCGTGAAAGGAATACCTCAAGGGATAACACCATTCTAGGATTTTGGGGAAATCGTTTATTTTTGGCTTAAAAAATACTTTGGGGTCATCAAAACAATATGCAATTGGTCCTATAGCGATTTTTTTTAAGGTTCAATTATCGATTTTGCCGCAGCGCCTCGGACTTCTTTCAGGCGCCTCGTACAACTTTGAACGCGTTTTTCTCGAAACCACTTTTTTCAAACTGGAACAACGGATTGCTCGAACACCTTTGCATGGATTGATTTTAAATTTTGATAGTAGCTTCACAATTACATTTTCTATGGGAGTACGTAGCCGTTTTTTGATTAAATGTAAACTTTTTTTTAAAACAATTTACTCTTTATTTTTTGGGCAAGAAATCGATTTATTGCTTTCATAGAGCGCTTTTTTTCAAAATTCGAATGAAAAAATCCCCACATAGTCCCATAGCTAATAATATATCGATTATATTTTTGTTTGTTTTCGTTCCAGGTCTTATACTTTACGAGAAAACCGTCCTCCCGTGGAGCTATTTGTAAAAAACACGTTTTTCAAGATGGGCTCTGTCGCCGCCATTTTGTATGAAAATTGTAATAAATGTTTTTTTATATACTTTGATATGTTTTAAATAAACCCTCTCAAAAGAAATCCTATTCCTTTTTTCATACTCCCAAAGTAAATTGTCAAAATTAGGCCTTATTTTCTGTCGCTAGAGTGGTGTTATCCCTTGAGGGGTTAGGCCACAGTAACGGGTATAAAATCATGTGCGAATTTAACAATTTTTTTCGTATGAAAAAGTGATTTACTCATCAAATTAATTACACATCTATTTAGTATGGATATCGAGCTGTTAGAAAATATATATATATATATTGTTTTTCTATGTACAAAATGGCCGACTACTTGAAACTTCTCGAAACAGCTTTTTCCAATTGGCGTGACAAATAACCTCAAAAATTTTCACTCGATTTACTTCAAATTTGAAAGTTATGTTCTTAATTGCAGTTCGCAGAGAAGTACGTACGGAATTTCTGATTAATCGAAAACTTTTCATTTTATGAGCAGTTTATGAGCAGTTATAACGAAATTTTTCACTGAAAATTCATTTCTTAAGTTCAAATACCCACAACTTTTGAATAAAACAATATTTTTTAAATTCCGTACGTACTTCTCTAGGTATTCTAATGTAGATTTACGAGAATTTTTTTTGTTGTTCTAGGTAAAAAATTGTGGATGCTAAATGTCACACCGCGGAGCGTCTAAAAAAAGATAACAAAAAAAATATTAGTAGTTGGCCATTTTGTACATCGAAAAAAAAGAAAATATATTTTCTAACAGCTTGATATTCATACTAAATAGATGTGTGATTAATTTTATGAGTGAATCGCTTTGGCATGCGAAAAAAATTGTTAAATTCGCACATGATTTCATACCCGTCACTGTGGCCTAACCCATTAAGCGAAGTACAAGCCGTGCCGCGAGACATATTACAGCGAGAAAGATACCTGAACTGTTCGAACACAATTTTCTCAGAGTCGGTGAATTCTAACGAGCCAGACGCTTCGTTTTTCCGAAAAAAAAAACTTAACCATTTATTTAGCAAAATACAATGTACGTATACACTACATATCAGCAAAAATTGTCCAGGGATCATATGTACTGGACTTGCTGCGAGTGTTAGCTTTACTCGTGGTTGTTGCGCATTATTGACCCAGAAATTCCCCGACTTTTTCAGGTTTTCCACACAGATTTTTCAAATATTCCAGAGAGATTGGGGTCAAATAAAGAACGTAATTTTTGTTAAGATAAAATATATGAAAATGTTAAATATTAAAATAAAAAATCTTTAAGGAGGTACACCAGCTTCAGCAAAATGGTGATAGATCAATAAAATTTGGTGAATATATTCTTTAGTATTATTCATGTAGATACAAATTTCTTCAGATTTTTTGGTTGTGCCGTTTTCTTACAAATAATTCACAAGCGTTTATTCTTATACGCGGAATATATACCTATATCTATAAAAACGCTATGCTTATACACGTGAACTTCAATGTTCAATTACTCGATAACGGCACAATGAAAAAATCTGAAAAAAATTGTATTGACATATATAATACTAAAGAATATATTCACCAAATTTTATTGATCTATCACCATTTTGAAATTTTACCATGGTTTAGCATGGCAACATTGTATGAAGCTGGTGTACCTCCTTAAAAAACTGAAAATCGAAAAATATGTCAAACACTGTAAAATAGAAAAAAAATACATCAACAGCAAGTACAGAACTTGTTCTTTATTATAACCAGACTTTTTTATATCAGTAAATAAAAGTCAGCCAATAAATACACAATAAATACAAACACTTATCTACAATAATCATTGAGTGGGTGTGAATCGACAAAACGACTGCAAACGTATATAGCTTTGGAGTAAATTGACGTTTAGTTTTTGAAATGTTCAATATTTGGCCCTGACATAATTTTTTTTGTATATAATGAAAAATAATATAAATATTGAAAATATACAAAAATATTTATTTTTATACTTTTCAGTTATTTTTCCAAGTCGGTTTTATTTCTCGTAATTCTTGCAAAAAGGAAATTCTGGAAAAATTTCAGAGAATTTTCAAAATTCTCTGATTTTTTTCCTGTTTTCCATATGCGTAACAACCATGTTCACTGCTTGTTTGCTTTCCAACAATGCCAAACAAACCCGAGTAAACGAATCCAATCCCAAAGCCCAACAAAAATCGAGCAAACTAGTCCAAACGAACAAACTCAAACAAACATAAGCCGAAGCAAATCAATTAGACTCAAACAAACCCGAATCCCACCAAAAACCAAACAAGCTCCGACACAAAATCCAACAAACCGAAACAGACGTCTACATTAGGGTGGCACAAATTTCAGTTTTTTTTCTTCCATTTTTCTGACCATCCAATTATCTTCTCTAAAGGACAAAAAAATTGTCGCCGAAGTTGCGAGCGGTCAAAAAATATTTAGAGGTCGCTCAAGCCTCCCAAAAAATCAAATTTTTATTAAATTTTTTTTTCCTCCCCTTCTCACTCATGAATTTTACGCTTTATAATTTTAACCGCGCGAAAGCTCTAGCCGGCCAATGATTATTTAGGGGTCGCTCAAGGTTTTCGAAATGTTCGATTTCCTCCAAAAAAATTAATCTCGCATGCACTATAATTCCTTGTAGCATAAAAACAAAATAAACAGCGAAGTGGTACATTTTCCGAATAATTCATTATAATAATTTGTAACAAACACCAATAAGACGATACGTGTTATTATGTATTATTGTATTATGACGTCGCTCGTCACAGAGTACAGCTACGATTGGTCCGCAGTTTGACTAACGAGACCAACTGTGGGTCGCATTACGATGCGCGGAAAACAGCTGCCATTTCCGTTTTACGAATAAAACGATCTATAATTTTCGTTTACGGACAAAAGCTTGAAGGAATTATTGCACGAGAACAAAGATTATAATTCTTGGGTTGGAAGTGTGAGGTAAATTTGAAAAATTGGTTTCTAAAGAAAAAAGGATTAATTGTTTTGAACATTTCACACAGCGTCAAATTCATGATTGAGGAAAGTAAAAAAATTGTAAATTACGAAGCTCTGGAGCGACCACTAAATATTCATTGGCCGGCTCGAGATTCCGCGAGGTTAATTTAAAAATTATAAAGCGTAAAATTCATAGGTGAGAAGTGGACGGAAAAAAAAATCGATTTTTTAATTAAAAAAATTAACTTTTGGGAGGCTTGAGCGACCTCTAAATATTTTTCGACCGCTCGCAGCTTTGGCGAACTTTTTTTTGTTTCCTTCAAAGAAGATAACTGGATGGTGAAAAAAAAGGAAAACCATAGAGTTCAAATTTGTGCCACCCTAGTGTACATGTATATGGCATTTAGATAAACATCTCCTTGAGGAGTCGCGAGTGTCCAACATGTATATGTTGGATAATAATGAAAGGAATGGCGTCGCCAAAATACGTGAAGGTCGAGGGAAGCGGTCGTGGGGAGGCCCGAGCTAAACAATTTCCCCAAATTTCACTATAGCTTCGTAACATCTGCGATCGCAATGCACGAGCTATGATTCGTTTTTTCCGTCCCCCTGAGGGACTTTACGTCGTGGAGATGGAAAAAGGGAAGCGAAAACTCACTTGTCATTGTGCGGCGAGTGCGAGTTGTTCTGATTGCGCGCCTCGATCCCCTCGGAGCTGTGATAAAAGCTCACTCTGTCGAACCCTTCAACGTCAACTTCGCTCAAGAGCATTGTAGCTATGTCGATGAAAGTTGGCCTCCTGTTTGCCTTGTGATTCCAAGTTCTTCGCATCAGCGTGTACATGGAATCGGGACAATTCTCCGGACGTTCCATAACACCCCCGTCAATCACGTATCGCAATACCTACGAGTGCGGAACAAAACGAACATTTGAAATTTGAATGCCCGCGGCAAAATTCCAGCATATAGCCACATTATAAACGTTTTTTAAGGGGTCTTCTCACTTTAGACGCTAAAAAGGCTATTTTCGTGAATTTTTTTGATAGGCTTATATTATAGATATTGATATAAAAGTTGTTACACTTAAGGGGGAATGTACCTTTGTGCATTTTATTTTTGATGTTTTTCCCTATGTCTTCCAGAAAAGAAGAAGAGCGAGAGAATGTTGAATTAGAAGGACAATTGTATGGTCCAGGCATCGCCGATTAAAGGTAAACACGAAATTTCCATGATTTTACAGTGCTTAAAACTTAAGCGGCCAGTCCACTTTGAACATTTAAAAAAATCGACTTTTTTTTACTGTTTTCGCAAGTACATACATTCAGAAACATTGTGTCAAAATTTTATGATAATCTAATGAAACTAATGAACCGATTCTCTTGAAATTTGAACCACATATTGTAAACATGATTCGCAACAAGATAAGCGTCGATGGCTTTGAAATTTTGATTTTTACTTTTTTTGCAAAAAACTGCGAAAAAAACGCGTTTCATTAAACTTTTTTCGTTTTTCATCTGCCATTTTTTTTATTTTTTGATAAAAATTTATATCCGAGGGTCACTTCGTAGCTGGTGTCATACTGAATCTAATGGACTTTGATTTTTTTGTTTCAGACAAGCTCTTGCCGAGTCGTGATGGAGCTACCTAGCCCACCTATTTTTGAGACGTTACGTTAAACTATAGTTTTTGTACTTAAAAATGAATAAAAATTAGTTAAATTTTTTTTTAATGCATTTCAAGACTTTATTTATCAAGCCCAACAACTTCTATATTCATATCTTTTATAAAATCATTTTAAAAAATCGCGAAAATAGCATTTTCTCGTGGCTCCAAAGTGGACTGGCCCCTTACACAATGCGTTTTTCTCGAAACTATGTTTTTACACACGAGCGTATGCGTAGCGCCTCGAGTTTTCAATCGATTGACTTGAAATTTTAGATGTAGCTTCTTGACAACATTTTCTAGTCCAGTACGTAGGATTTTCTCGATAAGTTGAAATTTAAACATTTTATAATTGATATTCGACCGATTTTTTTACGATTTTTTTTTCATGTTATCGCCATTTTTTTAACATCAATATTTTGGAAAACCCCTACGTACTGGACTAGTTTTTCCATCTACTTTCAAAATATTTTTCGTTTTTTGTTCTAGCTTGAAAATTATGACCTGTGCGAATACGGCCGTAGACGACAATGAAAAAAGAAGTTTTCTTTTATCGACTACTGCACCGCCATTTTGTTTTAACATTTTTTTTTAATTCTTTTACTTTAAGCCTTGTACTAACATGTATGAAAAAAACAAATTTAAAAATATTGTTTTGTTTTTCTTAAATAAATTGTCAAAAATGACCCTCGATTTTGCCCTCACAAAGGTATATTCCCCCTTAATAAATACACTTTCGAAATACATTTAAAACAACTTTTCATGTATTTATGTAACCCAAACAAACTTTAAACGCGTTTTTCTCGAAACAACGTTTTTCGACAGCTTGTTGATAAAATCTTCGAAAATACTCAACCGATCCCACATATTCTTTACAACTATAGCCATAGCGCATATGAAGAATTTTTTTAAATTTTTATATTTACTATTTTTTGCAAAAAAAAGGTGAATAAACACGTTTTTTTTTCGAAAAATGTCCGCTATTTTGTTATTTTTGCATATATAAAAAATCGTATGATATGCGCTATAGCCATTAACATACTGAATCTAAAACCGTTTGATTTTTTTATTTCGGATGATCCATCTCCGAGATTTCATCAACAGCGCAGACCTACAATTTTTTAAGACATTTTTTTAACTACCATTTTCGTCTATAAATTGTGACTTAAATAAAGAAACATTTTTTTTCATATATTGCGAAAGAGTATTTATTCAGTGTAACTTTTATATCAATATCTTTAATATAAAACTATCAAAAAATTCATGAATATAGTATTTTTTTAGCGTCTAAAGTGAGAAGACCCCTTAATTCTTTTTACCAGTCAGCCCTAACATTTTGTGTGGAATTTCCAACGAGTCGGAAAAAAAAGAACACGCTCGTCGGAGTACATATTGAAATTCGGGAATTCGAAAAATTGAAAGTTTCACGAAATCCGGAAAATATCGAGAATTAATCCCATAAATGATCTCGGTTCGACTAGTGAATACAGCTTCGGGGTATCACCTTGTAATTAATGCAATTGAAGATAAATACAATTATAGTGCGCAAAGGCCGAATCGTGTCAAAAATAAGTCAGTATTGTTTCCTGAAATGTTTTACAAATAAACAAAAAATAGTTATTTTTTTTTATTGACGCAGAGAGACCAAAAAAACCAAATTGAAGCTGAATAAACAAGCTAACTGACCTATACATTAATTTACCTAAAAAAAAAAAATTCCCAAGCCCATGGACCCTTGAACAAAAAACAAAAAAATTTGGAAAAAATGTTCACCCGCTCTTTTTCATGATTGCGCGATAATTCAAAATGCGTTTTTTTCATCTCGATACGACCATTTTTCCCATAGACACAACGCTTTAAAAATCACTAAAAAAAATATTCTGTTCTCTTCATTTTCGGAGTAGTGTAGATGGAAGTAATAAGAGGCGATGGAGAGACTAATACGCCTTCTGGACGAAAGAAGCGAATACTTAGAGAGGCGGATGATCGCGAGAGTGCAGTAAATTGAAATGGCGTAGGGTAGAATATATTGTTCTTCTTTTCATATTCCCTTACCCGCTTCCGAGAATCAACAGTTTCGTAGCGATAATATTAGAAAGTGCTTTTTCTGTAGATATGATTTTTCAGCACATTAGAATGTTCTCACACGTATTTTCATTGACATATCGAGAAAACAAACATTTGCGCCTCCAAGAGTAAGAAGAAAAATCGAGCGTTTCATACCTGATCGTTTGAGAGACCCTGATAGGGTTGCGAGGCGAGTGTAACCATTTCCCAGAGTACGATGCCGTAACTCCATACGTCCGAGAAACTTGTGAAAACGCCGTCCTTCAAGCTCTCGGGAGCCATCCATCTTACCGGCAAAAGTCCCTTAGTCCCTTTTCTATAATAATCGGTCTCGTAAATGTCTCTCGTCATTCCAAAATCGCCAATTTTAACGGTCAAATCTTCGGCGACCATGCAATTACGGGCAGCCAGGTCTCTGTGCACAAATTTCTTCGCTGACAAATATGCCATTCCGTCGGCAATTTCGATCGCCATGCGTAGAATTCTCTTCAACGTTGGCGGTTGTTTCATGAAATTTTCGCACTGATCTGGACGATGACTTCGCAAATACGTTTTCAGATCACCATTCACCATCAGCTCCATTACCACCAACGTCGGTTGGCCCTGCGACACGACACCCAACAATCTCACCACGTGATGGGTATTGAAGGCTCTGCAATCATACGATTAGCGTGACAAAACAAATTCATCTGCGAAACATCTTCGTGTATAAAACTCTGCCGGAAATCAGCTCACTTTCCTGCCGGAAATCTTTGCCTTTTGTTTCGTCCAGTCGGCTTCATTGTTTTGACATTGAGCTCGAGAAGAATTATCAAGGAAGTTGAATTTTTGTGACTTGCCATATTGTCGTAAATTTGTGTGCCCGCGTAAAAAATCTTGCACATTGATCCTTCATAATTTTATTTTGCTTGCAAAGATTCTTCCGTGAGCAAGTAGGTTTTTTAAAAAATAATCGTGAACGAAATAAACTGAGGATTCAATGTGAAAGATTCCAGTTTTCATCAGGTTGGAAATCTCTGTTGTAATAAGGCGAATTCAAACACTGCTGATCGTCGATGTCATCAGCTGATGATATGTCAAATATAAACCTTGTATCGTGTGTTTTGTGCGTTCAGAAATATATCCAAACGTCTCAAGTTACAATCAAGTTATAACATACAGAGACAGCTTTCTGGGAATTCAAACCCCTTTGAAACCAAATGCTTTCAACGCTTTTATCAAAATTAAAGGGTAAGGTTTCGAACCCCACCGATCGAGCTGAAATTTTATACAAACCTTCCTTTTAATATTTTAAGGGGTCCTCACACTTTCGACGCTGAAAAAGGCTATTTTGATGCATTTTTTGATAGGATTAGATTAAAGATATTGATATAAAAGTTGTTACACTTAATAAATACACTTTCGAAATACATTTACGAAATACGAAATACATAGACGAAAATGGTAGTTAAAAAAATGGTAAGTCTGCGCTGTTGATGAAATCTCGGAGATGGATCATCCGAAGAAAAAAAAATCAAACGGTTTTAAATTCAGTAATGGCTATAGCGCATATCATACGATTTTTTATATATGGAAAAATAACCAAATGGCGGACATTTTCGAAAAAACAAAAAAAAGCGCGCTTTTTTCACCGTTTTTGGCAACAAAAAAAGGAAATATCACAATTTTAAAAAAATCCTTGATATGCGCTATAGCCATAGTTGTAAAGAATATGCGGTTAAAATTTCATAAGGATCGGTTCAGTAGTGTCGAAGATTTTATCAACAAGCCTTCGAAAAACGTTGTTTCGCGTTTAAAGTTTGTTTGGGTTGCAAGAAAACATTTAAGAAAAGTTTTTAATGTATTTATTAAGTGTAACAACTTTTATATGACTATCTATAATATAAAACTATGAAAAAAATTCATGAAAATAGCCTTTTTAGCGTGTCAAAGTGACCCCTTAAGACGACCCCTAAAGGGATTTTTGGCGCCGCGCAATAGTTTGTTTGGGTTCGCTTGGGTTTGTTTGGACAAAATGGAGAGCGCAGTAACATATATTATAAGTATGAACGAGGACATAGCAAATATAGTCGGCGCGCGTTAAAAAGAAACTTAAAAATTCAATATCTCGAAAACTATTGTGGGTCGCCAAAAATCCGTATAGGGGCTGCTTTAAAATATAAAAAAGAAGGTTTGTGCAAAATTTCAGCTCGATCTGGGGGGGGGGGGGGGTCCGAACCTTATCCAAATTAAATCCTGATATGTCTTTCATTAAACGTCAGTTTGATTAATGTTTCTGAAACCTATAGTCAATTGCTACGACAATAGTATATTAGTCATTTGCAAGAAGCGAGTATTTCAAACTTTGACAAGGGCGCAATTAGAAATATCGTGATTAAAAAAAATATATTTACTTTATAAATAAAACTATTCAACACTCTTCGAAAAATGCTGTACAAGTATACCCTAAATAATACTCTATTACTCTACAAATATGTATTTCGATGCCGCAAATTTTAAGATATTTATAGCATGATAATCATTTTTTTTTAAACCCTACCTCAAAACCTGTCACTGATTTTTGCAAAATTTTATCCACAAATGCCGAGTATCTTACGTTATTTCCATTCGAAAATTGACCATCGAAAAAAATCTGAATGTCCCGGCACTAAAAATTATTTTGCCGACAGATAAAACTACGTCAAAATCTAAAGCATTGAACCGATTTTCACTTAATCCGTTTAGAGCATATTTCCTACGATACGCAATCGGTGTGGAAAAATTTAGCCGAGTATCTGCGCAACGGTAGATTATGCGTGACCAAAAAAATCCGTGCCCACATACACAGCCAGGCATACTAGGAGCGCAACTAAGTTCCCGGATTTCCCTGAAATTGGGTGTCTTTATAGCTTGGACATCTGTTAAGAATACCCAGTCGTAATATAAACAAATATCGCAACACAACGACCTTTTTTCTAACCTCGAAAATGTCAAAGTTTGTGGTGTCAAATAAGCAGCATTTGCGGGAAGCATTGCTTTTCTGCTTCAACCTAAAAAAAACACAGCAGCTGAAGCATGTCGGTTACTTGAGGAGGCCTAGGGCGAACATATACCGTCAAAAACAACGTGTGAAGATTGGTTCAAGCGATTCAGAAGTGGCGATTTTGAGACTGGGGACAAGGAGCGCTCGGGAAGACCGCAAACATTTGCGGACGCCGATCTGCAAGCGTTATTGGATGAAGATGACACTCAAACAGAAGATCAACTTGCCGAGGCATTAAATGTGACTCGGCGATGTATTTCGAAACGTTTGCACGCCATGGGAAAACTTCACAAGGAAGGAAAGTGGGTGCCGCATGAGTTGACCGAGAGACAAATGGAAAATCGAAGAGCCACTTCCGAAATGTTGCTTTTGCGGCAGAACAGAAAGAGTTTCCTGCATCGAATTGTTACTGGCGATGAAAAATGGATATATTTCGAGAATCCCAAACGCAGAAAATCGTGGCTTTCACCTGGCGAAGCGTCAACATCGACGGCACGGCCAAATCGCTTCGGAAAAAAGACAATGCTCTGCGTTTGGTGGGACCAGAAAGGAATCGTGTACTATGAGCTGCTGAAACCGAGCGTAACTGTCAATGGGCATCGCTACCGACAACAACTAATCAATTTGAACCACGCATTGCTCGAAAAACGGCCAGAATGGGACACGAGACACGAACGTGTGATATTGCAGCACGACAACGCTCCGTGCCATCGCAGTTCCATCGTCCAGGACACCATAAAAACACTGAAATGGGATCTGCTACCGCACCCGCCGTATTCGCCAGACCTGGCCCCTTCAGACTATCACTTGTTCCGGTCGATGGCGCATGGCTTGGGTGGGCTACACTTGGCCAATTACGATGCAGTACAAAATTGTTTGGACGAATGGTTTCAGTCCAAAGACGCGTCTTTTTATCGTCGCGGTATTTATGTATTGCCAAAGAGATGGTAAAAATGTGTAAATAGCGAGGGACAATAAAACCCGGAAACTTAGTTGCGCACCTAGTATATTTTCTTTAATTGTCCTTTGTCGACGTCGGGGAATACTCTAAACACATTTTCAGCACAATTTCAAACAAAAGAAAAAGACATATTTTTCGATAAAGCAAGCTTCATAGTTTGACGAAACTAATAGGAACGAATAGAAAACTAATTTCCACGAGAGTGGAACCCGAGATTGAAAAACGAAAGCGTACACAGACGGCGCTTTGAAAACGTAACAAAATCAACGAGAAATGAACGTGCAAGTTTGCAGATGATTCAATTTTCGTTTCATCGATACTCACTTCATAACGGAGGCTTCGTTCAAAAATTCGATTCTCTCGCGATCGGTTGCATTCTCGTTGACAGTTTTAACGGCGCAACGAACCTCGGGCTTCGATTTGACGACGTCTTTAGCCAGGCCCTCGTAGACCATACCGAATGAGCCATTGCCCAATTCGCGTAGTAAGTGAATCTTCTTTCGCGGAACTTCCCACTCGTCGGGGATGTACACGGTGCTCACGTATTCAGGATTGACGGTGGCGATGAGCCTCATGCTCGGTACGTTTCTCATGAGTTTGCGTTTGCACACGTAGAACGTGACGAGTGAGAGGGTCAATAGCGTTATGCTCGATATCGACCAAAAGGCGATCCAAAATTTGCTGCTAGTGTTGTACTCCTCGATGTAAAAATATCTTATCTCGGAATCGGCACCGTTACCGGCCAGACTCGTTGCCCGTACTTTGACCGAGTAATTGCCGGGTGAGAGATCCTTCAGAATGTACGAATAATCAGCCTTGATAAAGTCGTGACGCGTTATGCACACCTGAGTCGCTTGAATCTGAAATAATCGAAGATAAAGTTCGATTTAGTTTTTTACTTTTTTCCCTTATATATATCTATTTTTCCCAACCTCGTAGTAGTACAGTCGTGCTGTATATTGGAATCGGAAGAAAATAGAAGAAGGCTAGTTTTTTGACAGGTGATTTTGTAGGTGCCGCGGGGTTTAAATCCAAGTTTGCCTAAAAATGGGGGTGGATTAATTAACGGCCAAACTACAATCCCCACGAGGTCGGCGCCGGGGGACAAAATGTTCCGAAAAATCCGGGCTTTGTTTTTGTCCGCGACGCCGAAGTCGTAGAAGTTCATTTTAGGGGTGAAAAAGGGGTTGCAATTTTGAAAAATCATTTTAATTCGATAACTCTTTGGGAAAAATGCATACAATTTTTGTTCAAATAGGATCTTCGTAGCCCTTGAAAAGACGCGTCGAGCGAGTATTTGATCATCCCTCTGCGATAATATCTTAACCCCCAGAAAAATGGTTGAGTATAAAAAATAATTGTTCATTGAATAACTCAAAAACAATCGATTTTTCGGGGATGGTTTAAGTATACGAAATGTAGAGAATAATTTTCTCTATATTTTCGTTTCTATGGACCACCCTTGAATTTTGCTTATTCCAACCCCTCTCGGGGGTTGAAAATTCAAAATGAAATTCTGGGGAAACGATTGACCGAAAATAAAGAGATGGGAGTTTGGCGCTGTGGACTATTTGTAGCTAAGGGTTCAAGCTACAAATTGTTCCGCGGCAGCAAATTCGTGCGGTTAATAGTTTTCCCAGAATTTCATTTTGAATTTTCCACACACACACCCCCCCCCCCCCCCCCCCCCCCCCCCCCCAGATGGGTTGGAAAATCCAAATTCAAGGGTGGTCCATAGAAACGAAAATCTAGAGAAAATTATTCTCTACATTTCGTACATTTGTACCATACCCGAAAAATCGATTGTTTTTGAGTTATTTAATAAACATTCTTTTTTTGGTATTTCAACAATTTTTTAGGGGGTGAAGATATTATCGGAGCGTAATGATCAAATCCTCGATCGACGCGTCTTTTCAACGGCTGCAACGTTGCCATTAGAACAAAAAGTGTACGAATTTGTCCTAAAGAGTTATTGAACTAAAACTGATTTTTCAAAATTTCACCCCCAAAATGAACTTCCGCGACTTCGGCGCTATGGACAAAAATAAAGCCCGGATTTTTCTGAACATTTTGTCTCGCGGCGCCGACCTTGTAGGGGTTGTAGTTTGCCTTCAATCCACCGCCAGCCCCCTTCACCCCTTCAAAAAAACCCTGCACCCCAATGTTTAGGCAAACTTGGATTTTGCACCCGCGGCACCTACAGAATCATCTGTCAAAAAACTGGCCTTCTGTTTATTTCCAATGACGGGATTTTCAGCGACAGCACGATTGTACTATAGAGCAAGGTTTTTTTTATGGAAGAAGGGTTGTTTTTTCGAAAGGCAAAAACGTGGCAAAACTCACGTTTTGAATGTCCAGCCTCTTGTACTCGATCTGGTAGGTAATAATGAGACCATTCGGTTGCGGTGGTTCGTCCCACTGTAGCTTGACGAGTGTGTAACTGTTGTTGCCGCCGATCATCGTGAGTCTGAACGAATTCGGTGGTATATTGTCGGCGCTGTCGATCGGCAACGTACGATAAGCTTTTACCGCCTTCGTTGAGCAATGGTTGAGTGTATCGTTGACGGCTTTCTCGCGACACGCGACTATCTCGATGTAGTATTCGGCAAAATGTCGCAGGTTTCGTATCACGTAGGATTGATTCGTCGCTGGTACCAATACCTCGAATCTCACGTACGTTCCATTCTCAATTTTGTCCGCGCTCGTATCTTTGTCCTGCTAGATGATACATTGGCGCTTTTAGGCACATTCGATTTCGGTCTAACCCCTCGTTTCTCGAGAATTTGTTTTGTTCTCGATGAAAACTGACGCATAGATATATACTGCATATCAGAGTGTGTCGAAAAAAGTCCTCTCCAACCTCTTTAAGGGCGGGGTAAAGTATTAAAATTTGTTTTTTTTTTTTCATTTTTTTAAATTATTTTAAATGAATGCATAATATATCAAGAATATTGTGTTAAAATTTCAAGTCGATCGGAGTAAAATTGACGAAGTTATGAGTATTTTATGTGCAATGAGCGCTAAGCGACCAAACTCTTCTGCGTTTTTCAAACCGGTTTTCTGAGACTTGTCATATTTGAAGTCCGTGTGCACGATAACTCAAAATCTACTGGACCAATCGCTTTAAAATTTTGCACAGTACTTCTTCACATAATTCACCAGGTATTGTCGAGAGCTTTTTTGTTTTTTTTTTTTTTTTTATAATTACTAATTTTTCAACAACAAATTAGCCGATTTTTTTTAGCGAAAATCGGGTTTTTGGCTCCCAAGTGCTACGAAAAATCGAAAAATCGAAAAAAAAAAAATCCTCCCGTCATTACCTCGAGAAACATCTCCTTTAACAAATGCATTTTGATTTTTTTGTTTCAGATGATTCTGTTGCGAGTTATGGTGCACACCGCAAACCAACTTTCTTTCGAGGCGCCTCCGGGGTTTAATTTTCACTCGCTCAATTTTGAATATTTTGCAATGCAAATTTAGGAGAATGTTGTTCAAATGTTACTTTATTATATGTAAATTTTTCAATAAACGAACACTATTCGTTACGCCAAAAAAAAAATCTTAAAAACATGCTTTTTTTCGCCGAATTAACTTTACCCCGCCCTTAATCCTTCCTTGACACACTTATATTTGGCCATGGCTTTGACACGGTGGGTCAATTTGACCCGGCTAGTGCTTCATTCACCTGCTCTTAAACAACCCTTCGGACGGTTTTTATTGAAAAAAATCCGGTATACACTTTAAACATTTCTCAATGTAAAAAAATTATTGAAAACTTTCAATTTTAGCAAAGTGAGCAATTTGCTTCAAATTCGTCCGGGTCAAACTTACCCAGTGAGTCAAGGAAAAGTTAAACAATATTGGTAGTTTTACGAAAAAATTATGCATATTTGACCTGTCCAAGTAGACTACGCGATAGCGCTGTAATTTTCCCCCCCTTGGATTTACACGGAAAAACGTCGTTTACGTTGTGACTAATCAACATTTCTCAAATCCGGTTGAGAAATGTCAATAATCGTTGAGTCATTCAAGTTTGAACGTAAAGAGCAAATTTCCCGCGTCAACCAAATGAGACGGAAAAAGACTATCCAGCGCTGGCACTTCGACTCAAGGCCTTAGGCCACAGTAACGGGTACACAATCATGTGCGAATCTGAGCATTTTTTTTCGAATGAAAAAGTACTTCACTCATAAAATTGATTACACATCTATTTGGTATGAATATCGAGCTGTTAGAAAATTTTTTTTTTTTTTTTTTCGATGTACAAAATGGCCGACTACTTGAAACTTCTCGAAACAGCTTTTTTCCAATTGTTGTGACAAATAACTTCAACAATTTTCACTCGATTTACTTGAAATGTGAAGATTATGTTCCGAATTGCATTTCGCAGAGTACGGAATTTCTGATTAATCGTAAACTTGTCATTTTATAAGCAGTTTATGAGCAATTATAACGAACTTTTTCACTGAAAATTCATTTCTTAAGTTCAAATACCTACAACTTTTGAATAAAACAATATTTTTTAAATTCCGTACGTACTTCTCTAGGTATTCTGATGTAGACGAGAATTTTTGACGAGAATTTTTGTTTTTTGTTCTAGGTAAACAATTGTGGATGCTAAATGTCACGCCGCGGAGCGCTTAAAAAAAGATAAACGAAAATATTAGAAGTCGGCCATTTTGTACACAAAAAGAATATATTGTCTAACAGCTTTATATTCATATTAAGGGGTTACCCCCACCTGCGATTTTGAAAAAATCGATTTTTTTATTGCATTTTTTTGAAGTATAAGTATCTGAGAATATGTCCTGGAAATTTCAAGTTGATCCGAACAAAATTGACTGAGATATGAGCGTTGAAAGAGAAGAATCCGCGTTGAAAGAGCGTTGAAAGAGAAACTTTAAACGCGTTTTTCTCAAAATGGCATTTCTGAAGTCGGTGACCAAGATTACTCGAACACTAATGAGCCGATCTTCTTGAAATTTTGCAGGCTTATTTAATACATAAAAATGTAGTCTTTAATCGTTCGATTTTTTTTTTCTAAAAAAAATGGCGGTTTTATAGCCAAAAAACGGCCGTTTTTTGTTCGTTAAAATCGAACCATTGACTTTGACTGTCCGCCATTTTGTGAAAAATGAATATTTTTTAAAATCCTTTGATTAAAGACAAGTTTATACTTATATTTGACTAAATCCATCTGCATTTTTTTTCAGATGATCCACTTCGCCGCAATGTTGGTCACCGCAAACCGTGTATATAAAAACATTATTTCATTGACGGTCATTTGCCACTAAACAATGTAATATTTTTCAATAAAAAAATTACTGAAAGTTCTTCAAGATGTGTTCTTTAAGGTGGTATATTGATCGAATTAAAAAGTTTTGTAGTTTTCTTTAAAAATTCATGGAAAAAGGCCTTTTTTACGCTACAAGTGGGGGTAACGCCTTAAATAAATGTGTAATTAATTTTATGAGTGCATCACCTTTTCATACGAAAAAAAATTGTTCAATGCGCACATGATTTTATACCCGTTACTGTGGCCTAAGGCCTTAAGGTATTCCCTTCGCGGAGGGCCGTATTTTGTAGGGGCATAAGCAGGGCCCGTCTAAATCATTGGTAAATTACAGTGGCGGTTAAATAAAATAAGTCACAATCCATTATCATACCCACCGATAAAATGGAATAAAAAATATCGCGCAAATTTAGTGGTTTTAGACGTTTTTACATATTCTCTGGAAAGTCGCGGCGACGAAAATTCTTCTGCTAATTACATTCTTCTAATTTTGATCATTAATATTTTCTTCAAACATTCGGCGACCCCCTGTTTTTATTATCGTTGCGGAACCTTTAGATTTGTTCACACCCGTTGAGCAGTTTATATCAGGCATCTCGAGTTATTTAGTGTATAAATCATTGGATAGAAATTTCGCCGGCGAGTCATCTCCATAGAGTGCCGTGTAAATGAGGCGACTTTAGAGTCGTCGTTTTTTGTTAGAAGTTCGGTAACTCTGCTTGAAATTTTACCAGCATGCTGGGATGTATTTTTACTTGATTATAGACAAAAATCACGAATTTAATATTTGGGTTCGTGAAAGGTTAAGAGGGGAGATATCTTTAGGTACGGAAAAAAATTTGCTGATTTTCATCATTTTTTTACAGGAAAGATTTTTTCACCATTCCTGAAACTTAGAATATGTTTTGTTACTACTTTTGGCTGTAACGTGGTATTTTTTTATTCGTTAATCTTTAAAAATGGCGGAGGTATGGCACGGTTTTCTAAATTGCATTTTCAAAACTGATATGACGTATAGCCAAAAAAACTAATCGACCGATTCTGATGAAATTTTGTATAAATCTTCCTAATCTTATTATCTAAAACATGACCTTAAATGTAAAAAAAAAAATAAGTATTTTTTATTGCGAAATGGAGCAATTTTGTCCAAAAATTCAATCTTTTTGTTTCAAAACGTACCATTCCATCGATTTTCAACATTTCTCACTTTTTCTTGGTTCATATTCTGCGTGTGAGTGTTGATGAAAGAAAAAATCTTCGTTGGTTTTTTTCGCATCAATCCCACCGACGCTTCGTGTCACGCCGTCTGACAACATCCGTCGCAACCTGTTTAGAAGACCGTGCCAGACCTCCGCCATTTTTTAAAATTAATTTTAAAAAATATCATGTAGCAGCGAAAATTAGTAACCAAACATACCCTAAGTCCCTAAGGTGATGAAGATATCTTGCCTTTTGAAAAACAATCATGAAAATCAACCATTTTTTCCTCGCCTAGACGTATCAACCCCCTTGAGTTAGAGAGCTCAAATCTGGCGCGATTTTTTTTCACCCCACATAATATCGTTTGAATCCCTGGGATATGAAAGTTGTGTTCCTAATTTATCATCCGATATTTTCATCATTCCTATCGTGTGTCATACCAGCGCGTAACTCGTGTCCCTTTTCCACGGTATGGCGCCGAGCATTCCACCTGTATCCCGGCGTCTCCGTAAATTTGTCCTTTTCACGTAAACCTGATTGTGAAGAGCGTCCTCGAAGGCTATCGAGCTTGATATCTCTTTTTCGCGGTCGCTTGACTGATCAGGCTTTCGATCGGCGCAGTCACATGAATCCTTGGACGTATCTTTGTCCGCTTCCATCTCGGCCTTGGCTCTCTTTCGCTCCTCCTCGGCCATCTCGGACATTGGCTTTTTCTCCGGCAGAAGCATAGCTGTGAAGAGAATGAGAGGGAAATCGAAATAGCGATACGAGCTAATATATTTAACAATA
Organism: Ophion ellenae; assembly: GCA_963210295.1. NCBI lineage: Eukaryota > Metazoa > Arthropoda > Insecta > Hymenoptera > Ichneumonidae > Ophion > Ophion ellenae. The sequence continues at coordinate 19,785,090 of OY723388.1, forward strand.
TTTAACGAAACGGAGTAGCATTGGAAGAATTTTAAATAAGAATCTTAAGGGGTTGCCCCCACTTGCGATTTTGAAAAAATCGATTTTTTTTATTGCATTTTTTTGAAGTATAAGTATCTGAGAATATGTCCTGAAAATTTCAAGTCGATCCGAACAAAATTGACTGAGATATGAGCGTTGAAGGAGAATAATCCGCGTTGAAAGAGCGTTGAAAGAGAAACTTCAAACGCGTTTTTCTCAAAATGGCATTTCTGAAGTCGGTGACCAAGATTACTCGAACACTAATGAACCGATCTTCTTGAAATTTTGCAGGCTTATTTAATGCATAAAAATGTAGTCTTTAATCGTTCGACTTTAAAAAAAAAAAAATGGCCGTTTTATAGCCAAAAAACGGCCGTTTTTTTTCGTTAAAATCGAACCATTAACTTTGACTGTCCGCCATTTTGTGAAAAATGAATATTTTTTAAAATCCTTCGATTAAAGACTAGTTTATACTTATATTTGATGTTTATATTTATATTTCGTTGCACTCCAACGATGCAGACTTCAATCTCATCTTGAAGACTGAGTTTTAATCTGTCTGTCTGTCTTCAAATGTTGGCTTCCTCATAAAAAGCTTCGCGTTAAAAAAAAAAACCCCCACTCGTATAGTCAGCTTCGGGAGCGACATTGACATTGACGGGGAAGCAATTGTATTTTGTGCAATCAAATTTAACAACATTTTTTTTACACGCAACGCTACTACCATTATTCTTTCGTCATTTCGAATGATTGAAAAAAATACACAATGCACTTGAAATTTTGAGAAAGCTACACCGTAAGTATGTTCTTTTGAAAATTTGAACCTCCCTCAAATTTTGAATCCGTTCCATAACTTTCCAATCCAAAACATTGTGAAAGTTATGAAAAAGACATTTTTCCGAAAATGCAAGGCCCATTGAAATTCAGAACGATTTATCGATTTTCGCAAAATTGCATGACAACATTTCATCTGGAATATTCTGGATGAAAAAATTACGTGGATGTCTAGAATTCCAAGACATTTAAATCGTGAAGACATTTTTTACAAACATTCAAACGGCATTAAATTCCGAATGTTTTTGTCCTTTCAGGCAAACATTTTATCCGAATATAGCGTGTACGTTCCTCTATTGCACATGCATTTGCAAGATTTACGGCGTAAAAAGACATGTGAAATTTCGGACTTCCTTAAAATCTAAACCCGTCGCCGATCTTCGCAAAACTATATCCGGACCCACGTTCCACGGGACTCTATATTTGTGCAAAAATTCAGCAAGGTATATCATGGTGTTGAAGTTTGCATTTTTTCATTTTTACTATAATATAGCATCGTTTTTTGCAGTTTTTTAATACAAAATTCTAAAAAGGATTCTCGAAAATGATTCGGAGATTTTCCTAGCGTAAATGTCCTGAGAAAAACTAGAGAATTCGAATATAAAAAAATCCATACACATACTTCCAGCCATTTTTCGACGTTTCGGAGCATTCCGAACGTACCATCATTATAATCGGTGAAAAAAAAAGTCACGAATTAAGGACAGGTTATCGTTCATGACTATGGAAAATTCGATTTTTCTTTTTTACATCGTTTGCATCCTTTAAGTGTTTAGAACACGTGGCTTTGTTTGATTGGATTGTCGAAAACATACATTGAACACGATTTTTTGTAACGTTAAACTTGAAAAGCGTTTTTTTGGAAACAGTATTTTTCAGCTCGCGGGGCGCTCAACAGCTTCAACGGATGAACCGATCCACATGAATCTCTGCCCAATTGAAAGAAAATTCAATTCGCGGGGCCATCAGATAGCGATTTTTGTCATAAATTGGTTTAGAAATGATTTTTTACGTCCGCTGAAGCAAAAAAAATGGGTTTTTTTTCAAACCGCTGCCACTATATTATCCCCGAGTTTTTGAAAAAACAAAAAAAAAGATAAGATCCCCCGACTTTAGTCTAGTTTGATAATGTTCAACCCGTTTTTGTTTCAAATGGACTGGCAAGACTGGTGGAACGCCCCGCGCAGACAAAAACACGCGGTGCTTGGCTTTATTTGACGAGAGCTGGAGCCGCCATTTTGGATTTTGTTTTTATAAATAAAATTGGTATATACTCTCCAGTGTCAGAAGAATAAAATACGTTGAAACCCATTTCCAAAAGTATTCATGTTGTATAAACAAAATCCCCAAGTTCATGCATTCTTCATGCCTCTCAACGGTAACCTTCCCTTAAGGTTGTTGCTAAATCATTTTTGAAGGGTGGGGGGAGCAACGAAGTTCCCATGCTAATACATTGTGTGACCTCACCAGTGCTAACTCATTGTAGCAAAATATTAATGACGTGTACGACTGAATATCGCGAAAATGTTCAAATGTACGGTAGATAACTATGCACGTAACTATCATTTACATATATGGTAATTTGAAGAAGTTAGGATTATCAGAAAAGCAAATGTTGATGTTTGAAAATCCTATTGAAATAGACACGAGTTTTGGCAACGTCGCACGGTTTTGTCGTAATTCGACGCTGTTAGGTGGATTGCAGGGACTGTCACAGGTCGCAGCTCACGGAAAAAAATGATTCGTCAAAATTAATGGTTGGTGTTTATAAATTACCGAGGAAAGATGAACATAATGCAGTTTCACACTGTAAACCAATCATGTTACAGCACTTTTAGGAAAAAATAATGGATCAGACGTGCTTTTTTACTATTCGAACCGATGGAAATGCAGATTCAAACTGTAAAAAAATCATAATGATCACCGCGATAAAGTAAACTGTCGAATTTACAAACTGAATATAAGATATCGCGGTACTCAATGCGTAAAATATACGGAGTACCTTCAAAAAAAAAAAGTGAGATTAGACTGGTAATCACTGATTTGAACCATAAAATTCTTCAACAAGCAAATGATAAAAATGAGATTAAATTCTATTGTAATTTGGTATTGTCTTCTGAAAAATGTGGTGTGAGTTTAAATTAAAAACTGCAGTGTACACCTTGCAAATTGTATCGTAGCTCGGTATTATTCAATACGTACAGATTTAATATTTACAGAGTCAATTGTCATTTTTTAACAAATCGGGCAAAGCATATTTTGATAACGGGTTGTTGAATACTAATACGGATATTTAAATTTATTAGTGTGATACATGAAAAAAATTTCAAAGCGCTCAGTAGATGTTGCAGCCGACATTGCGCGGTACACCGCGTGTACCTCGTATTTTCACAACGTGCACTGCAAACGCGTGAGCGCGTCAACTCGGGGGTTAAGGCGTTCAAACCTGTACGCCTAAATCAACAAAGAAAAATTCTATCGCGTGGTCGCCCTCAGTCTCGACATCTACTCAGTGCTCTTTTGGATCTCGTGGCGTAAAGTTTTGCGCAGTGTCTTCGAAAAACGACAATTATTTATAATCAATGTGAAAACCGACACACAAACAGTGAACAAGGACAAGCTGTTACTGAAGAAAAAGTGCCGTGAAAGATTTGTTGCTGCCGAAAAGAGGACAAAAAAAAGAAGTGAGTATTGCATTTGTACTTTTCTATCTCGCTTTCACGTATGATGATGCTTGATTTACATAAAGCTATTCACTATCTGCATTATTTGCTATTTCACAGTGTAAAAATTTGTCAATGAAGTCGTTCATTTTATAACATTTTTAAATGTAAAAATTCGTGGGTCCGCTCGTTTACTTTTAACAGTTTCACATAGTAAAAATTCGCAAGTCGGTCCATCTACTCTTTACAGTTTCACATTATAAAAATTCGTGAGTCGGTCCATCTACTGTTTACAGTTTCACATTGTAAAAATTCGTGAGGCGGTTCATCTGCTGTTCACAGGTCCACATTGTAAAAAGTCATGAGTCGGTTCATCTACTGTTCACAGTTTCACACTGCGAAAATTTATCGATCGCTTAGCATAAACTCAATAGTCCTACAGTTCTTTGTGTGAAACGTGGCGTGCACTTTTTAGAGTTTTAGGTGTCAAATATCGAAGTTTTTGTATCAAGAGGCGCTATTGATGTGAGACACAGTACATTTTGATGGGATTTCCATAGAGGCTATGTCAGAGCAAAAGGAGGCAACAAATGATTGAGAACAAAAAAATTAGTGCGCTGCAAAATTTTCCGTAAATGTATTATATAAAGGCCTTAGGCAACAGTAACGGGTGTAAAATCACGTGCGAATTTAACCATTTTTTTCGTATGAAAAAAGTGATTCACTCATAAAATGAATTACACATATATTTAGTACGAATATCAAGCTGTTAGAAAATATATATATATTTTTTTCGATGTACGAAATAACCGACTACTCGAAAGTTCTCGAAACAGCTTTTTTCCAATTGGCGTGACAAATAACTTCAACGATTTTCACTCGATTTACTTCAAATTTGAAGGTTATGTTCCTTATTGCATTTCGCAGAGAAGTACGTACGGAATTTTTTATTAATCGAAAACTTTTCATTTTATGAGCACTTTATGAGCAGTTATAACGAAAGTTTTCACTGAAAACTCATTTCTTAAGTTCAAATACCTACAACTTTTGAATAAAACAATATTTTTTAAATTCCGTACGTACTTCTCTAGGTATTCTAATGTAGATTGACGAGAATTTTTGTTTTTTGTTCTAGGTAAAAAATTGTGGATGCTAAATGTCACGCCGCGGAGCGCCTAAAAAAAGATAACAAAAGAAAATATTAGTAGTCGGCCATTTTGTACATCGGAAAAAAGAAATTCTAACAGCTTGATATTCATATTGAATAGATGTGTAATTAATCTTATGAATGAATGACTTTTTCATACGAAAAAAATGGTTAAATTCGCACATAATTTTATCCCCGTTACTGTGGCCCAAGGCCTTAATACATACTCCTCAACAAGCCTCACTTTTTCGTAAACCGGTCGCATATTTTTCACACATTTTCATTAATTAGATCGGTGACCTGTCTTTTTTTCGGTAATATTGTTCTGCACACTAGCCTGCACACAATGTTCGTCTTTTGGGTCACTCTTCACAAATGCGCAAGGTATACGCGAGAAACCGAAATGGTAACGACATTGCAACAACCAATGCGATCAAGTGGGCATTGATGTAAACTTCAAAATGTAATATCTACACGGAGAAAACAGGGGCCTTGAAGTTCAGAATTAATCCTATGCTTCTAAAAAAATATCATTAAATATAAAAAACGTATACGGTGTGAGAATCATTTTTACACTTCTATAACAACAAGTCTTAAAATTGCGAACTGGCAGTAAACTGATATACTTTTTTAGTACTGAATATTAGAATTCTGGCAACCAGTGTTAGAATTTGAGGTCCTATTTTTCTCCGTACAATAAACGAGTGCATAAACCTCCGTTCTCCTTTTGCCAATACATTTTTTTTTCAACCATAACGATTACAAAAATGTCCATTCACATCTGTTCACCCCAAAAATTTTCAGCAACAACCTAAAGTTCGCGGTGCGTTCACGAGTTACGGAGAAGGCTTGGCAAAACTTACGCTCATCGCAGTAATTTCTCTGCGCGACGAATGCCGGATCATCGCGATCCCAGCGTCCGACGATTCTGTAATGCGTCAACTTGCCGTTCTCGCGCAGCGGTGGTAGCCACGACATGACCAATTCGCTGCTTGCGTTGCTCCATATGGACAAGCTCCTCGGTTGGCTCGGTGCGTCGGGCAGGGTGGTGAAATACTTGACTTTGCTCTGTGCGCCGGATCTCTCGGTGGCAATGGTATAAGTCTTAACGTAAAACGCGTACTGGGTGTAAGGCTTCAATTGTGTGAGTATGTGAGTGAGATAGTGAGGTGGCCGTGGTACGGTGCGATTGCCGGATATGGTGAGGCTCGAGGGTTCCTCGGCGGCGCTGACGTCGTCTACGCGCCAGCCATCGCCGCCGCAAGCGTCGCGACCGTCGTACATGGTGACGTTCTTGCTGGGTGCTTCGATGAAGTAGAATATGTAGCCCAATAGTGAGCGGGGATCGTGATGCTCGAAAGCCTCCCACTGTATGAGGGCGGCCTCGGAGCCTTTCTTCGTCACTTCGGGCTTGAGCTCGGTTACGTTGCACGCGACTTTGTCACCGTTGCTGTTCGGGGCCACCTCGAGATCGGTAAATTCCCCGAGATTCGCCACCTGGCGAAGCGTCTCGATCTTTTGCAGGCACAACTTCGGATTCAAGTGAAAGAAAACCTTGGCCGGACCGTCGCGTGACAATATTTTGACCGACCGATGAGTGCTCCAGTCCCAGAGCTCCTGAAGATTCTGATTGTCCAACACCGAGAGCGTAAACTTACCGTTGTCGAGATAGTTGCCCCTTATGACCTTGAGGTTCTTGAGGAAATTCAACGATATGAGGGGAAAGCTGCGCACGATCTTCAAGTAACCGTCGATCTCTTCGATCATGTTCAGACTGTCCTCGAGCTCTTTGACTATATTTTTGCCCCCCTTTATTTGTATCTCGAGGCTGCCGCTTATGTGGGTACAACCGCGCAATTTTTGGGCTGACGCGATGCTGTTGACGCTCGCCCCGGTGCACTCCCTCAAGCAGAGACCGTCGCACTTTCTGCACGTCGCTACACCGTCGCCATCCTCGTCCATGTAGCCCGCCGGACACTCAATGATGCAACTGTTGTTGAACGGCTTGTAAGGATATTCGCGAAACGTCCCGACCACCTCGAGGGGCCTCTTCATTCGAAGACACTCGTTCTTCTGTATGCAACGACGATTCATGAACTCGTACGTTCCCGTTGGACAACGCTTCACGCACTGATCACCGACCACCGTCACCTCTCGACAGGCTGTACAGTGCTGCGCCGACTTGCCGGTACAACCGCCCAGACACGACGGATGACAGCACATACCCGTTGACGTGCAAGAGCTGTCCTTGCACTTGCGGTCGCAAACTGCCGGAATAACGAGAAACAAAACGATTATGTCAACAATCTTTTTACCAATGAGCAAAATTTAAGCAATAATAAAACAATAGTTTTATTATTGCTCAAGGTAGTTCTGTGGTTTTGGTGAAATCTTAGGAATTGACTGAAATCTAAGTATGGTGTAGATATGACCTTCGTGGACTGATGCCCAAAAATTCAATTCACCGTTTAGTTCATGAGATAAATGTAATTGAATATAGGTATCTTTGGACCCAATCCCTATGCCTAACACGTAAACCGATAGGAGTTTGCTCGCATTTCGCATTTCTCGATATAGGTGCGAAACGGATCTTGGGATTTCAAAATGAAAACACACGTGTACGCAGTACTATAATGGGAATGATTTGAAAAAAAAAAAATGACAAACTTTGACCGTTTAGTTTCGGTGATATCGACTTATGAAAAGTGGTAATTTTATTTCACACCGAACTCGGGTACGCTGCAGCCAGCTGATCGGCGCGTGGCGAATTCTGAGACGGATGTGAAATAAATTTATTCTGCAAACAAATTTAATTTGTTCAATTTATGCATGTATTTGTCTTTGTTACAGCGAATACAATTTGAACTGTCGACAAGATGTTGTAAATCCACGATTCGACGTCCTTCGACAGCGAATTTTTGTTGCTGATCGTTGAGGTTATGGTTATTCTCATCGCGTTTAGTCGCATTTGCTTGACACATGGCTGCCACAGCTTTCAGTCTTTTAGCAAGCGCCTTTTTTCTTGTAAACTTTCCTTTGTATCGCATTTGGGTTGACATTTTCACGCTTTTTTTATTTATATGAAATATTTTGCGAAAGACGGATCGTAGGAAGCTCAACGCTATGACTGCAGGAAGATCGCGCTGTTGCCACGATTACAGCGCCGCTCTCTATACGAGTATGGGACCTATCTATGTATGAGGAGCGAATGTGTGGGAGATATAGAGGGTACAAGCTCTGTCGAAAATTTACAACCAACAGCATCGTATAGGCATTGGATGTTACTATACGCTTCGACCGAAACTTTTTGATCATACGTGTACCTACAGAACTACCTTAAATCGATAGATAAACTATCCAAGAATATATTTACAAAGTTACAGAGGCAAATTGTAAATATTTTCGAAGATACAAAGCCAAAAGCAGAGAAGCGATTGATAGTTGATATTGATATTTTGTCCTATTGAAAACTTTAAGGGGTTACCCCCACTTGCGATTTTGAAAAAATCGATTTTTTTTGTATTGCATTTTTTTGAAGTATAAGTATCTGAGAATATGTCCTGAAAATTTCAAGTCGATCCGAACAAAATTGACTGAGATATGAGCGTTGAAAGAGAAGAATCCGCGTTGAAAGAGCGTTGACAGAGAAACTTTAAACGCGTTTTTCTCAAAATGGCATTTCTGAAGTCGGTGACCAAGATTACTCGAAAACTAATGAACCGATCTTCTTGAAATTTTGCAGGCTTATTTAATACATAAAAATGTAGTCTTTAATCGTTCGATTTTTTTTTCGAAAAAAAAATGGCTGCTTTATCGCCAAATAACGGCCGTTTTTTTCGTTAAAATCGAACCATTAACTTTGACTGTCCGCCATTTTGTGAAACATGAATATTTTTTAAAATCCTCCGAGTAAAGACTAGTTTATACTTATATTTGACTAAATCCATCCGCATTTTTTTTTCAGATCATCCACTTCGTCGCAATGTTGGTCACCGCAAACCGTGTATATAAAAACATTATTTCATTGACGGCCATGTGCCACTAAACAATCTAATATTTTTCAATAAAAAATTACTGAAAGTTCTTCAAGATGTGTTCTTTACGATGGTATATTGATCGATTAAAAAAGTTTTGTAGTTTTCTTTTTAAAAAATCATGAAAAAGGCCTTTTTTGCGCTACAAGTGGGGGTAACGCCTTAATTACCGTCACATAAAAACTATACATGTTCTAACTGAAAAAATGTTTAAACTTTTTTGCAAATCAAAGTCTACGGGAAGCTAGACTGCACGCCGATTCGCAACTGCCGCGGCGACCTTGCTGTAACACTCTGCCACAGCTCCGTCATTTTGATGATGAATTAATTAAAAAAAATTGTTTTGTATACTTAAATATACTATTAAAGTATACCTAAAGTTTGATAATCGTAGAATAATTATTTCTTTCTTTAAAAAATTCCTCAATGTTGCTTATTTTGTCCTGTCTAAGTGTATATCCCGCCTTAAGGGGTAAGGCCACGGTAGAAATTACAAAAAAATCGATTTTTTTTATTATAAGTCGCCTTAATATCTTAAAAATGTCATACTCGAAGGGTTGAGGTGGGAAAAATGTCTAAATACTTCTATTTTGAATTTTGGCGCAGCCCCTCTCAATCCGATACAATCCGTACCGAAAACTTTAAACGCGTTTTTCTCGAAACTACATTTTTCAAGTCGGCCGGACTCATGACTCGAACAAATGTTGACCGATTGACTTAAAATTTTAACTGTATCTTCACAATTACATTCTGCATTGAAGTTCGTAGGATTTTCCCGATATATTACATAGTTTTTTTTTATAAACAATTTTCGGACGATGTTTTTTTTGAGAATTTTGAACTTTTATTTAAAAATATGCTTTTGCATAGATCGATATATCAAAAAAATCCCAAGTACTTCTGTAGCTATTCACATGTATAATCGAAAGAAAAAAAATTTCATTCGCTGTAAATTAAAATTGCAGGTGCCGTTGGTCCGGCTGCGCGCCTATGAAAAAAAGGCTTCGTCGAAGAAAAGCTATGAAAACCTATGAAACCTATGAAAACCTATGAAAAAAGAAAAGCAGCCGCCATTTTGTTTTATATTACTTTGAAAAAAATAGTTTATACAGTTTATAATATGTACAATAAAGGGCCTTTTTCAGATTTTTTATTTATTCCATTGTCCCGCTGAAAAACATTCCCAAAATATACTTCTTTTTTCCCCCGCTACAGTGGCCTTACCCCTTAATACAGTGCCATCACAAAATCGACGCAAAAATACTAATGTTGTGTACTGTGCATTAGGATTTTGTTCAGTCAAACGTCTACTATTCTTTTCGAGTTGGTACAATTCATATGGTTAACGCTAACGTTTGTCGAGTATAATTTGTTAAAAGGCCTTATGAAAAGTGACTGTTCGAAAAAAATTATGGTAATGTTTGCTTATAGCAAAGACGTGAATCATTTGCAGTTCCTTCTGTTCGTGTAGGACACACATTACTGCATTTAGCAGGTCGCATCATATGTGTTACAAATCACTATTATATGGTACAAAACTTTTGCGATGCCCCAAAAATCCATTTAAACAGTGACTTATATTACAGAAAAATGCAGGTAACAGCTATTCGGAAGTACAGCCGGAATTTTGTCTCTTTCGCATATCTACGATCGTACGTGCTATACGTACTCAATAGTTTCCCCAGACTTTCATTTTTTATTTTCAACCCCCAAGAAGGGTTCGAAAAAGCAAAATTCAAGGGTGGACCATAGAAACGAAAATATAGAGAAAATGATTCTCTACATTTCGTACGATTAAACCATACCCGAAGAATCGATTGTTTTTTCAATTATTCAATAAACAATTTTTTTGTATTTCAGCATTTTTTTGAGGGGTGAAGATATTACTGAAAAGTGATGATCAAATACTCGATCAACACGTTTTTTCAAGAGCTATGACGTTCCCATTTGAACAAAAAGCGTGCAAATTTATCGTAAAGAGTTATTGAATTAAAACTGATTTTACAAAATTGCACCCTACTTTTTTACCCCCAAAATGAACTACTACGACTTCGGCACTGTAGACAAAACTAAAGCCTGGATTTTTCTGAATATATTGTCTCACGTCGCCGACCTCGAAGGGGTTGTAGTTTGGCATCAATCCACCCCATCCCCCTTCATCCCCTAAAAAAAACCTTGCACCTCTATTTTCAGACAAACTTGGATTTAGCACCCGCCACACCTACAGAATCACCTGTCAAAAAACTGGCCGTCTTCTAATTTCTTCCGATTACGGGGTTTTTCAGCGACAGCACGACTGTACTAATGGTTCAAATCTATGGAATATGTATACAGGGTGTCCCTCTTATCTCTGCCACCCGAAATAACTCGGCAATTATCGACGTCACAAAAAAATGTTCCAGACAAAAGTTGTACGGTGTGAAGGGGGCCATCAAATGCGACCCATTTTTTTTTATTTCGACGCAGGCGCTGATGCACAGTGAAGGTCTCTCTTACTTTTTAAAATGGAATGGTACATTTTTTTTCAACCATCTTGTGCAGAACCTCAAACCGCATAAAATATATTAGGGGGCCAAAGTCGTTCAAGGTCATTCAAGGTCACCTATTCAAATGAAATACAAATCTAAATATCTCGGATCACTACCAAATATTTGGTAGTGATCCGCAATTTGAGCCCCTAATAGTGATCCGCAATTTGAGCCCCTAATGTTTTTTTATTCGGCTTGAGGTGCTCCACAAGATGGTTGAAAAAAACACCGTTCCATTTCAACCCTTAGTAGTCACACTTAGCTAGAATCACGTTGCAGTCATACTGGGTCCATTGGACCCAGGCGTTTTTAAATTGTTATAAATAATGAAATAATGCATCGAGAGATATGAAAAAAAATAGTGAGGTATAATTTGAACCTTGTTTAACACAAGGATATTGGTTAGAAATCAAACATTAAATTTTAAATATGCCAAAAAAATTGTGCAAAAAAAACGTGAAAAATGACTTTTTTTTACAAAAATTGCTGTAACTCTTTTAATTATTGACAAAAAAAATTAAATGATTTTATAATCCGGAAACAATGTACTTTGAAATGGACATAGCGGTTTCTGTGGACTTTTCAAAAAGTATATTTATTTCATTCAACGGAGGTGCGATTTAGAAGGAAAGAATGAAACGCTTACGCATGTAAAAAAAATTATGTTTTATTTGAAAAAAAAGTTATACGGCATCAAAATAATTTGTTTGGGTCCCGTGGACCCAGTGTGACAATTAAGGGGTAAAAAGTGGAGGTGACCTTCACTGAGCATCAGTGCCTCCACCGAAATAAAACAAATTGGTCGCATTCGATGGCCGCCTTCACACCGTACAACTTTTGTCTCGAATATTTCTTCGTGACGTCGATAATTACCGAGTTATTTCGGGTGACAGGGATAAGAGGAACATCCTGCATACTTCAGTTCTTTTCACTATTTGGATCTTGGGGGAGTAAAGTTTTTGTAGTGTCAGGGAATATGCATTTTTTGAAAACCTACTATATTATATAGCGTTTAACAATAAACGTATGCTTGTAAGATTGTTTATTGCGTTCAACATATGCAACTGTTGGATATTAATAAGCAGTACTATACTTTTGGCAATAGCTATGGCTATAAAATATCATTGTCCCCCCTAAGTGTTCAAAGCATGTATTAACGGAAATGGGAATGCAGGATATAATCGGGATGATTTGGGAACGGAGAGAGGTGGGAGAAATTGAAGCAAGAATAAAGGTGGGATTAGAAAATTAAAAAAACGAGACGTTGAAGAAAGAGGGGGAGAAAATAAAGGGTTCGACGTACAATTATAGGTACAAGTTTAGTGTGGAGGTTTGATATTATGCCCTGGAAATGATGGTCTGAGGTAAATGTGAAGGGCAAAGACAAAGAAATGTGGGTTAGAATAAGAAGTGGAAATGTTGGAAGAGCGGGAAAGAAAGCAGAGAGTGACTGGATGTGCAGAATTTGTGATGAGCAGGATGAGACCCTGGAGCATTTATTGTTGTGCAAAAAAAGCAGAGAGATGGTGACGGAAAATGGGAGAAAAGGCGTGGAGGAATGGCTGGAAGGAATTGATGAAGTGGCGATTATTGGGGAAGTAATAAATATGTTGGGAGGAAAAATACAGAAAGGGATTTGTGCATAGTTCAGGGAGATTGAGGAAGTGTGGAGTAAAAGGAGTTTGGAATGAGAGACCGAGAGAGGGGAAGAATAAATCGGTTTTTAGGCGAGTGGTGAGCAGATGTAAGGTATACAGATTTGTGGGTAAGGTTGAAACGGCAGAGATTATAAGATTTGTTAAGGGGTTACCTCCACTTGCGATTTTGAAAAAATCGATTTTTTTTTCATTGCATTTTTTTGAAGTATAAGTATCTGAGAATATGTCCTGAAAATTTCAAGTCGATCCGAACAAAATTGACTGAGATATGAGCGTTGACAGAGAAGAATCCGCGTTGAAAGAGCGTTGAAAGAGAAACTTTAAACGCGTTTTTCTCAAAATGGCATTTCTGAAATCGGCGACCAAGATTACTCGAACACTAATGAACCGATCTTCTTGAAATTTTGCAGGCTTATTTAATACATAAAAATGTAGTCTTTAATCGTTCGATTTTTTTTTCGAAAAAAAATGGCCGTTTTATAGCCAAAAAACGGCCGTTTTTTTTCGTTAAAATCGAACCATTAACTTTGACTGTCCGCCATTTTGTGAAAAATGAATATTTTTTAAAATCCTTCGATTAAAGACTAGTTTATACTTATATTTGACTAAATCCATCCGCATTTTTTTTTCAGATGATCCACTTCGCCGCAATGTTGGTCACCGCAAACCGTGTATGTAAAAACATTATTTCATTGACGGCCATTTGCCACTAGACAATGTTATATTTTTCAATAAAAAAAATTACTGAAAGTTCTTCAAGATGTGTTCTTTAAGATGGTATATTGATCGATTAAAAAAGTTTTGTAGTTTTCTTTTTAAAAAATCATGAAAAAGGCCTTTTTTGCGCTACAAGTGGGGGTAACGCCTTAAAGATATATTTTCTGACATTGTATAAGTTTTGTAAAAAACTTTTTTACAGTTATGCAAATAAAACTCTATTGATTGATTGATATTAGTGTCCCCTCAGAGAAATATGAAGTAAAGTTAAAATATGGTTGAAAACACCATACATTTCTCTCTGTGTACGTACGTATAAAAAAGATCAGAGGTTCGACAACATTTGTGAAGGTCAAAGAAATCTGTACGTAAGAAATAAATAACTACGAATTCACAGAAATTCATTATTTTGCGCGCTTATTTAGGGAACGAATTTTACATAATCTTCGCCAACAAAATTTAATATTTGACGGATATAAATACCGAAATTTCTGATTACAGTGTTTCTCTTAACTTTTCATGAATAATCATCATGCATCTCACCTTTTTGGCAGTGTTGTCTATTCCAGCACAGCGTATCGTCGGGTTTTGTCGAACGGGACGAACAATGCTTGTCGCATACGGGACATTCGTTCTTCGGCTTGTTGCCCTGTGAACAAAAGCATATTCCCGTTCTTATTTTCGTTTTTGTTTTTAATCTACGTGGACGACGCGTCGCAACGATCACACGAGTCGACAAACCTTAAGTTTTTTTTTGTGCCCACGCTATTCAGCGCGAACCTCGCTCTTGCGATCGAAATATATGTACATATAGGCCAGTCAATGGGTAACATTGCATTTTAATATTTAAGGGAGACTTTGTCCTTGAAATGCAGCGGGAGATGTTAGCGGCTCAACATGAGCAGCTAGAAGAAGAGGAGGGATGTCTCTATGGACCAGGCATTGCCGATTAGCGGTAATTATAAACACATTTGTGTCAACACATTACAAAACTTTAAACGCGTTTTTCTCGAAAACACGTTTTTAAAAATGGCTGACATTCTTCTGACCGCTGTAATTAACATATCGATCTGAAATTTGGAGAGCATACTCAGAAAATATGTCTTCACGGAATGACGGATCGTTTTTTCGATAGATACATTTTTGCATTAATTATTTATCTTTTTATGCGAAAAAAAACGCGAAAATTCGATTTTTTTCAAATTGCCGCCATTTTCCGAAATTTGTACTAAACGAAAAACCCATCCGTCATTCCATGACCAAAGGGTCACAGATTGATAATATGCTTTGAATTTGTGTTTCAGATCAACAAAGAGGGGGCAGTGATGTCAACCGTTTACCTCCCGCGATTTTTGAGGACCTGTTTTCGCGGAGTTGCAACGACGCCATTTTGGTTTTTTTTTCAAAAATTTTTTTTTAACGTTCTGTATATCATGAATAAAAGCAAGAAAAAAACCGCACTCAAAAAGTTTTACTCGTTTCCTTTAAAAAAAATAAAATGTAAACACCTGAAATATGGCACTCCAAGGACAAAGTCTCCCTTAAGCAATTATTAGAAGAGTTATCGGCCAAAATGGAAGAAAAAGTACATTAAATGAGTCGTAAACGGTAGGTTTTATAAAAAAAATTATTCGAACAAAAAGATGGGCAATTTAATGATCTATAATAATGGTTATTATTATTTTTGGCCTAAAGTGCATGGTTACCGAGATATAGACAGATGACGTTTCTTTCAAGATGGCGACTTTTCCTGTATGGGAATTTGTCAGAATTTTGTGATTTCATACTCAGTACGTGATACTAAATCCGATTAAAAAATGAAATAACACCTGTAATTTAGTGCACATCGAACAAGTGCCGGGCTTCCTCATTGACTGGTCTAATATGTGCCTCACGGAGTCGTGAAATAAATACACTTATGTTTTGCCAAAGAAAGTGTTCGTCAAAGCACAGCCTACTCGATGAGGAAGTAAAAAAAGTATACACTTTCAAAACATAGCTTCAGGGCCTTATACACCTTCGAAAAAAAATGGAATTTCTTTTATTGGCTCAAATGATGTATAAATATCCCAATAATGATATGGTTGATATGTATAAACATCCCAAGAATGATATGATCCGACGAAAAATCGTTTAAAAACCTTAACGGGTTATACGCAGTTAGAAATTTCAAAAAATCGTTTTTTTTTTAATTGCATTTTCGGAATGTACAAATATGTGAGTATATTCGCTGAAAATTTCAAATCGATTCAGCGAATATTCTCGGGAATACACACATATTTGTGAGGACGCTCGGAGCCCGTCTCCGAGCGTCCGAAAAATTTCAAACGCGTTTTTCTCAAAACGGTGTTTTCGAAGTCGGTAAGCACAATTTCTCAAAAACTGCTCAACCGATCGGTCTGCAATTTTAACACAACCTTGTCAGATATATTCTTCAGGTATTGATCGAAGGAATAAGATTTCCGATAATTATTTCAATGTTTTTCATCGATTTAACGAAAAAAATGTGGTCGAAAATCGAAATTGTTTCTTTCCGGAGCCACCATTTTGTCAAAAATTGAAATTTCGACTATTCCGTCGATCAATACCTGGATTTATCTATCCCCTAAAATAATCTTTTTGGTTTTTTCATTTTAGATAATCCAAACCGGAGATACTTTGCTCACCGCCGGACACTTTTTTTCGGGGACCTCCAGGCGACTTCCTACAGGAGCAATGTTAATGAATATTTTTGAAAATAAAAAATTCCAATCTAAAGCTAAAAGATGCCACAACACTGCCTAATACTTTTCGTTTTGCCGAAATGAAATCCTTTTCCAGAAAAAAATCGTGAAAAAACGACTTTTTTGGCCTTGCAACTGCGTATAACGCCTTAAACGAGTTTTTCCTCGAAACTATGGTTTCAAAATCGGGCGGACTCGTAGCTCCTACAATTTTTAACCGATCCACTTCAAATTCCAACTGAAGCTTCTAAGATAGATTTTTTTAGCGAAGTACACGCGATTTTTACGATCGATTTATAATTACGGTTTTTATAAACGAATTAAGGCCGTTTTTTAGTCGAAAATGCGACGTTTTTTTTTCAATATAATGCGTACATTTGCAAAAATAAATATTTTCGAACAATCATGCGTACTTCGCTAGCAAAACGCATGATGGTTGCGAAAAGATTTTTTTTAGTTGCCCATGTGGATTTTTTTGTATTTTTTTTTGAAAATAAAAAATTGATTTCATTATCTACAGATATGTAAAATAAACCCTATCGACCTTATTTTAATTACTTAATTAGTATTCTGAAAAGAAATCCCAAAAAAGCCATGTTTTTCGACCATCCAAAAGTATATAAGGCCTTCAGCGGGAACACTGATCCAGAGGAACGAAACAAAACCATTTTTTGTTTGTTTATATCATCTTTCCGGATATCAAAAAAGCGGTACCTTTCCACTGTCAAACTCAAAATGAAAGACAAAACTTGATATTTAAAAACTTCTTCCCATTGACTTGAAGTTTCCACAATACCTCCTGAATTTATTTTTTCACACAAACGCGTAGGGATATCTCAATTTGTAGAAAAACTCATCTCGCTATTTATAACGTTTTAACACAATTTATAACGTTTTTTTTTCTGAACATGGCATTTTTTCATATGCATGATTCTTTATAAAAAACCACATTTTCAAAATTCCCAAATTTGTTCAACTATTATTGTTTGAGACGTCAAACAATTTTTCATTAAGGTGAAGGTCAAAATTTGGTTATGCTGGAGGCCCCGGAGCATATCCCGCAAAAAACACTTTCCTTTGGCAGCCTCCAGTATGGCCACTTTGTAGGGGAATAAGCATTTTCATCGACGTTTAAGTTTGCATCATTGGTATACAATGAAAATTCATTATGTTGGAATCAATCGATTTTTTTGACAGGCTTAGGCTACGAAAAAGCTCAAATGTTTATCAGAATTTAAAAAAAAACGATGCAAATAATAATAAGTTTCATTGCATGACAACGATGCAAACTTCAACGTTATCATTTTTATGGTTTCATACACTTCGAAACATTTACGCTAAGGTTCTTTAAGGTATTCCTTTCACGAACCTGAATATTTAACAACCAACTGATTTTCGCCTATAATCAAGTGAAAATACATCTCAGTATACTGGTCAAATTTCAATCCACGTCACCGAACTCTTAATGAAAAATTACGACTCCAAAAAGAATCCGTAACGACAATAAAAAACGCGGGTTACCGAATGTTTAAAGAAAATATTAATTATCAAACTTAGAACAATTGTGACTGGCGGAAAAAATTGCGTAGTCGCGACTTTTCACCGAAAATGTCAGAACGTCTTAACTGACTAAGTTTGTGTCAAATGTTTTATTCTAGTTTATCGTCGAGTATAATAATTTATTGTGACTTATTGTTATTAAAGGGGAAAAACCCTTTAGACGCCTGAAAATGAGTAATTTTTCATGAATTCTTTTAAAGGTGATGAAATAATCGCATCATTTAAAATTTTTGACATTATCGTATAACAACTTTCAAGTGTTAAAAAAAAATATTTTTAAAACAAAACAAAATAGCGACGGTATAAGATATTTCTGTAGGCGTCTTTTGAAAAACTGCTCATATTATAGCTTGAAAAGTTATTCATCGATCTGGCTGAAATTTTGGGAGGTTCTCACTATAACATTATTGGAAGGATATACCTAAAGTTTCAAGGTTATCGCGTGAAAAATTACTCTACTAGGGTACAATTTGTCGAGAAAATGGTCAAAAACATGAAAATTTGGGTACAAAGCCTACTTAATTTTTAATTTAATACTTATTTATGATTTTTATGAGTATATCCTTCCAATAATGTTCTACTCAGAAATCTCCCAAAATTTCAGCCAGATCGATCAATAAGTTTTTTAACACTTGAAAGTTGTAACTAGAAAATGTCAACATTTTAAAATAATGCGATTATTTTATCACCTTAAAAAAAAATTCCTCCCGGAATTTTTTCACCTTAAAAAAAGGCCCTCTGCGAAAGGAATACTTCAAATAGATTGCCGTTTTACTTTGTCCTGAGGACTAATAGGGGATTATCCCCTTTTTCGAAAGGTGTCTCCATTTGATCCTTTGGTGGTAATAAACTACGAGAATCTTTATTTCTATTTTACGAAATCGATAAGTGCCATGAAAATGCATTTAAATTTTACATTTCAAATTTTCGCGCGAAAACGCTAGCCGCCATGTTGCTTCGGTTCGTGACATCACTTGCATAGTAAACATCGACGCTGCGCCAATTGTGAATACGTAATTTTTTTTGGTTAAAAGTGAGTTCCAATCCCTATCATTGGTATGTTGTTCGTAAATGTAAGAATCCTAGTGTAAAAACATCGACTTGGTTAAAACTTGCGAGAAGAGATCCAAAGTCATAGGCCGAAAAAAAACTCATTTGTCCGTTTTTGCAGTACAGATAACTATTTGAAAATATGCAATTAACTATAACAAACGAGAATGTATAGTTGTTGACGCTTTCTTTCACAGGTTGGAGAGTAATACGTCTACCGCTTTCTTTGTTCACTATGTAAATGAGGTTACGTCGGAATCCATTATGGCGGCTACCGTTTCGCATGTTCGTTGAACAGATAGGAAAAGGATTTTTTTTTAAAATGGATTATAACATTTATTTTGTGTTTTTATAAATAAAAACTAACATTATTCGATTGCTTATTGCGAAAACTGCCTTATTTATACATTCTTAGTATCTTTCTTACATAGAGTAAAATACCCTATTTTTTCGACACTCAATTTTCGGGCCTCTGGAGTGTCACCGCTCAGAGTGTATTTAATGTTCTGCAAATTCGTCGAAAATACATTTTTCTTGTAATAAAAAAATGATTATCCCGATTTATTGGCCCGACTGCATGCAAATTTACTTTGTTCTCCCTTACATTGAAAATATCGATAATTTTTAAAAATAAACAGCCCATTTTTTTCACTACCCTGTCGGAAGGGGGCCGGGTTGAAATTCCGAACTTCGAATGAACAGAACGCTCAAAACTCCGAAAGAATGTTACACGAAAGACCAAAACTCCGAAAATCTGAACACCGTCAAAATAGTTCGGCAATGGAAGTTTTAAAAGTTTCAAAATTCGCAATAAATCGATGAATTATTGCAAGAATTTTGTTATTTATTAAGAACGAATTTCGACCCGGCCCCCATGTCAAGATCATGCCAGCGAAAGTCTCCACAGTTGACTGTAAATGATGTGGAACATATATCATTGTCTAGACAAATTTCAAAATTGACGTGAAATCACTTCTTAATAATAAAAATTCTTGAAATATTTCGTCGATTTATTGAAAATTTTGAAACTTTTAAAACTTCCAAAGCCAACTTATTTTGACGGTGTTCAGATTTTCGGAGTCTTTCGAGTAAAATTCTTTCGGAGTTTTTCTCTTACGGGGTAGTATTCTTTCCGAGTTTTGAGCGTTCTGATCATTAACAATTCAAAATTGACGTAGAATTACTAATTAATAATAAAAATTCTTGAAATATTTCGTCGATTTATTGAAAATTTTGAAACTTTTAAAACTTCCATAGCCAACGTATTCTGACGGTTAATTTTCGGGGTTTTAGTCTTAATCTTTTTTTAGTTTTTAGTCTTTAGTCTTAATTTAGTTTGTAGTCTTAATCTTAATTTTCGGAATTTTCGTCTTTCAAGTAAAATTCTTCCGGAGTTTTGCTCTTACGAGTATTCTTTCCGAGTTTTGAGTATTCTGATCATTCAAAGTTCGGAATTTCAGCCCGGCCCCATTTTGAATTTCGGAACATTAAAATTCGGAATTTTAAACCGTCGGAGCTTTCAAAGTTCGGAATTTCAAGCCGGCTCGGTCGCGTCGGAAGCAATGTGTCGCGTGTATGCAGTGCTCAGGCACGAAAATTGCATGGCTTTGGGTTATCTGTCTGCAATTTTTACCAGGGTTCATCAACATCGTACCTAATTTACTTACGTTGAAAGCGATTTTTTTGCGAAAAGTAAGAATTAACTCACCGATATAACGTGTTCTCCTCTGCCGGCTTTGGCTATCAGGTCCCAATCGATCGTGTCGACGTAGCAGAGCGCTGGATTTTTTTCAAATCGTACAGAACCCCGAAGTATGTCAGTCAGCGAATGAAGCCCTATCTCCTGAAGATGCATCATCTCGAACGCGACGAGGGCATAATTTATGAACAACGAGTGTCCACGTATTACCGTGAGATTTGGAAACAGACGTCCGACGCTTCTCAAACCGTTGACT
Source organism: Ophion ellenae (assembly GCA_963210295.1). NCBI lineage: Eukaryota > Metazoa > Arthropoda > Insecta > Hymenoptera > Ichneumonidae > Ophion > Ophion ellenae. Next base: position 19,805,980 of record OY723388.1, read on the forward strand.
CTGTGTATGAGAAATACAGGTTTTTAAATTACTCACTGTAAATCCAACACTTCTATAGAATCGTCGATTCACGGAGGGATGGAATGAGGGATGAATTTTCAGACGCGGTTTTGGAAAAAATAATGGCCAATCAATTTGAGGGTTTAGCGTTAAAATAATTTGAAAAGCATCACAATTATCACCGTGAAAAGGCACCGAGCTGCTGGTTTTTTAATTACTTCAAACGGAAACGAAAAAATATTGTTTTAAAATATACCTGATCACTTAAGGGGTTACCCCCACTTGCGATTTTGAAAAAATCGATTTTTTTGTTATTGCATTTTTTTTAAGTATAAGTATCTGAGAATATGTCCTGAAAATTTCAAGTCGATCCGAACAAAATTGACTGAGATATGAGCGTTGAAAGAGAAGAATCCGCGTTGAAAGAGCGTTGAAAGAGAAACTTTAAACGCGTTTTTCTCGAAATGGCATTTCTGAAGTCGGTGACCAAGATTACTCGAACACTAATGAACCGATCTTCTTGAAATTTTGCAGGCTTATTTAATACATAAAAATGTAGTCTTTAATCGTTCGATTTTTTTTTTCGAAAAAAAAATGGCCGTTTTATAGCAAAAAACGGCCGTTTTTTTTTCGTTAAAATCGAACCATTAACTTTGACTGTCCGCCATTTTGTGAAAAATGAATATTTTGTAAAATCTTTCGATTAAAGACTAGCTTATACTTATATTTGACTAAATCCATCCGCATTTTTTTCTTCAGATGATCCACTTCGCCGCAATGTTGGTCACCGCAAACCGTGTATTCAAAAACATGATTTCATTGACGGCCATTTGCCACTAAACAATGTAATATTTTTCAATAAAAAAATTACTGAAAGTTCTTCAAGATGTGTTCTTTAAGATGGTATATTGATCGATTACAAAAGTTTTGTAGTTTTCTTTAAAAAAATTCATGAAAAAGGCCTTTTTGCGCTACAAGTGGGGGTAACGCCTTAAGGAGATGGGCCACAGTAACGTCTATAAAATCATGTGCGAATTTAACCATTTTTTTTCGTATGAAAAAGTGATTCACTCATAAAATCAACTACACACCTATTTAGCGTGAATATCAAGCTGTTAGAAAAAATATATATATTTTTTTCGTTGTACAAAATGACCGACTGCTCGAAACTTCTCGAAACAGCTTTTTTTCAATTGGCGTGACAAATAACAATATTAGTAGTCGGCCATTTCGGACATCGAAAAAAATATATATATTTTTTTTAACACCTTGATATTAATACTAAATAAATGTGTAATTTATTTTATGATTGAATCACTTTTTCATACGAAAAAAATTGTTAAATTCGCACATGATTTTATACCCGTTACTGTGGTCTAACCCCTTAAATAAAAGTTCAAAACGGAAATTCGAAAACTTGAGCTGGCTCATTACTCAATTATTATCAATCATTTTTTTTTATGAAATGAAATCCTTTTCCAGAAAAAAATCGTGAAAAAAACGACTTTTTTGGCCTTGCAACTGCGTATAACGCCTTAAACGCGTTTTTTTCTCGAAACTATGGTTTCAAAATCGGGCGGACTCGTAGCTCCTACAATTTTTGTCAACATTTTAAAATGAAGCGATTATTTTAACACCTTGAAAAAAAGGCATGAAAAATGACTCATTTTCAGGGGTCTAAAAGGATTTCCCCCCTTAAGCGCCACGGTAATTTACCAATTATTCAGAAAGGCCCTCTGGGAAAGGAATACTTCAAATAGATTGCCGTTTTACTTTGTCCTGAGGACTAATAGGGGATTATCCCCTTTTTCGAAAGGTGTCTCAATTTGATCCTTTGGTGGTAATAAACTACTAGAATTTTTATTTCTATTTTATGAAATCGACAAGTGCCATGAAAATGCATTTAAATTTTACATTTCAAATTCTCGCGCGAAAACGCTCAATTATTCTCAATCATTTTTTTTTATTGGAAAACCGAACATCAACATAATAGAGGTACTGCTATTGAAAAACATCGTGAATTATGCAACAATCGCCGTTTTAAAGTATTAAAGAGTTCCAGATACATACAGTATTTCACTTTTACGTTATTCTCACTTATGCGTCATATTTGATGTACCCCTTGAAAAACGTACAACGGAAGTTTCACTGTACAATAAAAATAAAGAAATGACAAAATCAAGAGGAATTTTCGTTGTGTCCGAACGATGCAAACTTCAACACCATGGGTTATTCGGATGTGTCTTTTTTTCAACCATATCTGAAAATCTTGCCTAGAATGTAAATCTATGCGAAAATCCAAATACAACCGAAATGAATTATTCGCGTATTAAAAATTCCAAAATCGTTATACCGATGGTCATGAAAATTCCTCGAATATTGATCTAGGTGATACATTTACGATAACCAACACGATAAAGATCGAGATCGTACTTGCCTTCGTCAGATTTATCGCAAATGCAATATTCAATCATGTGTAAAATCCCGCAGCCCAATTACGAAACTTTCATAGATCCGCTACTACCGGTAATATTAGGAAAGAAGGTCTTTCGACGAGATATACGTATATATATATATATAGGCGCGTTTAATAAAACGTCTTCGAATTACCTGTAGAGTACAAGATATCCGGTTATCTCGATGAGATCCGGAAACGATAGATTCGCGTATGCCGTGTCGTCCGCGTGGTCAATGAGCAGTATTTGAACAAAACCCTCAACGACTCGACAGCCCTCGAGTCTCGAGAATTCACTCACGCTGTTCCTTATGTCTATGCTTTGGCACACTGGAAAGATAAGCAAAATAGGCCTTGATAATTAGGACGCGAAGAAAGCGCGACAAATCATTATTTTCATTTGTAATTTATATTTTTTTTTAAAGCAAAGTATAAAGAACGGATATGAATTTTTTAGATGTACGCAAATTACAATATGGCGAAGGAGAATAGGGAAGCTGGAAGTTTTGGACTGGGCCAGTGCAGGTTTCTCGTGGCAGCTAAGCTCGAGGATCTCTTCCTGCCGAAAGTCCGCTGTCTAAACGATCTTTTCTCCTCACAAGGAACATCACTTCGGCGTCCTCCTCCGATTTTCTTGAAACTTTTTTATGTGGAAGAGTATAACAAATTAAGAGACGCGTATTTTTTTATCGGCGGAAAAACGGTTCCAAGGGGTGAAACACACCCTCGAAAATAGGGGTATTTTTCGTTTTTTTTTCGGTGATAACGTTATCGTTCTCATCTCATCCAAAGTATAGTACACAAAAAAATAAACATTGTTGCAATATGAATTTTTTTTATATCTCGTACCGTTAAATCGTTATCGACGAAAAACGAAAGACGTCCCCATTTTTGAGGGTGCGTTTCACCCCTTAAAAACGTTTTTCCGCCCATAAAAAAAAATACGTGTCTCTTAGTTTTTGATACTCTTCCACATAAAAAAGTTTCAACAAAATCGGAGGAGGACACCAAAGTGATGTTCCTGTCAGTCCACCCGCCCAGTTATGGCCTGCTCTATCTTTCTGTCTCTCTCGTTGCTCTTGTACATAAGTCAGGTATCGGGTGACGTGAAGAGTTAAAATCAGCTCGCTTTTTCAATTTGGAATTTATCAATTTTTTGTTTTTCGCGCGCCAAAAAAACCGCAAAATGTAGCAACATAAGTGAAGCCGTCAATTTCACTGTTTTATTTACACAGAACGTTTTTAAAGTGGTCAAAAAGAATGTATTGAGGTCGTATGACAAGTTGAATTTAAACCAGAAGGCCAATCGTAAGTTATATATATATATATATATATATATATATATATATATATATATATATATATATATATATATATATATATCCGTGGAGAGTCGGCAGACGTATCAGCCTTATAAAATTTCAAGGCCGTTGACCAGCTAGTTTTATTGAGGTGCTCTCTTCAAGAATCCCGGGAATGTCGCTTCCGGTATAATCTTGAATGACATCTGCAGGTACTGGTCAAAATTCTTCCAAACGGAACAAATTTTACCGATATAGAAGAACGTTGAACAGTAATATACTCGACACCGAAGAATGCATCGTTTGTTGCTTCTTAACCAAAAATATCATTTTTTAAATTTCATTAACGTTCAAATAATTTACGAACGGCAGGAGAAAATTAATGAAGGGAGAAAAAAGAGCAATCGCGTATCGTATTATACAAAAATATATTATTAGAATATTCGTTAAACAAAAATACGTTACAACGCTTGTATAGACTTTCTTACATTGTTTGCAAATTTTCTTTTTCATTGGCATTCGGAGGCTCGCCATTTGTGTTTTAAAGATATTCTTCGTTATTCACGTGTATCGTGCCTTGTCCCAAGCACAAATACCAAAAATGATGTCTGAAAACCGGACACGATGTCTCTAAGTTCACAATGTTTTTATTTTCAATTAATTCTTCCTCTGGAAATAAGGCGAAGCCGAAATTTTACCTCACTTTCGTTAAGCTTCGAGCCCCCATCCGTGAGAGTTGGAATAAAATAAAATAGCCAGACTTGCCACTTTCGATGATTCATGCTGCGAGCAACCCACTTTCGATGATTTATGCCGCGAGTGAAAAAACATTCGGGAATTGAAGTCGTAAGAGGCGTTTCATTATTGAGACTTCCAAAATATTATCGTAAACGGTAAAACATCATAGTGGGTCAAAGATTACGAGATTGAAACAATATTTTAGTGTCTTCATTTGAGAGTGACAACTTGGGAACCAAAATGAACGTGAAAAGCAAATGCACTCGTGAAATTTTAGAACTTTGCCATAAAGCACTGCTCATATGATATATAAATATGTATAGATATGAGCATATATATACATACATAAAATATACATATATAAAATGCTAAGGTACTAGTATGATGGAAACGTCTCGCTTTATTTCCGACTTCCGTCCAAGATTAATTCACGATGATCGGCGATAATTCACCATAAATGCATACTGGAATATGTGTGAGTAATAAAAATGCGCTAGGCACAGCAGTTAGAGGATCAGAACAAAATCTCGATGTTTTTAGGTGATTTTCAGAAGGCTATAACTCGGGAAAACATGGTAGTAGAGCAATAAAAAAAAGCAAATTGAAGCTGGAAGTCTCTAGTTTCGAGATCTGTAGGTGAAATATTTTTATCCATGAACGTTTCTGAGTTAACTCAAAGAGATCGCAAAAGAATTTTTTTTCTATTTGCCCATTTTTGAAGAGGTGCACGGGCTTGGGTAAATTTTTTTCAGTAATGTAACTATAATGCTCGTTTAGTTGGATTCTTCCGCTTTCATTCGAGAGGTTTCTGAGCTTTGTACGATGATTTTTCGCTGAGTTATCGTCGTTCGAAGCGAAAAATAACTTTTTGGCTTTGATCATTCATTACTCGAGAACTAATGATCGTACAAAAAATACACGGAGGGTTTTGAATACTTCAAAGTTTCCTCTATAAGGTGTGATTAGTGTATTTTAATAAACAATTTTTTTCAATATGAAAACCGTGAATGAAAAACAGGTATAAAATCGCATTTCCACGGAGTTTCACTAAACTTGAGATAAGTCAAGAAATAACGAATAGACTGAGGATAGATTTGGTTTTTTCTAACCTCAAAGTATCCCAAAAAAGCCCTCAAGTATCCAAACCGCTGCGATTTTTCTTTCACTGTGATCCAAACGATTGAAATTTTCGCGTAAAACGAATTAAAGGATACATCTTTCACCGTTTACTCATTTCTTTAAATTGAAGATTTTTTTCGCAAGAATCAATATTCTTTCCATAAAAAAATGTGTGACATGGCAAAAAATTGAGAAAATAATTTTTTCAAAATGTTCTCTGATAACCAAATTGTTAAATTTCATCTGTACATTGACAAAGTACACAGTCATGTCGGTGGTAAAAAAAATGACGGCATCTTAAAAAATGAACAATTTTTTTAATCACTGTGTACTTTGTCAATATTGTACAGATGAAATTTAACAATTTGGTTCTCAGAGAACATTTAAAAAAAAAGATTTTTCGATTTTTTCCAAGTTACACATTCTTTGATGAAAAGAATTTAGATTCTTGCAAAAAAAATCTTCAATTTGAAGACATCAGTAAAAGGTGAAAAATGTATCCTTTAATACGTTTTTCGCAAAAGTGAACATTCCAATAGTTTGGCTCACAGTGAAAGAAAAGTCGCAGCGGTTTGAATACTTGAGGACTTCTTTGGGGTACTTTGAGGTTAGAAGAAAACGGAATATTTTCTCAGTCCATCCGTTATTTCTTGAGTAATCTCACATTTAGTGAAACTCCGTGGAAACGCGATTTTTTACCTGTTTTTTATTCAAGGTTTCCATATTAACGAAAAATTGTTTATTAAATAAGACTAATCGCACCTTCTAGAGGAGACTTTGAAGTATTCAAAACCCTCCGTATATTTTTTGTACGATCATTAGTTCCCGAGTAATGAATGATCAAAACCAAAAAGTTCTTTTTCGCTTCGAACGACGATAACTCATTGTCAGCGAAAAATCGTCGTACAAAGCTCAGAAACCTCTCAAATTAGAGCGGAAGAATCCAACTAAACGAGCGTCATAGTGACATTGCTGAAAAAAAATTCACCCAAGCCCGTGCACCTTTTAAAAAATGGGCAAACATTTTTAATTTTTTTCTTTTGCGATCTTTCTGAGTTAACTCAGAAACGTTCATGGATGAAAATCAGACTTCCAGCTTCACTTTTTTTTGCTTCACTACCACTTTTTGCCGAGTTAGAGCCTTCTGAAAATCACCTAAAAACACCGAGATTTTTTTCTGATCCTCTAATTGCTGTGCCTAGTGTATATCTTCGCGGGTCTTTAAGGTAGTCCCATCGCCAGGCTTCAATCCATAGGATTTTCATAATTTTTTTTTTGAGCTTCACTAAATATATTAATAATCGTCTCTGTAAAATTTTAGGGTCGTTTATCAACCTAATTACAGATAAAAGAAATATCAAAATTGCGTATTATTGTGAAGGAATTCCGAAACAACATACAAAAACCCAATTTCCGGTCGCTACAAAAGTGTATATAAGAGTGGGAATGCGTCAGATTCTTAAAAATAATCAGATTTACTATTTCGCATTGGATTACTGGTAGTAATCCAGTGCTCGCAGAAAAAAACGCTTATTGACCTAATTTTTGTGTCATATCAAGTTTAATTTGAACTTCCGGTATTGGATTTATTACCACTTGCTACGATGAAGAGACATGACAGTAAGGCAACAGCTGACTGTAGTCCTATATAATCTCACTCATTCGAATTTCCACACATATTTCATTTTTAAACGACATATTTCGCCGACATAAATTTTCCGGGCTTTTTACCAGTCGTGGCCCGAATACAATGCTTTATATTTCCCGCACCTGACATTGTTGAGACAGATCGACGTTGAAAAGCATAGATATTAAACGCGCCTGGTTGAGTAAAAAGAGACGGAAATAGATCCAATATTGCCAAATGTCAAACCTAGAACTACTGAGCGAATCGTTGAAATAACTATTTTTCATTTTTCTAATTAAATGTGAACATTCATTAAACAGTTTACACATGGAAAATTTAGTTATTACAACTTTTTTGCATATGTTAAAAATATAAATTGTCCAAATCTCAAGTATGATCAGTGGTATGACTAGTGTGAAGCGACAGGACTACCTTAAATGGTAATTTATATGATTGCTGAATGGAAAACACATTCGAATGGGCAAAATAGACTCGTCACGGAGAGGACTTCCGGTGGATTCTAATCTTTTGGATAAGTCAACATGAAGATAATATTTGCACCAATTACGTCTGCTACAAAAAAACATGATTTCTCAAATATTATATTACTTAATTGCGGTATAAACAAAGTCATTTGTCTGGTAAAATTATTTGATGACTTTTGTGCTCTTGGAATTTGTTTAACCGCATGCAGATATTTGGCATTATCATATCGCAGTGTTTTTGACGTGGTTTTTTTATCACCTTCATCATCAAAACGCTCGAACAATAAAAGCTCATCCCTTAAGACTGACATATCGTCGTAACCTACCTCTTCCCTACATATGATAAATTTAAAAATATATTTTCACTATATATACCGGGTATCACATTTTAATCTTACACTTTATTTATCTCGCAAAATACTGCTCCGATCAAGAACGAAGTACGATAAAACTTTCAAGGTTAAAAGGGGGACGTGAAAAGAAAATCTTTTTCGGTCCAAAACTCAAAAAGGCTTAAGATGTCCGACATGTTTTTTTCAAAATGGGGACATTCATTTTTTCTCACCAAAAAAATTTGTCAGGCCGCACTAACAACTTTTGTAGGACAAGTTTTTTGATAACGTTAATCATTTTTAGGTTAAAATGCGATTTTTTACTCTTTTAGCGCTATCCCGAATGTACCACGAGGAGGCGGGATATACCTACATTTAGACAGGAAAAAATTAAGCAATTTTGAGGAATTTTTTAAACTAAGAAATAATTATAGTACACTTATCAAACTGTTGGTATACAATAATAGTATATTTAAATATACAAAACCATTTTTTTAAATTCATTTATCATCAAAATGGCGGAGCTGTGGCAGAGTATTACAGCAAGGTTGCCGCGAGAGTTGCGAATCGGCGTCCCAGGTAGGAATTGACGATGAAAAAAGGGCTCGCCAAGCTCTGAAACAAGGCTCACATTTTTTTATTCAGGCTGAGCACCAGCCTGATTTCAGGCCTATCTGAACCCCTGAATGATAACGCGGTTTCAGGCTGTTGCACACAGGCTTGACCAAAGGCTGGTAGAAAAGCCTGTACTAAGCCTGAAACGAGGAAACAACAAGGTTCAAAACGAGCCTTGATGAAGCCTTCACGAGCATTTATGACCAGGCTTATCCCAAACTCTTCTCGAGGCTATATGAGGCCTGTTTTTTAGTTTTCTATATTCTACATTGGGATAAATTTAATAAATTTGTAAAGAAATAATTTTATTTATTATATATATTTATTATTCATTATATTATTTGTTATAAAATATATATAAAACATTTTAAACACAATACTTTATTTTATTTATTGTTTATGGGACACGTAATACACAGAGTGTACGAAAACCCCAGAGTGAGTATATACGAAATGTGTATGTGACGAGAAAAAAACTTTTTTGTGTACCTCATAAATATCGATAAGAGAATATGTTTAAATGTTCTGAGCTGCCTCCTTTGCTTTCGTTTTTCGTGCCTTCGCACCCGACAAATGTATTGCTCATTTTTTTTTCATAAAAGTACGGAAAAAATATTATTTAAAATTTATTTTATGTTATCACAACCTGAAATAAGACTGCATCCAGCCTTGATTTTTTAGCCGTAAAATTCACTGGCTGAATAAAGCTTGAAATAACCTTGAGTTTAGGCTAAGCAGCCAGTCTTGGTTCCAGGCTGCTCCAAACGACGCAATCAAACCTGGCCCAGGTCTGTCTCACTCAGGCTCGGTGAAACAAGGCTCATACAAGTTTGTTTCCATCGTCAGCCTTTTTGATTCCCTACCTGGGGTGCAGTCGAGCTTCTCGTGGACTTTAATTTTCAAAAAAATTCAAACATTTTTCAGTTAGAACTTGTATAATTTCAATTTGACAGTAATTAAAATGAAGAAAATGCAAACTTCATGTAATGGCACGCATTTACAAAAAAAAACAACATTCGACGCAAAATTTCTGTAAAATTTGGATTAAAAAAGTAGTTTTTTTTTCTAATTTTTCACAAACAATTCTCGTCAAGTAGAAGGTAGCAATATTATCAATATTTCTACCAAGTTTCAACTCAATCGGCTTAATGATTTTTGAGTAAACCTACACGCTAATTCCGAAAATGCTGTTTTGAGAAAAACGCGTTTGAAGGTTACGCCCCAGCGTTGGCGGACTGTAATGTTTGAAGTTTTTGGAATTTCGATTTAAAACTTTGGGAAAATATTCTACATATATAGTTCTATCGTTCGAAGAAGAAAAAAAAAAGAATTTTTGATCGTTGTAAATGTATATGCCGCCTTAAAATCCCTAGTATAATTATGCGTGCGTTAGTGGGGGTGAGTTTTTTTAGGTTTGTTTGCATTTGGCTGGGTTTGTTCGATAACCCAAAACCCATACAAGGATTAGATTTCTGCGGCTCGTTACTTCCGTTATCAAACAAACCCAAGTGTAAGTGTGAGTTTGATTGGGTTATCGAGTAAACCTCAACAAACCTAAACAAACCCAAACAAGCGCGCACCCTCGTGGTACATTCAGATAGCGCTAAAATAGTAAAAAAATGGTATTCTAACCTAAAAATGATGAACGTTATTTTAAAAACTTTTCTTACAAAAGTTATTAGTTTTGGCCTGACCAATCTTTTGGTGAAAAACATGCATGATCGCATTTTTTTCAAAACTTGTCGGCCATCTTAACGTCGCTATTTTGAATTTTGGACCAAACATTTTTTTTTCTCAACGTCCTCCTTTGTACCCTGACAGTTTTATTATACATAATATTTGATCGGAGCAGTATTTTTCGAGACAAATCAGGTGTAAGATTAAAATGGGACACCCATAAACCCGCGTAGAAATTTCTTATGGTTAACCTTAGAAATCAGGCCATACTAAAATGGCCCTTCTAAGTCTGTCCCTGATAAGATCCTACTAAGGCTTTCCCCGATAGGTCCCTACTAAGGCTTTCCATGATAGGGCCCCACTAAGGCTTCCCCTGATAAGGCCCTATGCAGGCTTTCTCAGGTTAGGCCCTACTAAGGCTTTTCCTGATTAGGCCATAAATAGGCTTGCCCTATATATAACTGTCTCAGTAGTCGATAGATGCGCATAACCTCCTATTTTCCACATGGAAACTTTTATTCGGTAGCATCGTAGCTTCGGAGTTTCGATTTATTCTTGAATTCCATAAAAGGGTGTTATGGACTGTCACGACAAGAAACGTTATGCAACTCACATGCGTGTTAGAATATATCGCCAGCTTTGTAAGACGGAGAGAGAGAGAGGAATTATATATGAATAAAAAACATGTTAGCATGTTATTCGGTAAAAGTCTCTAATAATCACAATAATATTAACGAATTGACATACTTTATGTGATACAACAAATAATTATAGGAATATATTTGGTGTTTTATGCCAAATCTGCGATCAAGATGTTACAAGAACTCGGTAGCACAGGGGCAGCGTGCGTAGGCTATAGGTCGGTAGGTTCTAGATTCGATTTCATATAGACGAAATATTTTCCTCGAGAAAAATAATTTCAGTTGGCCAGGGAATGATGAATGATGATACAGAATCATTGTAGTAGAACTCTAAATTAAGCGTTTCATTTCGGATCCCAGGTAGGGAATCAAAAGGCTGACGATGGAAACAAACTTGTGTGAGCCTTGTTTCACCGAGCCTGAGTGAGACAGACCTGGGCCAGGTTTCATTGCATCGTTTGGAGCAGCCTGGAACCAAGACTGGCTGCTTAGCCTAAACTCAGGGTTATTTCAAGCTTTATTCAGCCAGAGAATTTTAAGGCTAAAAAATAAAGGCTGGATGCAGGCTTGTTTCAGGTTGTGATAAAATAAAATAAATTTTAAATAATATTTTTTCTGTACTTTTATGAAAAAAAAATTAGCAATAAATTTGTCGGGCACGAAAAACGAAAGCGAAGGAGGCAGCTCAGAACATTTAAACATATTCTCTTATCGATATTTATGAGGTACACAAAAAAGTTTTTTTCTCGTCACATACACATTTCGTATATACTCACTCTCTGGGGTTTGCGTACACTCTGTGTATGACGTGTCCCATAAACAATAAATAAAATCAAGTATTGTGTTTAAAATATTTTATATATATTTAATAACAAATAATATACTGAATAATAAATATATATAATAAATAAAATGAATTCTTTACAAATTTATTAAATTTATCCCAATGTAGAATATAGAAAACTAAAAAACAGGTCTCATATAGCCTCGAGAAGAGTTTGGGATAAACCTGGTCATAAATGCTCGTAAAGGCTTCATTAAGGCTCGTTTTGAACCATGTTGTTTCGTCGTTTCAGGCTTAGTACAGGCTTTTCTACCAGCCTTTGGTCAAGCCTGTGTGCAACAGCCTGAAGCCGCGTTATCATTCAGGGGTTCAGATAGGCCTGGAATCAGGCTGGTGCTCAGCCTGAATAAAAAAATGTGAGCCTTGTTTCAGAGCTTGGCGAGCCCTCTTTTCATCGTCAATTCCTACCTGGGATGTTTTAAATATTTTATGCACACCGTACACTTGAATTTACAGTGTATATTATAAGTAAATAACGATTCATTCGAATCAAACCTTTATTTATTCAATTCGAATATATTTAATATAAGAAACCCGATAAGGGCCTGATCGGGCAACCTCATAAGGGCCTCATCAGGCAACTAGGTAAGCCCCATTTGTGACACGACGTTACATTTCTAGCAGGGCGGTTTCAGGCTGCCTCAAAAGTGCCCCACTAGGGCACTCAGGTAACCTGAACGCGCACTGAATCGGGCCCTATAAAAATTTCTACGCGGGTATACATGTACAGGGTGTCCCTCTTATCTCTGCCACCCGAAGTAACTCGGTAATCATCGACGACACAAAAAAATGATCCAGACAACAGTTGTACGGTGTAAAGGGGGCCATTTCAAATGTGACCTTTTTTTTCCGTAGAGGCGCTAACGCATGGTGAAGGTCACCTCCACTTTTTTAAATGGAATGTACATTTTTTTAACTATCTTGTGGAGCACCTCAAGCCGCAGAAAAACATTAGGGGGTCAAAGTCGTTCAAGGTCATTTAAAGTCATCCATTGAAATGAAATACAAATCTCAATATCTCGAATCACTACCAAATATTTGGTAGTGATCCGAGATATTTAGATTTGTGTCATCGTTACTGACCTTGAATGACCTTGAACGGCTTTGAACCTCCAACGTTTTTTTATGCGGCTTGAGGTGCTCCACGAGATAGTTGCAAAAAAAATATACAATTCCATTGAAAAAAGTGGAGGTGACCTTCACTGTGTCAGCGCCTCGACCGAAATAAAAAAATGGTCGCATTTTTTGGCCCCCTTCACACCGTACAACTTTTATCTGGTACATTTTTTTGTAACGTCGATAATTACCGTGTTATTTCGGGTGGCAGAGATAAAAGGGACACCCTGTATATACTGTCTGAGATTCAAACATTGCGAGTTTTTACGTATTACCCTTTCCGATAGAACCCTTTTCTATCACTCCGTAACCGTCCTTCGTTAAGGCCTTAGGCCACAGTAACGGGTATAAAATCGTGTGCCAATTTAACCATTTTTTTCATATGAAAGAGTGATACACCCATAAAATTAATTACACATCTATTTAGTATGAATATCAAGCTGTTAACATTTTTTTTTCCATCTACAAAATGGCCGACTACTAATATTTTTATTGTTATCTTTTTTTAGGCGCTCCGCAGCGAGACATTTAGCATCCACAATTTTTTACCTAGAACAAAAAACAAAAATTCTCGCCAATCTACATTAGAATACCTAGAAAAGTACGTACGGAATTTAAAAAATATTAACGAGTCAGGGATGTGTGCGGCCGTGTGGATGAACAAGTAGATCGTGTCGATTCGGCTTCGGTCCGGCCAATGAAGGGTATTCCAAAGTCAATAGTGGAAATACAGGATGTTTTTACGTTTCGGCCCTCGGTTCGGGTCCTCTTCAGAAGTCTTTTTTTTCTCGATATTGTTGATATTTTAAGTTTTTGCCCATATTATGAAGGTTGTTGTGTAGAGCATTATTTATGTCTGTAAATAATGTTCGGTGAAAGACGTATTCAATTGATAAGGATTTTTTTCCCGTTTATCAGCGATTTTTTTTCCTTGTCTATTGAGAATTAGTTTTTAAGTTATCTCTCGAACCCTCGTTGACCACAAAACTCAACATGTAGGAAAAAAAAAAGTATTTTAAATTTCGAGTTTTTGCTGATTTAAAAAAGGAAAACATATCCTCAAAAACTAATTCTCAATAGACAAGGAAAAAAATCGCTGATAAACGGGAAAAAAATCCTTATCAATTGAATACGTCTTTCACCGAACATTATTTACAAACATAAATAATGCTCTACACAAAAACCTTCATAATATGGGCAAAAACTTAAAATATCAACAATATCGAGAAAAAAAAGACTTCTGAAGAGGACCCGAACCGAGGGCCGAAACGTAAAAACATCCTGTATTTCCACTATTGACTTTGGAATACCCTTCATTGGCCGGACCGAAGCCGAATCCACACGATCTCTTTGTTTAAAAAATATTGTTTTATATAAAAGTTATAGGTATTTGAACTTAAGAAATGAATTTTCAGTAAAAAATTTCGTTATAACTGCTCATAAACTGCGCATAAAACGAAGAGTTTTGTCATTTTATCAGGTTGATCAGAAATTCCGTACGTACTTCTCCGCGAAATGCAATTAGCAACATAACTTTAAAATTTCAAGTAAATCGAGTGAAAATTGTTGAAGTTATTTGCCACGCGAATTGGAAAAAAACTGTTTCGAGAAGTTTCGAGTAGTCGGCCATTTTGTACATGAAAAAAAAATATATATTTTTACCAACAGCTTCCCGAATAGAAATTCCTTAGGGTTAGCCTGACCAGGCTCAGGCCCCGATCGGGGTGTGATACGGGTAACACCTATTACGGACATCCTGATCGGGCCCCGATCGGGCCGGAAGTATGTAGGCCCTAAATCAGGCTATACTAAAATGGCCCTACTGAGGCCGTTCCTGATAAGATCCTACTAAGGCTTTCCCCGATAGGGCCCTACCAAGGCTTGCCCTGATAGGCCCTACTAAGGCTTTCCATGATAGGGCCTTACTAACGCTGTCCCTAATGTGGCGCTACTAAGGCTTTCCCCGATAGGGCCCTACCAAGGCTTGCCCTAATAGGCCCTACTATGGCTTTCCCTGATGAGGCCATAAACAGGCTTGCCCTATAACTGTCTCAGCAGTCGATAGATGCACATAACCTCTCATTTTCCACATGGAAACTTTAATTTTACAGCATCGTAGCTTCGGAGTTTCGATGCATTCCTGAATGCCATTAAAAAAAAGGTGCTATGGACTGTCAGGGCAAAAAACGTTATGCAACTCGGATGCGTGTTAGAAGATTTCGGCAGCTTTGTAAGGCGAAAAGAGAGAGGAATTATATATATATATATATACACAAGGTTAAGTTTCAAAAATATATAGCATGTTATTCGATAAACCTCTTCAATTGTCACAATGATATTAACTAATTGATATACTTTATGTGATACAACAAATAATTATAGGAATTAATTTGGTCTCTTATGCCATATCTGGGACCAAGATGTTATGAGCACTCGGTAGCATAGGGGCAGCGTGTCTAGCTTTGAGTAGGTAGGTACGAGGTTCGATTCCCATATAGGCGAAATATTTTCTTCGAACAAAAACATTTCGGCAGGCCAGGGAATGACGAATTATGATACAAATTCATTGTAGTGGAACTCTAAATCAAGTGGTTCATTCCATTTTGGATTTTTGAAATATTATATGCATTTCTTTCTGATCAGGCAACCTGATAGGGGCCTGATCAGGCAACCAGGTCAGTCCCATATGTGACACAACGTTACATTTCCTAGTAGGGCCCTTTCAGGCTGGATTATTAGTGCCCTGCCAGGGCAGTCAGGCAACCTGATCGGGCCCTGATTTGGGCCCCATCAGAATTTCTACGCGGGTTGATATTCATACTAAATAGATGTGTAATTAATTTTATAATTAAACCACTTTTTCATCGGAAAAAAAAATTGTTGAATTCGCACATGATTTTATACCCGTTACAGTGGCCTAGAGCCTTAATCTATTCTAACTTCTATTGCATTCATAGCCATTTCAAGCTACACTATACCGCATTTACCGACGGTACGAGGAAACTGCGGAAAATCCGCAACGGTATAGACGGCCTCATGTTCTTCTCATTCTCTGGTGCGCAGACGTTTTACTCAAGTATCTATACCAAGGTCTCAGAAGTACTGGCCTTCCGCTCACTGGTTGATGCGCCGGCCGGTGCACGGCTGAGCGGTCACCGCTCCGAGTATCGGCCATGCACAATGCTGCTCAACTTAAAGTACCGCCGAAGCTGAACCCTGGCTGCCCATCAACCAATGTCGGTTCTTCAATGTATATATAATTACATGCACATAAGCACGCTCGGAAAGAACGACACGAGCGAATTCCTTGCAGTTTTCTCTATTATTCGGTACGAATGTTGAAGCGATCTATGCACGTCAATTATCGTATCTCGTTATCGTTATTTATGCACTCGTTAATATAGGACATTTATTGAGCGCTCCCCCTTCGAGTATTGCTTACGAGAAATAATGCTACCTCGTAAATTACAACACTCTACGACTGCACCGTGTCTCATTTGCACGCGACATCTAAATTATATACTTCGTAGTAGACATATACATCAACTTATATAGGGTCTTTCGGACGAAACAAGCTGGTAGTCTATTTTCACGTCAACGAATATGATCCACATTTTCGTTATACTCTTGCAATGCTAATACCGATGCAGCTTTATCGTACTTTTTCCTGCCAATCGTACTCGATAAGGGTTTCTTACGAAAATTGACAAGAATCGGGCAAAAAATACGAGATCACATGTTTTGAGACGGGATAGTGAAGAATTCTATTAAGGTTGTTATGGGGTTTAGCCGTCGGGGGTTAAGTACGAGGGGCGCCCCCTATGCTTATACACGGAGCCGATTGATTGTTACCAACTGTTAGTTTTCAAATAATGGTTATATTAAACGTGCATTTTCGAACTATTTTTCTACATCTACGTGTAAAAATATGCATTTTTGAACATTCGGTGATTACATCAAGTGTTGTCATTACTTTGTATAATTATTTTCTATAACTTTTTCTCGCTCTATTAACGCGAAACGAATTGGCAACGACGTAAATCGTGGTATATTACAATGCCCAGGTTGGCAGAAGTGTCGCGAAGTTAGAGACATATGCGCCGCCCTGTTCGTTACCTCAATATCGGCCCAAGGAGCTGTCAAAAATGTATATCGGTAAAAAAATTCCGCTGGAACGAAAAAGTCTGTACTAAAGCTGTCTATAATCTCGAAGAAATCAAAAACTTTAATAATTCTTCGATATTCTAAAAAAAAAATGTATGTATGAAAAAAAATCCGCGTTATTTTGTTTTTGCTTAGAAATGTCGAGAAATGTATAATTTCAGAACATAGTTATCAAATTAATAGGTAATTATTACTAATTAAGAGAATAAGTAACAATAATGTTCGTTGTTAATTATCCTGACCGAGTCCCAGGTAGGGAATCAAAAGGCTGACGATGGAAACAAACTTGTGCGAGCCTTGTTTCACCGAGCCTGAATGAGACAGACCTGGGCCAGGTTTCATTGCATCGTTTGGAGGAGCCTGGGACCAAGACTGGCTGCTTAGCCTAAACTCAGGGTTATTTCAAGCTTTATTCAGCCAGTGAATTTTAAGGCTAAAAAATCAAGGCTGGATGCAGGCTTGTTTCAGGTTGTGATAAAATAAAATAAATTTTAAATAATATTTTTTCTGTACTTTTATGAAAAAAAAATTTGCAATAAATTTGTCGGGTGCGAAGGCACGAAAAACGAAAGCGAAGGAGGCAGCTCAGAACATTTAAACATATTCTCTAATCGATATTTATGAGGTACACAAATTTTTCTCACCACATACACATTTCGTGTATACTCACTCTCTGGGGGTTGCGTACACTCTGTGTATTACGTGTCCCATAAACAATAAATAAAATAAAGTATTGTGTTTAAAATATTTTATATATATTTTATAACAAATAATATAATGAATAATAAATATATATAATAAATCAAATGAATTCTTTACAAATTTATTGAATTTACCCCAATGTAGAATATAGAAAACTAAAAACAGGCCTCATATAGCCTCGAGAAGAGTTTGGGATAAGCTTGGTCATAAATGCTCGTGAAGGCTTCATTAAGGCTCGTTTTGAACCTTGTTGTTTCGTCGTTTCAGGCTTAGTACAGGCGTTTCTACCAGCCTTTGGTCAAGCCTGTGTGCAACAGCCTGAAACCGCGTTATCATTCAGGGGTTCAGCTAGGCCTGAAATCAGGCTGGTGCTCAGCCTGAATAAAAAAATGTGAGCCTTGTTTCAGAGCTTGGCGGGCCCTTTTTTCATCGTCAATTCCTACCTGGGGTAGTTTGAGATTCCCGGGCATAATTACCGAATACCGATAACATAGGTAGCATTTGTCCCGTCTACGACTTTGCCATGATTCCACAGTCTAATATTTTGTGTGCTTGATTTTCGCACAAATTCCCTATCAAAAACATTAATAACTTTATAACGGTACTGTAAATCCTCATTTTCACGGTACCAAGGGTCAGTCCGATAATTAGTCGAACCGTGCCTATTTTTTTCAGCTCCGTGGTAACATTCACTTTGCAGATATTACTAATGTACAGAAAAATGATGGGGAGTTTTCCATAAGCGTAATGTAATTAGCCCATAAAATAAGTCGAGTTGCCGATTTTTTTTCTCTAAAAAGGGTACTATAAGTCGTATTCAAACTGCACAGGATGATCAGCAAAGAGGTTATAAAGGTCCAGAAAAAATTCAGCTCGGTGGTAACATGTTGACTCAACCCCATAACAACCCTAAACGTTTTCGGAACTTTTGTGAAAAACGGCTGGACGGAATGACATTAAATGTTGACAGTCAACGTCAATTGCAAAAGAAAGGACCCACAACTCTTTGATAAACCTGGTTACAAAAATATGTACAGGTTTTCTTATCATAAAAAAAACTGATATCAAAACAGGTTAGAAATTATATTTCGGTTGAACTAATCGAAAATCGATTAGCAGTGGCTTCTGGACATACTGGAAACACATTATGAAACTTTAACTAGTGCATTCCGCGAACACATAGAGACAAGTTCGGAAAAATGTTGTGTAGGTAATTGTCGATATTTGCGACAAAACGCGTCCCCGGCTTGCTCGCATCAAGTGTGCCAGCGGTAGACAGCGTCGTTGCGCGGCTGATCAACGATGGAGTACTATACCAAAAGAGGGATTACGTCTCAAAAACGACTATCGAAAAAGCAGCTTCCAAAAATTGTTTTTGTCTTTCAAAATAGCGAGGATCAAGTGGCTTTGGTCTAGAACGGTTCGTATATACTTGCGTATGTGCTCCCTGGAATGCTATTGCTCTTGGAGGTATTATTGCCTACGAGCTTTACAACCCGAGTACAGGAACGTCTTAGTCAATAATGCAGGCGTGAGACGCGAACACAAATCAAACTAGCACTCTACACAGCACGATCGTCAAATATTAGATCAATATATCGATCAGCCTATCGATGAAAGACCAAATTTTATCATCTAACGCAATGTCAACATCAAGTTACGAACACATGCATTAGGGTGGCACAATTTTGAGCTCTATTTTTTTTTCCTTTTTCTCACCATCCAATTATCTTATTCAAAGGAGAAAAAAAATAATCGCGAACGCTGCGAGCAGTCAACAAATATTTAAAGGTGGCTCAAGCCTCCCAAAAATTAAAATTTTCATTAAAAAAATCGATTTTTTTCCGTCCTCTGCTCACCCATGATTGTATGCTTTATACTTTCAAAATTAACCTCGCGAAAGCTCCAACCGACCAATGAATATTTAGTGGTCGCTCAAGAGCTTCGAAATTTCCAATTTTCGCAAATTTGTTTTGCTCTTCTCACTCCGAAATTCAACGCTTTGTGAAATTTTCGAAACAATTAATCCATTTTTCTTTAGAAACAGATTTTTCAAATTTACCTCACACTTCTAACCCAAGAATTATAATCTTTGTTCTCATAAAATAATTCTTCAAAGCTCGTGTCCGTGAACACAATTGTCGGTCGTTTTATCGGGTTAGAAGTGTGAGGTAAATTTGAAAAATATGTTTCTAAATAGATAAAAAGGATTAATTGTTTTAAAAATTTTACAAAGCGTCAAATTTATGAGCGAGAGAAGTGAAAAAAATGTGTGAAAATTGGAAATTTCGAAGCTCTTGAGCGACCTCTAAAGATTCATTGGCGGGCCAGAGCTTTCGCGAGGTTAATGAATAAATTATAGAAGATAAAATTCATAGGTGTAAAGTGGACGATAAAAAATCGATTTTTTAATGAAAATTGGAATTTTTGGGAGGCTTGAGCGGTCTCTAAATATTTTATGACGGCTCGCAGCTTAAACGACAATTTGTTTTCTTTAAAAAAGATAATTGGATGCATTAACATGCATATTTGAATACTAATCGGCGCAGTTGACATTTTTTATGAAGGCGCGCTAGGTGGTCAGCCCAGTGGTCGTCAGGGTCCTAGTAATCGTCATGTTTGCACATTAAATAAGTATTTCAAGATAAGGATCAGTCGTTCCGGCAGATCTGTGATATATTAGCGTCCAGAAGGGATTTACTGTGTTGTATTACATTGTCGCACTCGTAAGCATACGTAGTCAAAAATAATGAAATCAGATATGTTTAGCTACGGCGTCTATCTGCGATTTCGGCCGAATCCTTAATTTGGAGGTGAAAGTGAACCGTGTCACATATCTGGTGATTTGAGAATGCCTGGGGACTTGCGTGAGGTAAGTTTGTCTTCACGTTATAAATGAGAATCTTAATTTGCGGTGAGCATAGAAAATGATAGTTTTATGCTAATTTCAACGAGTTTTCGTACATGACGTTTACCGGTTCAGTGATGTAAACACTCTGGTGATTAATCGCCACGGCTGACGATAACTGGGACAAGGTTGACAAAAAAATCTTATGAATCGATTATTAATTAATAAAAAATCAGGAAAGAAATATTGGGTCCGTAATAGCATTGTCTGAAGAATCCGTAAACCAGTAATCGTCATACACAGATTCGCGATAGTAAATATATATATATATATATATACAGGATGTCCCATTTTAATCTTACACCTGAATTTTCTCGAAAAATATTGCTCGGACGAAATATTGTGTGGAACAAAACTTCTAGAGATTGAAGGGGGACGTTTGAAAAAAAATTATTTGAGGAGCCAAAATTCAAAATGGCGGCGTTGCAAAGGCTGACATGTCTTTTTCAAACGGAAACATAACTTTTTTTATTGCCAAAAAATTTGTCAGGTAAAAACTAAAAACTTTTGTTGAAAAAATTTTTTGATAAAGTTCATAGTTTTCAAGTGAGAACATCATTTTCAATTATTTCAGCGTGCATGCGTGCGTGCGTGCGTGCGTGCGTGCGTGTGTGTGTGTGTGTGTGTGTGTGTGTGTGTGTGTGTGTGTGTGTGTGTGTGTGTGTGTGTGTGTGTGTGTGTGTGTGTGTGTGTGTGTGTGTGTGTGTGTGTGTGTGTGTGTGTGTGTGTGTGTGTGTGTGTGTGTGTGTGTGTGTGTGTGTGTGTGTGTGTGTGTGTGTGTGTGTGTGTGTGTGTGTGTGTGTGTGTGTGTGTGTGTGTGTGTGTGTGTGTGTGTGTGTGTGTGTGTGTGTGTGTGTGTGTGTGTGTGTGTGTGTGTGCATGTGCGTGCGTGTGGAACACTCACAAGGATTAGGTCTCTGCGGTTCGTAACTACCGTAGTATTTTTTTACTCCAAACCCTCCTTGTAAGTGTATTGTGATCCCTTTCTAGAGATGTTCAAATATCCCTCCATTCATGTTTAAACATGCACGAACTCTTCTCGCGATTACGTTTTTTAATATCAAGATCTGAAAGGTAAGCGAAATTGAAGAAAACATGATTGGTACTACTGACATTGTCTGACTTTGCGGAGTTCTCTTACGCACTTTTGTACTTTTGAGACATTACGTAGAAGAAAAATCAACATTTTTTGAAATTCAACCGTTCTTAAATCAGAGAAAAATTCTGAGATTGAGCAACAATGGCGGATTTCAGACCCAACGAAATTGTTGATATGCTCCTCATTTTAGGGAGATGTCGGGGCAATTACTTACGCGCCGAAAATTTGTATCGACGCGAATATCCTCATGGTCGTCACCCATCACGGCAGACAATCCGAACCATCGAACGGCGAGCCAGGGCAGGTCGGATGATCCGCCACCGTCGACGTTACCAAAACGTCAACGATTTTGGTGATTTGCATGAGGCTCGGAACATGGCTATTTTAGCCATGATAGCAATTGATCCTCATTTGAGTGTTCGAGCGATCTCGGAACGATTGGGGTTTGCCAGATCCACAGTGCACCGAGTATTAAGAGGTGCTAAACTTCACCCGTACCGGGTACAATTCCACCAAGACACTCCTAATCCTGATCCGTTGCGAAGGGTGGCGTTTTGTCGGTGGGCGTTGAGACAAATCGAGCGATTTAGACATTTTTTTCGTTTCTAGATCGTTATGTTCACCGACGAATCCACATTTAACAGCCGCGGTCAAGTGAACCGTTGGAACTTCCGATACTGGTCCGATCAGAACCCATATTGATTCAGACAGATCGATCACCAGCATCGATGGAGTTTAAACGTTTGGTGTGGTATTGTTGACGGGCAAATAATAGGTCCCCATTTCTTCGAAGGAAGTGTGAACACTGTCCGTTACCTCGATTTTTTGGAAAATAAACTGCCCCTTTTACTAGAAGATATGGATTTGGAAACACGTCAACAGATGTGGTTCCAGCAAGATGGTGCACCCGCTCACTGGGCTCGTGTTGTTCGAAATCATCTGGATGCAACATTCGGTCAAAGGTGGATTGGTCGCGACGGTCCTATAAATTGGTCTCCAAGATCACCGGATCTTACATCTCCTGATTTTTTTTGTGGGTGTACTTAAAAGATGCCGTCTACCGTCAAGCTCCAACAACACGGGAGAATATGAAGGAGCGGATAAGAGCTGCCTGCCGTGCAATCCCGAGAGATGATCTTCTGCGCACAGTGGACGGTTTCGCGAGAAGAGTTCAGGCATGTTTAAACATGAATGGAGGGATATTTGAACATTTATAGAAAGGGATCAGAGTACACTTACAAGGAGGGTTTGGAGTAAAAAAATACTGCGGTAGTTACGAACCGCAGAGACCTAATCCTTGTGAGTGTTCCATACGCACGCACATGCACACACACACACACACACACACACACACACACACACACACACACACACACACACACACACACACACACAAAACGGCCCTTCTCAGGGCCAGGAATGCTAGACAGACAACCGCCACGTGGTGTATTCTGGGTAACGCGAATGGTCTGCAACAGACTCAGCCATGCAACCTCCTACGCTTTGGCTAACGCAAATGCCGGTGGTAGGGACAATTAGACTAAATGTCTCACGGCAAGCCGCTCAATGTTGTATTTTCGAATGTATGACCACTTGAACAAAAAAAGAATCAAATTTTTTTGTTGAAAATTTTGGTTTTTTTTTGTTTTTAAATTTGGACGATATTTCATGAGAAAATTTTGGAGGAAAATCGATGAAAAATAGTTTTTTTCCATTTTAATAGCGTTTGTGCCATTTTCAGGCCCAAAAACGTGTTTCTTTAAATCCTTGACAAACTTTGATCACGATGGGTAGAAACACACACACACACACACACACACACACACACACAAATCCTGGATACATCTGAAATAATTGAAAATGATGTTCTCACTTGAAAACTATGAACTTTATCAAAAAAATTTTTCAACAAAAGTTTTTAGTTTTCACCTGACAAATTTTTCGGCAATAAAAAAAAGTTATGTTTCCGTTTGAAAAAAACATGTCAGCCTTTGTAACGCCGCCATTTTGAATTTTGGCTCCTGAAATAAATTTTTTTCAAACGTCCCCCTTCAATCCCTAGAAGTTTTGTTCCACACAATATTTCGTCCGAGCAATATTGTTCGAGAAAATTCAGGTGTAAGATTAAAATGGGACACCCTGTATATAGAGAATATTTTCCCAAAGTTTCAAAGCGAAATTCGAAAAACTTCAAACGTTACAGCCCGTCAATGCTGTACCTCACCGCTCGGATTCGGAGCGGGCGTAAACTTCAAACGCGTTTTTCTCAAAACTGCATTATCGAAATTGGCGTGCAGGATTACTCAAAAACTATTAAGCCGATTGAGTTGAAACTTGGTGGAAATGTTGATAATATTGGTACCTTCTACTTGACGAGAATTGTTTTTGAAAAATTGGAAAAAAAACCACTTTTTTAATCCACATTTGACAGAAATGTGGCGTGAAATGTTGATTTTTTTTGTAAATGCGTGCCATTTTCTGAAATTTGCATTTTCTTCACTTTAATTACCGTCACATAGAAACTATACATGTTCTAACTGAAAGAATGTTTGAACTTTTGTGTAAATCAAAGTCTACGGGAAGCTGGACTGCACGGCGATTTGCCACTCCCGCGGCGACCTTGCTGTAACACTCTGCCCAGCTCCGTCACTTTGATGACGAATTCATTTAAAAAAATTGTTTTGTATACCGAAATATACTATTAAAGTATACCTAAAGTTTCATAATTGTAGAATAATTATTTCTTAGTTTAAAAAATCCCTCAATATTGCTTGTTTTTTCCTGTCTAAATGTATATCCTGCCTTAAGAATGACTTAAGGGATCATCACAGTGTGAAGTATTCAAAAAATCGATTTTTTTTTTGTATTAACCGATAGTATAGACGGTTAGAAGCTGCGTTAGAAGCAGGCGCGGACGGAGTCGTTTTTGTCGAAATGTCGTTTTTCAAAACGGTGTACCCTCTCAAAGGAAGAGTTTTCAAACTATCCGTCTCAAACATTGACACAACATTCGTCACGCCATTCTTTATCTTGCTTTTCTTTAATCTCCATATTTTTCTTAAGGGAGACTTTGTCCTTGAAATCGGCGGAAGGTGTTAGCGGCTCAACATGAGCAGCTAGAAGAAGAGGAGGGATGCCTCTATGGACCAGGCATTGCCGATTAGCGGTAATTATGAACACATTTGTGTAAACACATTACAAAATTTTAAACGCGTTTTTCTCGAAAACACGTTTTTAAAAATGGCTGACATTGTCCTGACCGCTGTAATTAACATATCGACCTCAAATTTGGAGAGCATACTCAGAAAATATGTCTTCACGGAATGACGGATCGTTTTTTCGATAGATACATTTTTGCATTTATTATTTATCTTTTTATGCGAAAAAAAACGCGAAAATTCGATTTTTTTTTATTGCCGCCATTTTCCGAAATTTGTACTAAACGCAAAACCCATCCGTCATTCCATGACCAAAAGGTCACAGATTGATAATATGCTTTGAATTTGTGTTTCAGATCAACAAAGAGTGATGTCAGTGATGTCAGCCGTTTACCTCCCGCGATTTGAGGACCTGTTTTCGCGGAGCTGCAACGGCCGCCATTTTGGTTTTTTTTTTCAAAAAAAAATTTTTTTAACGTTCTGTATATCATGAATAAAAGCAAGAAAAAAACCGCACTCAAAAAGCTTTACTCGTTTCCTTAAAAAAAAATAAAATGTAAACACCTGAAATACGTGGGTCATTTGATAAGTACCTAGCCTACAAATGAAAACACCAAAATTTTGCTAAAAATAAAATTTATTTTTCAATGTAGTCTCCTTTTAGTTGAATACACTTGGCCCAGCGGTGTTCCAATTTTTTTAACTCCGTTGAAAAAAATGTTATCTCTTGGTCTGCAAAATAGGCCTCCGTGGCGGCGATTATTTCGTTATTGGAGTGGAATTTCTTCCCGGCGAGTGAATTTTTTAGATTCGGAAACAAAAAAAAGTCGCACGGAGCCAAATCTGGAGAATACGGTGGATGGGGCAGCAGTTCATAGCGTAATTCGACCAATTTAGCCGTGGCGAGCGCGGAGGTGTGAGCCGGTGCATTATCATGGTGGAAAAGCACTTTCTTTCTCGACAAATGGGGCCGTTTTTCTTTTAACACGGCGTTGAATCGGCTCAATAGTTCGGCGTAGTACTGTCCCGTGACCGTCTTGCCCTTCTCCAGGTAGTCAATGAAAATCACACCTTGAGAATCCCAAAAAACAGTGGCCATCACCTTTCCAGCCGTCGGGACCGTCTTCGCCTTCTTTGGAGCAGGTTCACCGGGTAAGGTCCACTGTTTTGACTGCTCCTTGGTCTCTGGAGTATACTAGTGAATCCATGTTTCGTCGACGGTCACGTAACGACGCAAAAACTCTTTTGGATTGCGATTAAACAGCTCCAAACACTGCTCTGAAGTGGTCACACGAATGCGCTTGTTGTCTGCAGTCAGCAAACGCGGCACCCACCTTGCCGACAGCTTCCTCATGCCCAAAGTCTCATGTAGGATATGCCACACGCGTTCTTCTGAGATGCCTACTATCACAGCTATCTCGTGCACCTTTAATCGGCGGTCTGACAAAACGTTATCGTGTATGTTTGTCACGTTCTCCTCCGTAGTGGCTGTTTTTGGAGCACCTGGGCGTGGATCATCAAAAACCGACGTACGACCACGTTGAAACTCGTTGTACCAAAATTTAACGGTCGCCATCGAAGGAGAAGCATCCCCATACACTGCATCCAAGCGTTCTTTAATTTCACTGCGCGATTTCCCTTCCAAAAACAAGAATCGAATCACCGACCGATATTGTTCTTTCTCCATTCTTTCAAAAATCAACGGACACACTTGCTTTCACACGCTCTCAACTACAAGTCCGATCCGGCTGAAATTTTGTCAGTAGCCGTCTACAAGACGGTACTACACTATAGTGTATTTCTCTTGCAATAGTGGCACCATCTAGCGGTGAGGCTATGTACTTGTCAAATGACCCACGTATAGCACTCCAAGGACAAAGTCTCCGTTAATGAAAAACTGTCGAAAAAATAGGCTAAATTCGATTCTTTTATTCAAACCGCCGCCATTTTGTCAATTGTTATTTAAAAAAAAACCTCCATAGCCAGATAGCGGCTTTCATACTGATCAATAATCTTTTTACAAATTTCGTTTCACATAATATTCACGGGCACAACCGTGTACACCGTGAGCACTCTTTTTTTCAGACATTTTCAACCGTTAAGAAAATGTAAAAAAATTAAAATAAACGTTTAACAATTCATTTTCTGTTTTTTATAAGTGCTTTGAATTGACATTAAAAATTCAGACTGATTATCGTATTTTAACCATCGGAAAAAAAATCGCGAAGATCAGCCATTTTTCGACCCGTTACACTGTGACGATCCCTTAAAATAACTTTTTCTCACGTTCCAAACTGAGCTATACAAATTTGGAAAGTCGAGCGCTGGGCCAATTACCTTCATCGATTAAGACTGGACAATGCGAGATTTTTTAAACTCGAATAAAATTCTCGTAACTTAATTTTATTTCTAAACAGCATAATTTCCCGCCTTTTACAAATGGGACATAAGGCATGGGACAAATCTCATTTTTTGCCGTCCCCGCTCCTTCCTCCCTCCATTGCCCAAGAGCAGTGTTTTTAAACGTGTGGGTCGGTACCCCCAGGGGGGTCGCAAAGTCTTGTTCGGGAGGTTGCGGCGGTCGCAAGCCAGATAAAAGTAAAAAGCAAGGGTTGTATGTCCTACACCACAATAAAAAAATACAACAATTTCAGTGAGAAGACTGTGCCTGTTTATTTTTTAATAACTTGTCGAGTCGTGGTTCTATTTTTGAGACGCAATTAACCAAAGCGTTTTCTAATTGGAGCCTATTTTTCTTTTCAGTTTTTATGTTCACCATTCAAGAGAACGTTATAGTTCAGTAAAAGAGACGAAAACCCAGCACCTTTAGCGTAGAATTAGAATTTTTGACTAAAGCTAGATGGTTGCATACTGAAAGTAACAGTTATCAAACGTCCAATCCCCTATCTTTGAAAATAGCGGCAAAAAAACGCGAGAGCATCACTGACCCAGACAAGGACGCAGCAATATGTCTACTCCGCTCGCACACGCATCAACCCCACATTTTCTAATCGTTTTTGTGCCGCTATTTTCAAAGATCGGGAGTCGGGCGTCAGATAACTCTATACGTATTTCACTATTCCAAACAACTTATGTTTGAAGCATTTTTCGATCGGACTATTAATTATCGAGGGACGGCGATTTTTAAGTTTTTAACCCCTTAGGGTTGGGGCGAGTTGAGGGGCAACATTTCATTGGGGTTGCTTTCAGTATGGAACCATCTAGCTTCAGTCAAAAATGCTAATTCTACGCCAAAAGTGCTGGGTTTTCGTCCCTTTTACTGGAGCATAATGCGTCACTGGACCTCTGTGAACTTGGCATCCGAGTATCTCCGATCTCAAATTTTTGGTGATATTCGAAGGTTTTCGTTTGTCGTTGATTGTAGTAAACTTAATTTCGTTTGTAGTGGCGCAAAAAAAATCGGGTGCACTTGCGAAAAGCTCACACCTCCGAATAATTTAGAACTTCGTGTACTTATGTATTTTGACTCGCTGATCACGAATGTGATAGTGAAAATACCTGCCATTTTTATTTTCAAGGTCAAAACTAAAAAACGGTTTTTTCCCAGTTTTTATATTTTATTTTAACAAATATTGATCTTAGAGATAAATATCCTGTACGAAAGTTGTAGCCTATTGAAAGACTGATATTTTATGTTCTATACAGGTTTTGTCTAAAACCATTATTTTCCAAGAAAAATGGGATAATACTCCATAAGTATATTTTGCTAAACTCTATAAGTTTCGATGTTATCTACTTACGCACTTTACCACGGCGAGGTTACAGTTTAGTCTTTAAAGTGCTAATTTTTTTCGCTTTTTTGTATTCTATTCTATTTTTTGCTTTTTTTGTATTTTAGTCTGTTTTTTTTGTACTGTATTCTACTTTTTTGCTTTTTGTGTATTTTTTATTGAAAAATTGGCGAAAGAGAAAAGAATGGAAAACATGCTCTGCAACCACCCCACTGGTCTACGCACCCCAAGATTCCACAAACCTATCCAAGGTGCCCAACAAACTCACCCCAGTGTTCTACGCACCCCACGATTCCACGCACCCATCCAAGGTGCCCCCCGCCCACCCCAGTGTTCTACGCACCCCACGATTCCACGCACCCATCCAAGGTGCCCAACAAACCCACCCCAGTGTTCTACGCACCCCGCGATTCCACGCATCCATCCAAGGTGCCCCCCACCCACCCCAGTGGGGGGGGGGGGGGTGCAGTCCACCCGGGTGGAACGCACCCGACGATTCCACGTACCCATCCAAGGTGCCCAACAAACCCACCCCAGTGTTCTACGCACCTTGCGATTCCACACTCCCATCCGAGGTGTCCTGCACCCACCCCAGTGAATTACACACCCCACGATTCAACATACCCGAGTTTGTTTGGGTTTGTTTTGATTGCTGTTTGTTTTATTTTGAGTTTATTTGGGCCCATATGCAGTAAAGTGCGTGAGTAGATAATATCGAAACTAATGGAGTTTAGCTAAATATACTTATTGGAGTATTGTCCCATTTTTCATGGAAAATAATGATTTTAGACTAAATTCGTATAGAACATAAATTATCAGTCTTTTGATGGGCTACAACTTTCGTACAAGACATTTTCCTCTACGATCAACATTTGTTAAGATAAAATAGAAAAACTACAAAAAAAAAGTTTCTTTTTCAGTTTTGATCTTGAAAATCCAATTTGCGGGTATTTTCACTATCATATTCGTGATCAACGAGTGAAAATACACAAGTACACGAAGTTCTAAATTATCCAGAGGTGTGGGTTTTTCGGAAGTTTATGCCACAATCGTTTGTAGTTGATTGTAGTAAAGTTATTTTGGTTTGAAGTTGAAGGGTTTGTTTGGGTCACTGGGCAATTAGGAACGGTCGAAAAGTGCGAGTGAAACGATGCGAGGCATTTGAAACTTGTATTATAAATGTCTGTCGACTCTGCAGCAACTTACCCTCTGGTTTAGTGTTGATTGAGGAGTTTCTGTATGTCTCGACCGGGAATATGTTCATCTCGGCCGACACGGCGGTAGTTAAAATCGTTAAAGCGAAAAGGGCGATAATCCAACCGAGGGCATCTCGAGTTCCAAGAGTATGAAATTTTCTTCCTCGGCGGAGATCGGCAGAATTCCATCGTACGACACTCGCGGCACATCTCAACGAACGATTATCGTGCGAGAGGCCGGATCTCGAATGGGCTATCACGTCGCTTCTCGACATGGTCCTTGGGCAACGAAAATTTTCGCCCCAGCGTTTATCATCGTTTCTCGTATCGTTCTCCTCTTTTCTGTCCTCGTTTCCCGTTGACGGGATCTCGTACTCGAAGCCCAAACGTTTGCACAACTCGCAATGAGCTATTCGTTCGATCGTCGAGTTTTCCACGTCGAATGGGCCCCCCTCGACCGTGCAATCGTCGTGAATCTTACCTCTCGATAATTCGGGCCTCGAGTCCTCGTCGACGACGGACACGAATCGTCGATTCGTCGATAAATTTCTTCGTCTTCCCGGCATTTTTTTGTCCTTTCGGCAATTACAAATCGTCGTCATTTTCTCGTTTTTTTACTTCTTCTCTTTCGCAATCGTTCTCGCCGAGTTGCGTCGGGAGATCGATTTTTTTTTCTTATATTTCAGCGATCGAATTGCATTTTATTCGCTCATTTTTGTTCCGAGCCGTTTTTCTTTCGGACTTTGCGGACTCGTTCGTTCGTTTTGGTTTTTCTTTTTCGCGGGTCAGTCAATCGACGTGATTTTTGCTTTTTCTTCGTCCACAATTGCGAAACAATGTTTACCCTTACCAGACATCGTCGGGACTTTGGATCGATTCCGGTCGAAAAAAAGATCGGTTATCCAGACGGCAAAGGAGACGTTTTCGTAACGTTAATTGTAACATTTGAAAAACTTAAATTGCCTTCGCTTTGAAAATAAAATAAAAGTCGATCTCAAATCGCGAGGCTTTTCGTTCGGTTCCAAAGCTTTGCTTATTTCATGCTCTTTTTCAAATTTTTCGCGTTTTTCTTTTTCAATGGGACAACCGCCGCAAGAAATTGCGGAAAAAGGCTCGATTTTTATTTTTTCCCTCGCGCTTTTTCGTATCGGATGAGGAAATATTGCGCGAATCAGGCTCCGAAGTGACTCAGGGCTGATCGAAAATGTCTCTTTCGCCTCCACATCCTGACGCACTGGTCCTCGCACTTCCAGGATTTTTACTTCTCCTCCGGAATCCTCTCACTCGCCGTTCCCCGTTTCTCCTCCATCAAGAACCATTTTTCATTCCTGAAAGAACAAAATTAAGCAAGTATTACCACTCTGGCGACTACGATGGTTGCGACGTTTTTCGTCAATTGATTTTTCGGGGCCGGGTTGAAATTCCGAACTTTGAAGGCTTCGACGGTTTGAAATTCCGAATTTTAATATTCCGGAATTCAAGATGGGACCGCGTTAAAATTCCGAACTTTGAATGACGAGCACGCTCAAAACTCCGAAAAAATACTACCCCGAAAGATCAAAGCTCCGAACGAATTTCCCACCACAGATCAAAACTCCGAAAATTTGAACACCGTCAAAATAATTCGGCTATGGGAGTTGTGAAAGTTTCAAAATTTTCAATAAATCGACGGATTATTCAGTTTTTTTTTATTAAGGGGTTACCCCCACTTG
>OY723388.1:19842620-19855120 GCA_963210295.1 Ophion ellenae
AAGATAAAATATCCCACGGACTTTCCAATATCTTAATTCATCCGACTAGAATCTTAGTAAGCCCGAATTCAAAACAGTTAGCCACATCACGTTGGAGCGCCAATATTATTGACCTGGGAATAAATCTTGAGAAATTTTCTTACTTTTCAACATCACAATAAGTACCTCTAAAAAGAAAAAAGTTTGACATTCATTTCCGACGTTCTTATAAAGAATCAATAGCAAGCCAATTGAGAATAATACTTCTTCAAACATCAAATTGTTGTAGAAATTTACCTTCATCATTTTTAAACCATTTTTTTTTAAACCTGTTTTCGACTTTCACAACTAGGCATAAGCCGTTAAGATGTTTACTGTCATAAAATGGATATTCGAAGGATAAATCGAGCCGCCTCCATCCACTTCGTACTTCGAAGAATCTTTTACTAACCTCCAGATATTTCTTTCACATCACACATGGTGTATTAAAAAAATATATATCGACCACAAGACAGCGGCCTCATAGTCAAAACATTTTTCTGCGTGGGGCCGATAGAGATCTAGAAGTGAGTATTTATTTACGGCTCGCGATGATGAACAAAGTTAGAAGGGTAAGCATTTTAAAAAAAAACGCGATCTCAGCAGTATTCACGAATGACGGGAGCTCGGCCACAAAAGTATTCGAACGAATTCCGTGAGCGGACGTCGCGACGATGACTCCACTTGCAAAACTCGGGGACTCTAAGACTCGGTTCTCGCTGCCTTTTTTTCTGTCCTCGGTGTCTTCAAATTATAATTATTCTAAATTGGGGTGGGGGTATGAAAATATGGCGAAGTAAGAGGCAAGGGGTGGGGGAATCGTGTGAGAGAGAGAGAGAGAGAGAGAGAGAGAGAGAGAGAGAGAGAGAGAGAGAGAGAGAGAGAGAGAGAGAGAGTGAGAGAGAATGAAGTGAAGAAGAGAGGAATAAGTGTAGCACGTGAATGATTCGAAGGGTCACATACCGTGATTCGATTAAATTGAAAATTCTCTTAATAACGAAGGATAATTGATTTATTGCACTTGAAGAAGTCGGAGCATCGTTCATCGAACTGACCCCCCTCCTCCCTTGTTGATCATCGTGCTCGACCCCGAACGTAGGGGCCTGAGATCGGAAGAGAAAGAAAAACGTGGCACCCGGTATATGGGCACTTTGGTTCAATCAATTAGAGCTCTGCATGCCAAACGGCAGGGAATGTTGGTATCAATATTTCATACTGGAAAAATATATGTGCAAATTCAAAACTGGCAGATTTCTCAAGGGGTCTTTTCACCTTAGACGCTAAAAAAGGCTATTTTCATGATTTTTTTTTGTTAGGTTTATTATTTAAGTCACTATTTATAGACGAAAATGGTAATTAAAAAAATGTCACAAAAAAATTGTAGGTCTCCGCTGTTGATGAAATCTTGGAGATGGATCATCCGAAACAAAAAAATCGAACGGTTTTAGATTCAGTATGTTAAGGGGCTATGCCAGTGTGACACTTTTAAAAAATCGATTATTTTGCCTTTTCCGACCGTTTATACTTTCAAGAATATCCTGCAAAAATTTCAAGGCCGTATCTCTAATCATTCTATTTTCCAAAAATCGATAGTCAAATCTTTAAACGCGTTTTTCTCGAAATAAGATTTTTCAAATTTGCTGACATTGTAACTGAAAGAGCAATTATACGATTGACTTGAAATTTGAACTGAGTACTCTTGAATATATTTACTCTCCAATGACGTAGGATATATTCGATGAAAATTGACGATTTGGCATTGAAAAAAAGACCATTTTATAGGCAAGAAAACAGATTTTTTTTATAACTAGGGGAGACCGAGGAGAGTTGTGACAGGGAGTATTTCTCGGAACCTATGGCCGTTAGCGAGCTGGCAACAGCGCATGATACTTTCTTTAGAGGCGCACTACTTCACGCAGTAGGCGCCAGAGATGCACGGCAAGCGGTTGCGTCAGTACGACGTCTGCATGGAAAAAAAACCGAAAAGTAAATTTTTTACCAAAATTTTGATTGTATTTATAATGTAATATATTACAGTCATGCGATTTTTCTATTTTTTCTTTTATTGTGTGGTTTTGGAAGTTTCAAAGCGTAAAATTGTCTTGCTGTGTTTGCATCTTGTTTCGAGATTACGAATTATTATTCTGACCAGGTCGCGATTTTTGGCACCAAGGAGAGTTGTGACACGCTGTCACAACTCTCCTATTTAAGTTTATTTTCTGGTTAGCTTATTTTACTTGCTTTTTACAATGTTTTTTTGCGTTTATATGCAATGTTCGTTTATTTTAGTCAATTCTCATAACCTACGTTTGACATAAAAAGTATTCGGCAATTAAAGTCTGCCTTCAAAATGACATTTTTGTCAGGAACCTATTTATGCATGTGGTTTGGTGTTGTATGCTGAATTGCTATTGTTTTGTTTCAGAATGCCTAATAATTATACACGAAAGTCTGTCATAACTGTTTATCAGATTAAATTAAGATTCTTGACTGATTTTAAAACGTCTGATCTCGTACTGATGCCTTAATTACTTATAAAAGATTTAAAAATTGTTGTGTTAATGTTCCATATTATTGTAGTTGCTACAATTATTAAGATTTTTAACTGATGTTAAAACAACTGGTCTCGTTATTATGCCATAATTACTTATTAATACTCGTTATGTTAATAATTCGTGTTATTGTAGCACAATTCTGTCTGACGGTAATTAAAGTACTTTTATGCAAAAATAAAAGTGAGTTTTGCTTGTAATTCAGATAAAAGTATTTTTATCTATCAAATATAGTCTAGATACACAGCTGTCACAACTTACCTCGGTACCTGTCACAACTTACCTCGGTGATAGGAGAGTTGTGACAAAGGGAATAGTTCCAGTTTTCGCGGATTTTCTGAGAAACCTTATAACTTTAATTAACTTTGATGACTGTTTTTAAAAGAGGAAGGACTGAGATATATTGAGGCATAGAGTTCATAATCGTGGTATGTTTCGTTATTGAGATATGTTCTTTTAAGTAAAAATTGTCACAACCCTCCTCGGTCTCCCCTACGCCATTTTGTTAGAATTTGATATTTTTCGAAAATCCTACGACATTGTACAGGAAATATCTTCCAGTTTAACGACATTTTTTCCTTTTTCGGATTCAGCTACTCAATCGGCCGGAATCGTGTCAGGAACTTTTTTTTGGCGCCTCCGAAGGTAGCGCATAAGTCGTTTGGATCTCAATATTTTTATATGAAAAAATTATGTAATATAGGTTAAGTATAGCCAGATATATTCTTAATTTTCCGAAACATTTAATTGAGTACTTTTTTTCCAAAAAATTCCCGAAAATCACCCAAATTTTCAGCGTTCACACTGGTATAGCCCCTTAATGGCTATAGCGCACATCATACGATTTTTTATAAATGCAAGAATAACAAAATGGCGGACATTTAAAAAAAAGACAAAGAAACGTGTTTTTCACAGTTTTTGGCAAAAAAAAGTAAATATCATAATTTGAAAAAATCCTTGATATGCACTATAGGTATAGTTGTAAAGAATGTGTGGTTAAAATTTCACAAGGATCAGTTGAGGAGTTTCGAAGATTTTATCAACACGCCGTCGAAAAACGTTGTTTCGAGAAAAACGCGATTAAAGTTTGTTTGGGTTAGATAAATACATTGAACTTTTTTTTTAATGTATTTCAAAGGTGTATTTATTAAGTGTACCAACTTTTATATCAATATCTATAATATAAAGTTATCAAAAAAATTCAAGAAAATATCTTTTTTTAGCATCTAAAGTGAGAAGACCCCTTGATTGCTGCTAATCGAATTAAAAAAAAAACGAATTCATTCGGGGACTCAAAAAAAATGATTGTTTTTAATTCTTCAATCTAAAAAATATGATTTTGGATAATAATGAAAATGAGAAATTGAGAAACAATCTCCGTTGCATTCCGACGATGCCATTTTCAACCTCGTGTATGTTCTTTTTCACACAACAATGCTCCTATGAGTAGTTCTAAGTAGGCTTGTCTTTTAACGTTGGATTCCTCATATAGGGAGCTTTACGTAGGAGAATGAAAAACCTTTTTTAAAAACAAGCTTTTATTTAGAAGGCACTATACTAAAAAGTAAAAAATAATGCTTAGTAAAATTGAAAATCAAAACAGTATAACTACAAAAAGTTCCCTTGGTCATTCATCAAAAGTGCAAGTACTTCAAAGACACATAAACGTAGATATTTAAAAAATATGTAATATAATTCTTAAAAGATTGAGGCTTTTTCAGAAATTTTAAAATAGTATTAGTACTTATAATGTTTGCTGCCGCGAGCTTTTAAAATATATATTTCATATTCTAAAAATATCTACGTTTATGTATCTGTTAAGTACATGCACCTATGATGAGTGAAAAAGGCAGAGACTTTTTTGTAGTTATTACCGTTTTGATTTTTAATTTTACTGAACACTATTTTTTACCTTTTTGTACAGTACCTTCTAAATAAAAGCTTGTTTAAAAAAAGTTTTTTTTTACGTTTCTTTTATTTAATACATTTTAGTATTAGAATTTGTATATTTATTTGCCATGCCAGACCCCCATGCCATTCAAACATCGGCGTAATCCAAAATCTTGCCTTAGGTTATGAACGTTTCGCGAGAAACTTTATAATAGTGTAATTATAAATAGTACTCAAGTCAACACGACTAATGGGCCCAAACCCGATTGTCCTATCATTTGCCATTAGGAAATTTCAGATCCCACCTCCCACCACCATTATCAGACTCTCGCTATCATGTGTAATGAAAAGTGCTCATGATAACAAAACAAATGAGCACAAACTCGACTGTCCTAGTATATGCCATTAAGGAGTTGCATTGCTCACCTCCCACCTCCATCATCAGACCAGCTCCATAGTACCATATTATTGCGTTGTCACCAAAGTTACATAGGTATGTCGAATTTTAGCTCAATCGGATGCCAGCAAGTGCTTAAAAAATGGGTTACAAATTTTGAACCAGAAAGACAGACAAACGAAGCAAGTTAAATGAAAGTTTGTAAAAACGAGCTTGCGCGCTTAGAATATTAAGTGTCTTATTGATTTCGATAAATTAAAACACTTAATGTCGTCTGTATATATGGGCAAAATAATCTTTGAGTATTTCAAGTTTTGAGAAAAATGTACCGAGAAAGTTTTATTGAAAATATAAACCCCCTTGAAATCGATAAATAAAATATCTAAAATGGAGTTATGGTAATATATATATATATTTAGGGTGTCCCTCTTATCTCTGCCACCCGAAATAACCCGGTAATTATCGACGTCACAAAAAAATGTTCCAGACAAAAGTTGTACGGTGTGAAGGGGGCCATCAAATGCGACTAATTTTTTTTTATTTCGCTGGAGGCACCAACGCACAGTGAAGGTCACCTCCACTTTTTTTTATATGGAATGTTATATTTTTTTTTCAACCATCTTGTCGATCACCTCAAGGTGCATAAAAAACATTAGGGGGTCAAAGTCGTTCAAGGTCGTTTAAGATCAGTATCGACGATACAAATGTTAATATCTCGCATCACTACTAAATATTTAGTAAATATGAGACGTCCATTAATCACGTGAGGTTTTTTGGCCACTTTGTGAGCCCCCCCCCCCCCCCCCCCCCCCCCCTCATGGTGATGTGGGGTCGTCCATAATTTACGTGAGGCTCAAATAGGGGGGGAGGAGAGGATTTGGATAACAGAACCTCACAACATATCACCATGGGGGAGGGGGGGCCTCAAAAAGTGGCCAAAAAACCTCACGTGATTAATGGACGATCCCTATTTAGTGGTCCCATTTGATGGCCCCCTTCAAACCGTACAACTTTTGTCTGGAATATTTTTTGATGACGTCGATAATTACCGAGTTATTTCGGGTGGCAGAGATAAGAGGGACACCCTGTATATTATACATCGTTTTTTTATATTGTACGACATTCTGACTACAATATTCTATTCTGGTGTAAAAAATTATTCGGATATCTAACAATTCGAGAAACTTACGCCGTGGAAACGTTTTTGTTTTGTTTTGTTTTTTTTTGTTTTTTTTTTGTTTTTTTTTTTCGTTTTATTTCCCGAGTTCCAATGTATACCCTCGCGAATTTTTACGTCGTCCCCTTCCCGATTGAACCGTCTCCAATCACTCCCTACCCGCACTTCGCTAAACACTTTTATTCCAGTATATACACCAAAGTCTGGGAAGTATTGACCTTCCGCTCACTGGTTGATGCGCCAGCTGGTCCACGACTGAGCGGTCACCGCTCCGAGTATCGGCCATGCACCGCCCATCCACCAGTGTCGGTAATTAAAAGAAAATGTATAACCCCTTAACATCTGTAATCTTTGGTTAATTTTACCAAAATAGTGCCCCACACGATGCACTATTTTCGGAAAAAAAATTCACCAGATATTTCGAAAATTGTGAAAGTTACGACGCGAAAAGACATTTTCCTGAAAACAAAATTCCCTCAATACCCGAAGCGTTTTACCTCTGTTTATACTAAAATCATTTAGAATATACTTGTTACGGTACATTATTAGGCTGCAAAAAATCAAACAACTACCAATTTGAAAATTTTAGGAGTTTTTGCGTGTATAAAAAAATCCGCACACACGCAAACACGCACACACAGCCTCTTTTCTCCAAATGTCATTTTTCCATGTTTCAAAACATTCTCAATACATGTCTATTACAAGCTCGGAAAAAAATGTTTCACGAAAACAAAGCTTTCGATGCGAAGAAGCAAAAACGGTCGATATATAAAGGATCGATGCTATCTTATTTGTTGCAGTTATCTACTTTCCACTTAATTTTTTCTCTTCCGATACTAGTCTATGAAATCATGAAATCCATCCACTCTGCTATCTCGTCCCTAAGAAATAATTTCTTGCTCCTACTTCACATTTTTGTTATTCATTCTTGACTAAACAAGACTTCTCGTTACTGGTGCGGTGTGGCTTGGTGCATCGTTTCTTTTTTTCTGAAGGTGCATGATTCCTTGCATCACACTTATATCATGATAATATATCATGATAATTATTGAGTAACTCTACCTCTACGATACGTTGAATCGTACGAAGAAGCGTCAACATTTTTTGTTCACACGTACACAGCACTGATGAAAAACCCTTAAGGTAGTACCTCCACAGAAGAGTTTGTTTGTTTGGGTTGAAATTTGACATATACGTTATTTAATACATTATCCAAACATGTGTGCAATTTGAATAAGTTTGACCACCCCAAACCTGAGATATTTACACTTAAAGTTGGCTTGGTTTACACGTAACAAATGCGTTATGATGGGCAAACAGAGCATCATTAATTCTACCGTCAAAACTAAACTTAAGAAATTGATAAAAAACGAGGATAAGCTACAGTTAGATATCACGAATAATGTGAAAAAAAAATGAGAATGATTCACCATCTAGTTTCCAAGATATAACCATGAGAAGCCTTCACAATTTTGGTGCAAAGCCTGGCAAAGCCTGGAAAAAAAACAATTGGGGCAAAGCCTGGACAGTCCCGGCAAAAAGTTTACTGGCAATGGTCGATCAAAAACACAATACAAAATATATTTTACGGCAATAAATGATATCCATCGTATTATCTACTAGTACCGAGTCAATATTGCGTAGTTTTTAATTTTATTCATTACTAATTAAACCAATTATCAATCTTTTAAACATGAACATGGTATGTAAACTTTTGGTTGAGATTTTCGCAGAGGAACTACCTTAAAAAAATGGTCGATAGTGAAAGGGAGAGAGCGCGAGGAGAACCAGAGAAAGCGAGAAAATGGCTCTTCCAGATCATCTGGGACATCATTTTTACATGGTTTTGAAGCACGCGTGCCATGTCTGTTTTTGTACGACGAAGAATTCTCACTGGTGATTTACCCCGGTGAATTGGTTTCATTGGGCAATCAATTCGAATTCCTCGGACTGTAATATGGCCTTTAATAGATTGCCTATTTAACCCACAGTTTGCATTCTCAGTTGTTTCTCAAGTCCACTGACGGCGATCGGCGACAATTATTTTTCAAAATACACGCACACGCACACACAAATAAATTTAAATACGCACACGCCTATATATGTACACACTTATATGCTATTTAGGCATATATATATATATATATATATATATATATATATATATATATATATATATATATATATATATATATATATATACACGTTGCACATTCGTGTGTGTGCAACGAATATATATCGTCCCCAGTTCTCATTGTCAGTCTGACTTTGCATATACAGGGTGGCCCGAAAAGTGACATCCAAAAGGAAAATCTAGATGCCTCCTATCAATGGCTACCCGAATCATCTTCATGCATGTTCTGCGATCTTTTTTAGTTTCGGAGGAAAAAAGCATTTTTCAACCGTTTCGGGGCCGGGTTAAAAGTCCGAGCTTTGAATGCTTAAACGGTTTAAAATTCCTAATTTTAAAGTGTCGAAATTGCAAGTTTCGTAAAAATCATGCCAACGAAAGTCTACACAGTTGACTGTAAATTATGTAGAACGTATAACATTGTCTAGACGAATTTCAAAACTGACGTAAAATCACTTCTTAATAAATTAAAAAATCTCCAAATAATTCGTCGATTTATTGAAAATTTTGTAACTTTTAAAACTTCCATAGCCAAATTATTTTTACGGTGTTCAGATGTTCGGAGCTTTGGTGTTTCGTGTAACATTCTTTCGAAGTTTCTGAGCGTTCTGATGATTCAAAGTTTGGAATTTCAACCCGGCCCCACCTTTTTTACGAGGTTTTCTGTTGCATAGGTTTTTATTTATATTTTCTCTTCTGAGTACACACCCAAGCTTCTAAAAGCAATTGGAAGTCATTTACGCTGGTATACGTGTTTTAAATATCAAAACTTTTGTGACTGATGCGCTCACACCGATTATTAACTTTTTATCTAAATTTAAGACACTTTACTGTTCAGTTGATAATTTATTTATCGCTTAACAGTGGACTCCGTAATGTTGACACGAGTGAAGAAAAAGCGACAAAAGTAGGTACATACACAAAGGAGAAAAATTAAAAAATGCTTTTTTCTCGAAAACGAAAAAATGTCGTAAAACATACATGGGGACGATCCGGATATTGATACGAGACATCTAGATTGTTCTTTCGGACCGCCCTGTATATGTACGTGTGTTTGTGTATGTATGCACGCCACTCAAACTACGTTAGATCATCTCGCCCACCAAAATTCAAGATTTTTGTACGCCCATCCTCCTAATGTTATGAAAATGTAATGTCTGTACATTACTTTTTTAAAGCTGAAATTAATGCAATTAGAATATGATGCTCAGACTATACCGATCGTTTTGAAAAATGTCCATCTGTTTGAGGGAAACTGATGTGAAACGGCTGACATTTTTTTCCCTGAATCTTTGGTACGTGAGTACAAACGCTTCCAACATTTCCCTGCACTTTGGCTTGTGATCTCTTTCAGCATTTATAAGAAAGCTCTTCGGTGAACACTCAATAATTTAATTCCGACTCTATATATTTAACATTTTTTTCGGTTGACGTAATTATGAGTATGTATTAAAATATATAGACAGGTTTTCTAAACTAAATAGAAAGAACGTTTTTCTAAATTATGGTGGTATGGGACTCCTAATAAAATATAAGTAATAGCAGTCGTAGTCGTATTTATTCCTTGAATGCCCTTTTAAGGGTGTTTACATCAGTGCCCTCCCCTTCACCTTTACATACGTGTTGACATCGGATTTCTCATTATTTACATCGGTTTTCTTATTACTTTACATCTTTCTTGATATTCTAGTTTCTCAAATTGCCTAATGTAATCACATTATTTTGCCAATTGCTTTTTCAGTTGCGCCTCTGTTTTACGGTCTATTCCTATCCCCCTGTTGTTTTCCAAACATTCTTCCAGTTTCTTTACTATCCCTTGATTGAGTTTCCCCTTAACTTTTAAACACTTAAATGTGTCTCAAGTTTTCATTTGCCTATTTGGAAATTCTACATTTCGAGTCTGCATACCCTTTGCCGTCCCTCCCGATTTCACCACATCTTACCCTTGCCCATGCTTCTTTCATTTCTCCGCCGATCGCCTCGTCTTCCCAATATCTTCCTGTTGTATTCCCGTTTTCCTGTGCTTGTATTCCTTGCAGTATGTGGACACGTCAATCTTGCTCCAATCTCATTGAATTTCTTGTTCAATTTGAATTTTTATGGTCTTTTCTATTTTTCTATTAGCTCCCTTTTATTTCTATTCCATATGGATTGCCAGATTTCTCCCCCACTTACGCTTTCCATGGCTTTTTTATTTTTTTAGCCCAATGTAATGGATCGCTAATTGTGATTGCTCGTATTTCCTCCCTTAGGCATTTTTAGGCCACCTACCATCCTCCATCTTCATTATGTCCAATAATTATTTCGCGGCTCTTTTGCCAGTGTCGACCTCCATTCCCTTGCTATAATAAGTAATAATTCAAAATACTTTTCGATTGCATTTCACAAATATATTATTCGAAACACAATATAGGGGGTGCCCCAGAACTGAATGCGTTTCCTAAAGTGGGGGGGGGGGGGGGAGCCGTGAAATTCTGCGTCGATTGATATAAGCATGTGTGGGTCTCAGCCCAACCCCTGAATTATTATTAATTTTCAAAGGCGGGCCAATCAGGTGCGCCCGATGAGCCGGCGGATCGCTCACTGACCGTACGGCGGCTCATAGGGCGCACCTGATTGGCCCGCCTTTGAAAATTAATAATAATTCAGGGGTTGGTCTGAGACCCACACATGCTTGTATCAATCGGCTCAGAATTTCACCCCCAACCTCCCCATTTCCAGGAACGCATTCACTTCTGGGACACCCTGTATGTATATATATATATATATATATGTACAGGGTGTCCCTCTTATCTCGCCACCCGAAATAACTCGGTAATTATCGACGTCACAAAAAAATGTTCAAGACAAAAGTTGTACGGTGTGAAGGGGGCCATCAAATGCGACCATGTTTTTTTTTTTATTTCCGTGGAGGCGCAGACGCACAGTGAAGGTCACCTACAGTTTTTTAAATGGAACGGCATATTTTTTTCAACCATCTTATGAGGCACCGTAAGCCGCATAGATAACATTAAGGGGTCAAAGTCGTTCTCGGTCATTCAAGGACACCTATCAAAATGAAATACAAATCTAAATATCTCGGATCACTACCAAATATTTGGTAGTGATCCGAGATATTTAGATGTGTATCATCGATACTAACCTTGAACGACCTTAAACAACTTTGACCCCTTAATGTTTTTTATGCTTTGACTCCCTGTATACATATATACGAATTATATATATATATATATATATATATATATATATATATATATATATATATATATATATATATATATATATATATATATATATATATACACACGAATAAATTCCACAGTAGACGAATGATGCAAAAGCGGATCACGAATAATGGAATTCGAAAGAGTGCGCGAGCAAAAAGTAGGTCGATGCTAACACATGAAACGCCCTGTACACGTGTATTTATCGAAAGTGATCGCTGCTAATGAGGACCATATAAGAAAGAAAGAAAAACACACACACAGCGAGAATTATAACTCGATCGATTGAAATCCAAGGACGTTAGATCGCTAAACACGACTTGTCATCGAAAGCCTCCTCGCCCCACTCCTTGTTATTCTCTCGAGCAATCAGTCACACGATCCGAGACCATTGTAACGGAGAGAACGCGAACAATCGAATCGAAATGACGAGACGGATTGGGGGGGGGGGGCTGAGGGGCCTCGCGAAGTTCCCTACACGTATCCGCACCTGCGCGCGAATTGAAGCGATTAATCGCTCAATGCTGTTTTTGTTTTCGAATTTGCGCCGAGCTCTGCGACGTCGCATCAAAATGGCTGTTTTTCAAGCGCTTCATTTTTCCGAAGCCACGAAGAAAAATGTTCATACACCTTTTTTTTAAACAATGCTCAACATTTTACGTAAATCAGCGTGCGAAGTAATGAGAGATTTAAAACACGCCGGAGAACTGGAGCAATGCCTAAAAAGGCTATCGGAACGTGATTGAAAAACGAAAA
Organism: Ophion ellenae; assembly: GCA_963210295.1. Taxonomy (NCBI): domain Eukaryota; kingdom Metazoa; phylum Arthropoda; class Insecta; order Hymenoptera; family Ichneumonidae; genus Ophion; species Ophion ellenae. The sequence goes on from OY723388.1 coordinate 19,854,766, forward strand.
ACAAATCCTTCCCCCGACCCCACTCTAATGTTGCAGGTTGCGGAACACAGAGAGGAGGCTATCGAGATATTAACGAGAAACTTGAGAATTTTATGTGATAGTGGACAGAACCAGGAGAAAGATGAAGGAAGAGAGGGGGAGAGAAACTGCACGAACGGGGCACGAAGATCGACCTGGGAAAGGAATTCCAAGTAACGTATAGTGATACTCGTGTACAAATACACGTACTTGGCACTCCAGGCGAACAGAATCATCCATTTACCGTAAAATGTCTCATCGTCAAAATTGCAAATATATTTCTGCAAACCTTCTCAAAACTTTTCAGAACGCAGATCGGATAGAAAGAATCTTTATA
>OY723388.1:19860120-19921072 GCA_963210295.1 Ophion ellenae
TATTCGCCATACTTGGCCCCTTCAGACTATCACTTGTTCCGGTCGATGGCGCATGGCTTGGGTGGGCTACACTTGGCCAATTACGATGCGGTACAAAATTGGTTGGATTAATGGTTTCAGTCCAAAGACGCGTCTTTTTATCGTCGCGGTATTTATGTATTGCCAGAGAGATGGCAAAAATGTGTAAATAGCGAGGGACAATACTTCGAATGAACATTATTTGTATTTGTACGCTGACGTGCTTACAAAATTCAGGTCTACTCTTGGGTGTAACTTTTTGGGGGCAAAAAAACGCGCTTATAAGGCCGTTTCTTTTTTCATTTAGTCGTTGATGCACGAGACACGATACTCGATCATGGTTTGGCTGTAAAACCGAAGACCATATTTTTCAGGCTGCTGAAAGAGATCGTAAAGCAGCTTGGTCTCCCTCAGCGACGAAAACTTGGAACGGCTGTGCCTTTGTTGAGCTCGTGACTCACTATCGGGCTTGTTTATCTGTACTTCAACGTGCCCACAATACCGTATCTTAGTAGTTATTTACGTGCACGCATTACGTCGTGGGCATCGAGAACGTGACGTTGACGTGTGATTTTAATAGTACGATCGCGTACACGTTCGTGCGTTCGAACGCAGACGCACACACGCGCCGTCGTTATTTAAAAAAGGAGAAATAATTGTTTCGACCTTTAGGACATTGACGACAACAAAAAGTAAACGAAAAATGACTCAATTGATTAGTACGATCGAACGGTTGTACAGCCTTGATCAAAAGCAACCCTGTAAGTTTTCTATCCGGACATAAAATCGAATATTCCGGTGAAAAAAAATCGTAAACCAATTTACCAAACGGGGTTTTTGAGTGGACAAAGCCACCTTCATTTCGCTTTTTTATTTTTGTTTTTGCAATTTTCTTTGTACCCGGTACGTCATTTTGAAGCTGCTGGTTTTTTACGATTTTCGCACTTTGCAAAATCAGGTGCTGGACACCGTTAGCTTTAGTTTCGTTTTTTTCTAATGGTTGCCATTTTTTCAGTTATCCATTTTTTTAACGGCAGTTTTCCGAAAAGGCGGCCTTATTCGGCGTAACTTGAAAACTATGAGGTTTGGAATATTTAGTCTAAGGAGTAAAAAGCTGTATTTTGTTATTTTGAAGTCACTACATTAAAAAAAAAATTACCCAAAATTTCTTTGTATCGCTATTTTTGGTTGGTGGTCGACGATTTTAATCATTAATTTATTGCCGTTACTTTGAAACAAAGTTGTTTTAAGGGGATACGTGGGTTTTAAAAAGTTTAAAAACCCATTTTTTACATTTTATTTAGTGTAGATTGTACCAAAAATTGAACTATTCTGCCAAAAATTAAAATTTCAATTTTGAAAAAAATCCTCATAATCACGAGCTGTACTTATCTACTAACAGAAACAATTTGGTTTTTCAATTTCAGATGAAGCTATCGTGAGTTATCCTGACCACCACGAGGACACTTTTTTTAGGGGTCTCCGGAAATCAGGTCCCACCGGTTGAATTTCTCAAATTTTTGGATGAATCTTTTTTAAATATTATTCGAATGTTGCTATTTTATGTGCTTAATATATTGAATAAATTAATTTATATATTGTGTTTTTTTTAATAGAGAAAATATGCTTTTTTGACTTCTTGACCCCTTAATCAAAGTATCAAGATGAGAAAAGGTACATAGTTGAATTTTTAGAACATAAGAATTTTTTCAGAATTCTTATTCTCGAATTTCCCTTCTTCAAACATCATTTGAATTGTCATATGTTTAAGGGAGACTTTGTCCTTGAAAGAGCAGCGGGAGATGTTAGCGGCTCAACATGAGCAGCTAGAAGAAGAGGAGGGATGCCTCTATAGACCAGGCATTGCCGATTAGCGGTAATTATAAACACATTTGTGTAAACACATTACAAAACTTTAAACGCGTTTTTCTCGAAAACGCGTTTTTAAAAATGGCTGACATTCTCCTGACCGCTGTAACTAACATATCGACCTGAAATTTGGAGAGCATACTCAGAAAATATGGCTTCACGGAATGACGGATCGTTTTTTTCGATAGATACATTTTTGCATTTATTATTTATCTTTTTATGCGAAAAAAAACGCGAAAATTCGATTTTTTTTTAATTGCCGCCATTTTCCGAAATTTGTACTAAACAAAAAACCCATCCGTCATTCCATGACCAAAGGGTCACAGATTGATAATATGCTTTGAATTTGTGTTTCAGGTCAACAAAGAGGGGGCAGTGATGTCAGCCGTTTACCTCCCGCGATTTGAGGACCTGTTTTCGCGGAGCTGCAACGGCCGCCATTTAGGTTTAAAAAAAAAACATTTTTTTTTACGTTCTGTATATCATGAATGAAAGCAATAAAAAAACCGCACTCAAAAAGCTTCTCGTTTCCTTTAAAAAAAATAAAATGTAAACACCTGAAATATGGCACTCCAAGGACAAAGTCTCCCTTAACCAAACCGAGCTCACGTTTTTTTGCCACTTTTGAGACTCGCAAACATGATATTCGCAGTTTGACGTAGAATTAATATTTTACGCGTTAACGTTATCCGTACGAGTAATTTTCGCAGACTGACGGTTTCACAAGAAAGAACTCTAAAAATCGCGTTTACAGTAGTTACGCGTTTTATTGTTTCAAGGAATGCTCGTCATACACTAAAGTGTCGTTGACGTCTAGTGTCCCGAAGCAAAGTCGTATTACCGAGAGCATTACTTGAGAAGCAACAATGAAATGTATACCTTACTCTTGTAAACACGATTTTTCGAGTTCTTCTTTTGTCACATCGTCAATCTGCGTAAATTGTTCGTACTAATAATGAAAACGCGTAAAATGTCAATTCTACGTCAAGCCGCGGAAATCATATTTGTGAGTCTCAAAAAAATGCCAATAAACGTGACATTATGTGGAGTGAAACGAATGAAAACTGTCAGTCAGCTAAATCGAAGGAGATCGGGCAGAACGAACTAACCACACTTCGGCCGTATCGAGTATTAGTGAGAAGTGCTCTTGAAAATCAACGAAAAACGTCATCTGATTCGTGGGACGTAAAAATTCAATTGTATACCTTTTCTCCTCTTAATATTTTCAATCAAACATCTTTGTTTCAAAGTAACTGCAATAAATTGATGAGACAAATCGTCGACTACCAACCAAAAATAGCGATACAAATAAATTTTGAAAAAAAACGAAAAAAAATGGAGTGACTAAAATAACAAAATACAACTTTTTACTCCCTAGACTAAATATTCCAAACCTCGTAGCTTTCAAGGTACGCCGCACGATGCCGGCTTTTCTGCCGTTTTTTTTTTCAAGGAAAATCTAAATAACTCTGCGAAGAAAATCGCAACAATTTAAAAAAAAAACGAAACTAAAGCTAACGGTGTCCTTTCCAAAGATCTTATCACTAAATGGTGAGACTGCTATTTTTCAAAGTCCAGGCCGCGACTTTGCAGAGTGCAAAAATCGTGGAAAACCTGCATGTTCAAAATGACGTACCGGGTACAAAAAAAATCGCTAAAACCAAAATAAAAAAACAAAATGAATCTGGCTTTGTCCGCTTCAAAACCCTGTTTGGTAAAGTGGTTTACGATTTTTTCTCGCCGAGGTATTCGATTTTATGTCCGGATAGGAATCTTACAGGGTGCCTAATACTTTTGATCGAGGCTCTATGTTTGTTTGAGTGAAGGCAAATTTTATTTCCCATCTCAGCTCACTAGAATTTCTGACATATAATGGAATGATATATTAAGTTGGATGTTTCGGTGGATTGGATACGACTTTGAAAAAAAAATTTATGTCTGCGCTGTTGATGAAATCACGGAGATGGATCATCCGAAACAAAAAAATCAAACGGTTTTAGATTCAGTGCGTTTATGGCTATAGTGCATATCATACGATTTTTGATAGATGCAAAAATAACAAAAGGGCGGGCATTTTTTGAAAAAACAAAAAAACGTGCTTTTTTCACCATTTTTGAAAATAAAAGTAAATATCAACATTTAAAAAAATCCTTGATATGCGCTATAGCTATAGTTGTAGAGAATATGTGGTTAACATTTCATAAGGATCGCTTCAGTAGTTTCGAAGATTTTATCAACAAGTCGTCGAAAAACGTTGTTTCGAGAAAAACGCGTTTAAGGTTTGTTTGGGTTACATAAACACAGTAAAAAATTTTTAAATGTATTTCGAAAGTGTATTTATTAAGTGCAGCAACTTTTATATTAATATTATTATTATACTATAATATCTAATATCTATTATTAAATGTCACAACTTTTATATTAATTTCCATAATATAAAACTATCAAAAAAATTAATGAAAATAGCCATTTTTTAGCGCCTAAAGTGAGAAGACCCCTTAATTTCTAGTCTAGTTATGTAGCTTCAAGTTTAGTCTTGACCGATGTTTTTCTTCTTATCACTTTTTCCATTAGTTATTAACAATAACGATGTGATTTTTCCTCGAAAAATCGAAAAAGAAAATTTTAGCAAAATTTCTTGATACTAAAATACGATAAAAAAATACACGGTCAAGTCTGAGCCAATATTATCTATTTGTTTCATATCAACCGGGTGGCCAAAATCAAGGACACCGGTGAGTCCCTTACGTTGAAAGCTCCTTCACAACATTGTTTATAACTTCGTTAATTCTTAATATTTCGTATGAAATTTAGTACACAACTTTTTAATGTACGTATAAATAAATGTCCAAAAGTTTTTCTACTCATCTTAGTTATTCCTTCAAAATCATTTTTTTTCATAACCCTCATTTTGTGTTTTTTTATTGGGTCGGAAAGGGTACAATTGGAAAGGGTAATACGCAAAAATCCGCAAGGGCAATGGCGTTGAAGTTAGCATTGTCGGGAAGCAACGATTTTTATGTTACTTCTTAATTTTATTATTATACGAAACATTTTTTCGCAACTTGAGGTCTAAAATCTATAATAAAAATACGTAAAAACGTTCGAATGATTTTCATAGCCTAAATCGTCCAAAAAGAAATGTCATCATGAAAAAGAGTTTATTTTCGTGACGTTCCAATTATGCAAAATTCAAGATCGTTAAGAGTATCCGTTGAAACTGGGCAAATAAACAAAAATGGTACAGCCATTGCATTATTGTACTTATTGGCAATTCATGTAACAACTCTTTTCAGATATCCACTTAAGGCTGTTTTCTCCAATAATCGATCGTCCCCAAAAACAATAGACAATCACTCGTGTAAAGTCCACCAAACGATTTTTTGTCCCTCACGATTAAATCACTCAATATCTATTTATAGAGGGATGGAAAATTGTATATTTTATGCTGTTCCGCCTCGCGTTTCGCAGAGCCAGTTCACATAGATCCGAGTTGACGCGGGTAAATACTGGAAGAGCTCCGAATGTTGCAAGTGTAAGGGTAGAAAATCACATATACGGGAGAGTCATGTATAGACATGAGTGTGTGTGTGCAGGAATAAATACAGAGGGCCACAGGAGTGGACGTCGAGAGAAAAGCTTTGCTACGCGTAGCAAACGGCAGCACGAGACTCATTGCGCTATTTCTGGCCGCGATCTATACATAGTGTCAACGAGATGACTGCGTGTTTATAGACACATATATATTTTTATATACAAATATATATACATATACACGGGTGTACTTACAAGGGGGCGAACAAAATGACACTACGCTTTGCACTAATCGTAAAATCTTCCTACTGCATAGACGACAATAAAAGCTTCACGTACGATACATCAAATTCTGACTCTCATGCGCAGATTTTCATCGCGTCATCCAGTGACGACGTAACGAAAGCTACGACAGACTGCACTCGATTTGATTTCCGTCAATAGGGCTAAAGAAGAAAATATTTTTTAACCTTAAGGGGGGGATACCTTTAGACGAGGAAAAGCTTTGCTGCTTTTTATTTATTGTTTGGTAAAGGAAAGAGTTGTTCACCATTTTTGAAACCACCATTTTTCCACGCGGCGAGTCGAACCCACGACCATCGAGTTACTAGTCCGAGCTCTTACAGCTACGCCAACCGCTGCTTGGCAACCATGCTAACGTAAATGGCTTATCCCATGTAGAGGTTGCCATGAGTTGCCCAATGTTACGATCAGGCCAATATTGGGACCATCGTATAAACCAACAAAAGAGAAATAATATTGGCCCATTACTGTTCCGCTCCAAACTGAAAACTGGAACAATATCGGCCTATCCCAAAAGCCTGTCCTGGCCCATCTTTAAAAACTAATAAATAGCCGTGATAGTTAAACTAAATTTGCCAATTTAAAAACTAGGGATACTGAAATACTGATAATTCCATTGGCCCAATATTGTTCCGTTATAAATTGAAAACCGGCACAATATCGGCCCATCGTTTAAAACCAATAAATAGCCGTGATGGTTGAACTATATTTGCCAATTTAAAAACTGGTAATGCTAAAATACAAGCAATTACATTGGCCCATTATTGTCCCGTCATAAATTGAGAACCGGCACAATATCGGCCCATTACTAAAGATTATCCTGGCCCATCTTTCAAAACCAATAAACAGCCGTGATAGTTCATCGAAATTTTCCAATTTGAAAACTGGCAATGCTAAAATACTGGAAATTACATTTAATTAATCTACGCCCTTTATTGCCTAAGTGGGTCAGACCATACCTGCTTTTATTTTATTTAAGCCTTGGGTTATTCACTATCTGTATATTGTGCCAGAATAGCCAAATAACTGGCACGTCATATATTAATTGTCTATATTTTGTAGTTCAGTTTTTGTAATCAAGTCTTGGCCCATTATTGGCATTCGTGAATAACCAACATAAGTAAGTAAAACATGCCAATTTTAAAACCTGTCATATACGCAAATCACAATTTATTTTAAGGTTATTCCATGAAATATGTATCCATAAGGACCAAATTCGGGCCAATCTTGGCCCGATATAGGTTGAATATTTATCACGCACCTAAACAAACCCAAACAAACTCATGGCCCAATATTCTAGATAGACTAACTTCTAGATAGACCAACTGTGAAGGCCCATCATAGAGCCAGTGGTCAATTTCTACATAGGCCCTTTAAGAGGGCCCACATAGGGCCTAGTGCAATCACCAACATTGGCGCTACAATGAATTAAATCATTGGCCCAATAATTGTTGGCTCTGTTGGCCGATATCGGGCCGTTCTTATCGTTTCTACAAAGGCACCTCATTGGTAAATACTCACGGCCCAATATTCTAGAAAGGCTAACTGTGAAAGCCCGTCCCAGGGCCAACAGTCAATCTCTACATGGGATACGGTGCGAGAGCCGCGTCAACATTTTTATTTTCTAAACGCTTGGCCATCTGGAGTTCCCACTTCGGATACTTTCATTTCTAGCCAAGCCCTGCATGTCCTATAAATTTGAGCGAAATTGGTGATGGGGAGTAGGGAATTCCCCCTTGTTAGAGTATGTTTTATTACGCCTTTTGGCTGTTACATGATTATTAGATGAATATTTTTTTGATTAATCTCTAAAAATGGCGGATGTATGGCACGGTCTTCTCAACTGCATTTTCAAAACTGGCGTGACGTATACCTAAAAAAAACTAATCGACTGATTCTGATGACATTTGGTATAAATCTTTCTTACCTTATTGCCTAAAACATGACCCTTAATCTTGTTGAAAATTTAAAAAATCAAGTATTGAGCCATTTTTCTCGAAAAATTAAATCTGTTTGTTTCAAAGCGTACCATTTCATCGATTTTGAACATTTCTCAGTTTTTTTTGGTTCATATTCTGCGTATGAGTGTTAGTGAAAGAAAAATCTTTGGTGTTTTTTTTTCAGATTAATCCTGTCGACGCTAGGTCTCACGCCGTCTGACAACATCCGCCGCAACCCATTTAGAAGACCGTGCCATACCGCCGCCATTTTTAAAGACTTATTAAAAAAATACCATGAACAGCCAACGGTAGCAATAAAACATACCCGAAGTCTCAAAAATGGTGAAGAAATCTTTTCTTTTATTGAACAGTCATGAAAAACCAATGTTTTCCTCGCCTAAAGGTATCTCCCCCCTTAAGACGCTTGTGGGCGCAACGGAAATTAGATTAGATTAGCGAAGTGCGGGTAGCGATATAATAAATAAATACTTTAGGATCTTAAAAACAGGTGCAATTGCTGTCGGAAACCAGAAGTTGCAAATTTGACTAATAGAATCTTACAATGAAATTGTAGATTATGTGACGCGGAACTTCAGACACGTTTTTTTCCCGAAGCAACGATTCCGATTCGGCTCGCAACATGACTTGAACAAATAATATCCGATTCAGTTGAAATTTTCACAGTATCTTGTAAACTTTATTCTCCGCGGAAATACGCATGGTTTTTCGATTCGTTGAACACTTCTCTTGTTATAATTTTAATTATTTTAATTATTTTCGTTACGTTGAACTTTTTGCAAACGTTTGCCATTTCTATGAAAAGCAGTATTTTAGAAATCGTCTCTAGCTATTATCATGCAGATGTTAATTTTTGTTGGTCTTCTGGCCAAGGTAGAAATTTGCGGCCCTCATGCTCCCAACACCGGACTTGCCGCATGGAACACATACGCTTATAAAGCTCCAAGCACCGACTGTTCGTAGGGTTTTTTAAAAATGGTTTCATAGTTTCGTACTTTCTAGCCTTCTGAGGCCCGGACTGGAGGAAACTAGATTGAAGATCGACCTATTGTATATTTGAACAAAATCATTATGTCATATAGACCCACACATAAATATATTAATATGTCCGTAACGAAAGAGTATTTAGGTTTGATGCTTAGAGGGTGTGTTTTCTATTTGCTTAGGGATGCCGAAACGTAAGCAAAAGTCTCAAAATATTTGTTTGAGTAAACAGACCGAACATAAGTGTTCAACTAAGGTGCCACATAATTCTAAAGTTTAAACTTTGTTTGAGAGTCAAGTTCTGGTGCTAGGACATTGGGTCGTGCTTCCAATGGGGTGATTTGAAAAATGGGTCTATTCGAGTTGGTAATTTTGTTCTAAAAATAGGATGCAGGGCCTCAGGAGGTCAGGATATGTACGAGAAAGGTCTAAAATAACTTATCGATTCACTCATTCGAGCTCGAAAAGTTCTTAGTTACAGCTGTTTCCCAGGTCTCTCGGGTAATGTTACCCACACTGAGACAAATGTATGGTAACTTCAACCATATTTTATATTACCCTGAGGGGACAAAAATATTTTATAGTCATGATTACTGCCTAAAATATGGTACTGCTTATGATAATTTAGCAGTTGTGTTAACTATGCTCATATGTTAACCACAACCACCAATCTTACAAGCATACGTTCATTGTTCAATGCTATATAATATAGTAGGTTTTCATAAAATGGATATTTCCTTACACTATCAAAAAATAGTGAGGTTTACGATATTGAGTGGTATGTCTACTAAATGTATATAATATTTCATAAATTCAAAAAAGCTCAATTTCGAGTACTACCTGTATGGTTGTTTATCATAGTTTGGCATTCTCTGACCTCCTGAAATGATTCTTATCGAAGAAAATATTTCGTCTGAACATGGATTCGAACCTACGACCTACCTATCTATACTGCGCACGCTGCCACTATGCTACCGGGTACTATGTTATTTTGATTGTAGATTTGGCATAACAGATCAAAGTAATTCCAGCTGCAATTCCGAATAGCTGTTACCTCCGATATAGGTGACATTTTGCACAGATCACCTTTTTGATAATATATGTCACTGCTTGAATGGATTTTTGGCGCAACGCAATAGTTATCGAAATATCGATTTTTAATAACTAATAAATTAATGCGCTAATATATCTATATCGATCGTAGCGTGCTACCGCTGTCTCTACTTTATTGAAACGTTCCACAAATGATTTACGTCTTCACTATAAGATTACCATAATTTTGTTCGTATAGTCACTTTTCGTAATATCTTGTAACAATTTATACTCACCAAGTGTTGATGTTAACCATGTAAATAGTACAAACTTGCACTGAGAAAAATGTCCATAGTATTTACAAAAAAACGCCTATGGTAAAAGTGGGCATAGTTAAATCCCCTAAAGTTTATTGACACCGCATTCATAATATGGTTAACACAACACATAAGCATCTATCTAATCACGCCGTTTTGGTAGTGTGTTCGATTATCTCGTATCCCCGAAATAACTATTAACTACTGTGAAAGGCTTTGCAATATCGATATAGTTAATTCAGTTAAGGGGTTGCCCCCACTTGCGATTTTGAAAAAATCGATTTTTTTTTATTGCATTTTTTTGAAGTATAAGTATCTGAGAATATGTCCTGAAAATTTCAAGTCGATCCGAACAAAATTGACTGAGATATAAGCGATGAAAGAGCGTTGAAAGAGAAACTTTAAACGCGTTTTTCTCAAAATAGAATTTCTGAAGTCGGTGACCAAGATTACTCGAACACTAATGAACCGATCTTCTTGAAATTTTGCAGGCTTATTTAATACATAAAAATGTAGTCTTTAATCGTTCGATTTTTTTTTCGAAAAAAAATGGCCGTTTTTTTCGTTAAAATCGAACCATTAACTTTGACTGTCCGCCATTTTGTGAAAAATGAATATTTTTTAAAATCCTTCGATTAAAGACTAGTTTATACTTATATTTGACTAAATCCATCCGCATTTTTTTTTTCAGATGATCCACTTCGCCGCAATGTTGCTCACCGCAAACCGTGTATATAAAAACATTATTTCATTGACGGCCATTTGCCACTAAACAATGTAATATTTTTTAATAAAAAAATTACTGAAAGTTCTTCAAGATGTGTTCTTTAAGATGGTATATTGATCGATTAAAAAAGTTTTGTAGTTTTCTTTTAAAAAATTCATGAAAAAGGCCTTTTTTGCGCTACAAGTGGGGGTAACGCCTTAATGATTTTACAATAGTTAGTAGTTATTTCGCGGATAATAAATAGTCGAGCACGCCACCAAAGTTGCATGTTTAGACATTTGGCTTATAGTTGTGTTAACCATATTATGATTAGGGTGCCAATAAACTATACGGAATTTTACTATCCCCCTTTTGCCGTGGGCGTCTGTCATAAATACTATGTACTTTGCTCTCAGTGCAGCATTAGTATTCGTGCGCCGATTTTGTGATATACACGGAGAGAATTAAATGTTAAAAATTACCGTGCAGTAACGGTAACCAGATGACAACCCTGAAACTTCGCTTATTATTACTGAGTGAAACACAGATTTTCACGAAAATAAAATAAATTTATTTCTTCAGATAGAACATTTTACCAGATATTCTAGTAAATTTTAATGTGTAACAAAATACGCAAAACCTAAATTTAAATAATATGTAATGTCTGCGAAATTTTACTGTTCATTTCATTATTTTATGCCTTTCAGAAATGTCTATAAAAAAGTATCGTCTTTATAACAGGTATTTTAAGATTTATTGTAAAATGTAATGAGTGTTATAGGAAAATGTATTGTGCTCTCGGTAAAAATGATCGTGCGCGCTTACCCTTCTTGTATAGTAAAATTTTAGCTACGTATTTGTAATTTTCTGTAACGTGAGTTAAAAAAACTCGTCGCATACGAATTATTATGTTTTTCTCACTTGTCACGACATTGAAATATATAACAGTAATATTTACCGTGAAATTCACGACAAAAATTACTTTTTAATTCTCTCCGTGTAGCTGAATTAACCGTATCGATATTGTAAAGCCTTTTACAATAGTGTAGAGTAATTTCGGAGATACTAGATAGTCAAACACGCCACCAAAGTCTCATGTTGACGTATACTTTTCGCTTATAGTTGTGTTAACCATATTATGATTGCGGTGACAATAAACTATAAGGAATTCGACTATACTCTCTTTTACCATGCGCGTTTTTTTATAAATACTATACGCTTTTCTCTCACTGCATTGACCCCTTATCAGTGTGGCAAAAATGGGATTTTCGTGCCACTTTTGTGTCAGAACAAGAATTTGATATATTTTTCCTATAATGTCAGTATTACTGTTCTTGAGGTCACTGAAGCCTCAATCCCGTCATTTGATTTCAGATTCAGATTCAGCGACCTCAAAAACCAGAATTTACGAAATAATAGTCAAATCGGTATAGCAAAATCATGTTTTTTTTTAAATGCTCACATATATGTCATAACACAAAAACGTCACTTTGACACTCAGTGTCAAAGGGTTAAGGTAGTAGTCTCGTAACAGTCACGTTGAAGAGTTTATTCTCCGCTCAATCGATGGAAGCTTCGAAATATTGCGAAATATCTTTATAATCTACGTTTCACATCTTATCAGGTTGTAAAAAATTATAAAGTAATGAAGAAAACACCTAATATAATGTTGAGAGTTCGAAAAATAACAACGTTCCCTCCATCACCTAACCCTCACTTTTGTATCAGACTATCCGTTCCGGCTACTAATACGTAGACAGTCTCCGTATACGGATATGCACACACTACTGTAGTCTAGCGAGCAAATTTTCGTCGTCATATTTAGTATAAACGGAAATGCAAAATTTGAGCTGTGGCCGGAATAAGGGTACAGGTGCAACATAAAGGCAAATTTGCCAAACGAAAAACGATCGCCAAAAATAGAAAAGCGGTCGAAATTATGACCCGTCCAAAAAGAGAAAACGGAAAGAAGAATCATGTAGAGGTTATGAACAACGAAAATGTGGGACATCGTATGGTGAATCGTTGAATTGATGAATTTCACTTCGATGAAATTATAACAAAAGTTTTTTTTTATTGTTTCAACGATCTTTTTATTTTATTCATTTACTAATTTCGACCTAGCAATATATATATAAAAGTAAATATAAAAAATCTGCCGCGTCTCTAGATAAATTTTCTGCCGATGAATGCGCCGAACGCTTGCAGCGCTGCAAGATCGCCGGCTCTAGTCTGCTCCAGTCGCTTCGTGGCGCTAGCGTCGCTAGACATTGCTTAAGGTAGTACCTCCACAGGAGAGTTGAATTAAGAAAGGGTTGAAATTTGACATATATGTTATTTAATACATTATCCAAACATCTGTGCAATTTGAATAAGTTTGACCACCCCAAACCTGAGATATTTACACTTAAAGTTGGCTTGGTTTACATGTAACAAATGCGTTATGATGGGCAAACAGAGCATCATTAATTCTACCGTCAAAGCTAAAATTAAGAAATTGATAAAAAACGAGGATAAGCTAGAGTAAGATATCACGAATAATGTGAAAAAAAATGAGAATCATTCACCATCTAGTTTCCAAGATATAACCATGAGAAGCCCTCACAATTTAGGTGCAAAGCCTGGCAAAGCTTGGCAAAGCCTGGAAAAAAAACAATTGGGGCAAAGCCTGGACAGTCCCGGCAAAAAGTTCACTGGCAATGGTAGATCAAAAACACAATATAAAATATATTTTACGGCAATAAATGATATCCATCGTATTATCTACTAGTACCGAGTCAATATTGCGTAGTTTTTAATTTGATTTATTACTAATTAAACTAATTATCAATCTTTTAAACATGAATATGGTATGTAAACTTTTGGTTGAGATTTTCGCAGAGGAACTACCTTAATTTAAATCGCTATATCTCTGAAACTAGACGGTCAAAATTCATGATTTTTTTTTACCCGCATCGTCATACGTTCCTCTGTAACTGAGCATTTTAGGAAAAATCTGTAGAAAAGTTTCGACGTTATTGCATGAAATGTGAAATTTTCCACCGTTCCCCATAAGAACACGTGTAAAACCGTGCAATCTTCGATTGCCAATATCTCGAATACAGAACGGTAAATCCTTTTGCAATTTTGCAGGTAATCGCTTAATAGTGTCTTGAATGTGTACTCAAAATAAAATAAAAATCTATATAAAAGCGCCTAGGCGAGAATACTATCATAAGGAGTCGTGAATATGCTTCCTAGAGTAGCCCTCTCTCGTCACAAATAATCCTCTAATCATTCGTCCATACCTGGACAACGCGAAACTTTTTAGACGTTCTTGTCCTCAGTAAAGAATTTTTGAACATCGCCATACATTTATTTCCATTTTTCAGTAACCCAGATTCTTCAAGCGCTACGCGACAAATGACGGAATTTACATTTGTCGAATTCAAGTGGATTCTATGCGAAATCCAACAGAAGACATTCCCTCAGTTTTTGACGAACATTACGAGACGTTTGATTCTATTTTCGGGTGTAATTTAGCGATCGTGAAAATATACTCGGGAAAAGAAAACGATAAGTAATACGTCTGGGAATTCGTGCGGTTTTGATTTGAAAAAAAAAATCAGCGGAACGAGCCACCGTTTTCGTAAGGAGATTGCGGCCGAGAGGACACGGAAAGAGAAGTGTTTAGGAAGGCGGAAAATTCGTAGGACGGGGATCACGGATAAAAAAGAAATGACATGTATAGGCGGTTGGACCGTTCCGTTTATAGAACACACGTAGCGCGTGTGTCCCGGTCGACTCTCGGGACAGATCGGGCGCATCGTAGGGGCTGGCCCCGACGACGAAGCGTCTAGACTATGCGTTTTATAAAGCCTCTCGCCGTCTCTTTCTCTCACCCCGTATAATCGCAATCGACCAATAGATAGTCGCGACAGTGCCGCAAGAAAATTTGTTTGATTCCTTGTGTCTGGGTTTGTTTGGGTTTACATTTTCTCTCTCTCTCTCTCTCTCTCTCTCTCTCTCTCTCTCTCTCTCTCTCTCTCTCTTTTTCTGCCACACCCAAAGAAAAAAGTGCGATAATCATTTTTTTACTCGAATCTCGGCCTACTAATCTTTTATTTGATTTTTAATCAAGTGGAATGTGTGTTCGTCGAAAATTATTTGATCAAAGTAAGGAAATTGGTGCACCTGATACGAAAAAAATTTAAGGGGTTAACCGCACTTGCGATTTAAAAAAAATCGATTTTTTTTATTGCAATTTTTTGAAGTATAAGTATCTGAGAATATGTCCTGAAAATTTCAAGTCGATCCGAACAAAATTGACTGAGATATGAGCGTTGAAAGAGAAGAATCCGCGTTGAAAGAGCGTTGAAAGAGAAACTTTAAACGCGTTTTTCTCAAAATGGCATTTCTGAAGTCGGTGACCAAGATTACTCGAACACTAATGAACCGATCTTCTTGAAATTTTGCAGGCTTATTTAATGCATAAAAATGTAGTTTTTAATAGTTCGATTTTTTTTCGAAAAAAAAATGGCCGTCACATAGCCAAAAAACGGCCGTTTTTTTCGTTAAAATCGAACCATTAACTTTGACTGTCCGCCATTTTGTGAAAAATGAATATTTTTTAAAATCCTTCGATTAAAAACTAGTTTATACTTATATTTGACTAAATCCATCCGCATTTTTTTTTTTCGGATGATCCACTTCGTCGCAATGTTGGTCACCGCAAACCGTGTATATAAAAACATTATTTCATTGACGGCCATTTCCGACTAAACAATGTAATATTTTTCAATAAAAAATTACTGAAAGTTTTTCAAGATGTGTTCTTTAAGATGGTATATTGATCGATTAAAAAAGTTTTGTAGTTTTCTTTTAAAAAATTCATGAACAAGGCCTTTTTTGCGCTACAAGTGGGGGTAACGCCTTAATTCAACTCGGACATTTGTATCAATTTCGGCGTTGCGATCTAACTTGAACCTCATTTTAACGGGTCAATCCCAAATAGACGGCAATTCACGCGGAATGCGATATGAATGTCGCCGAATGTCTATGCTGCAGATCATGCTAAATACAATAAAAATCGAATAAAGGTAATAAGAACACAAAGAATACAAAACTAATAAAAATATGTTGATTGTAGAACCTATTTTTTTAAATTGGTTATTACGGATACAAATATACATATGAAGGACGGCTGTAAACATTTTTATTTAGAAAACTTAAAAATTTCTTTCTGTTTTCGTTTTGTATATTTACCTGAAGATGAAAGTTCAAAAACTGCCCAGTTAATCTCTTACTATTTGTCTGCGTGAAAAAAAGCAGATCAATTTTCTGTAAAAAAACGAAACGACCACTTACACGTAATTGTGCCACGTTTTGACATTTGTCGAGTCGTTGAGAGGTGGTGTTTGAATTCTTCTAAAGTGAGGTTATGTAGCGTTGGCATCTGCTTAAAACATTAACTCACTAGTAAAGTCGATAATGACCAACCGAGTGCTCAATAACTAATGCCGATTGTAAGTATTTATAAAAATTATCATAAATTTTCATTCTAATGGGTACCAAAATATAAATACTTTTTAATGAGATTAAATTCTATGTATTTTAAACATCCACAAGAAAAAATATAAATCGTTAAAATTGTTAATTTGACTTCCGGTTTTTCTTCCGAACTACCTTAAGGTTCATCTTAAAGTTCACCTTAAGTTGTATTAAAACGTTTCATCGGTATTCGCATTTCGCCCGAGATAAATTTTTTGAAGAAACTCGGCAGTTCCGGGCCGAATTTAACGCACAATTACACGCGACTCCAGCGGTAAAGAAATCAATCGAAGGTTTTCGGAACTTTTTTCAAAAAACTGCGGTATCACTCGAAACGTCACAGGCGACTTAAAATTTCTAGAAAAAAAAGCAAACTTGCGCATGTTCGTGATTCTAAATTGAAAAAAAAAAAAAAAAAAAAAATAACAGACCCACTTATCACAAAAAATTCTATTCGAAAACGGTTGGATAATGATCTTCCTCAAATAGGCTCCCGAATAGACCTTTCCTCGCGAGCTTGTGAATACGAGCATTAAATTTGTTTGAAGCGAATAAAGCGCTTCATTGGAGTCGAATCAAATGGAACTGTTTCATCGAGTCTAACAAGCGTTTCAGCGGAATCAAAGCGCAATTTTCCGGCTTCAAAGAGAAATTACCCGTATAGACTATACCGATTGAGTTTTTCGTTGACTTGATAGAAACTTTTTTCTCGGTGCGCCCTTTCTTTCCTGCTCGCTGCAGAGGTCGGTTCCCTTACGAATAATTCATCCACATCGCACCGAGAGACATTATTTGTTTACAGAAACAATATTTTGATTTACTTCCACCAGTATTGCCGCACTCTACCGCATTGCCTAATTTTTTTAACGGAAACACCGCAACATGTTGTGATCGTAATTAACGCAATTAATTGACTTCGTGATTTTTTATGAAAAATTCAGTAAACGATGTGAACTTTCCAACAGAATGAACAAGCATATCGAACGCGAACGAAATACTATTAGAATCAAAAGCGTATTTTTCAATGAGATTAAAGAAATTAAGCTTGATATTTCATAAAAACTAGGTCAATAAGCGTTATTTTTCTAAGAGCATTGGATTACTATAAGTGTTAAGTATGTAAATCTGATTATTTTGAAGGGGTTATCCCCACTTGCGATTTTGAAAAAATCGATTTTTTTTGCATTTTTTTGAAGTACAAGTATCTGAGAATATGTCTTGAAAATTTCAAGTCGATCCGAACAAAATTGACTGAGATATGAGCGTTGAAAGAGAAGAATCCGCGTTGAAAGAGCGTTAAAAGAGAAACTTTAAACGCGTTTTTCTCAAAATGGCATTTCTGAAGTCGGTGACCAAGATTACTCGAACACTAATGAACCGATCTTCTTGAAATTTTGCAGGCTTATTTAATACATAAAAACGTAGTCTTTAATCGTTCGATTTTTTTTCGAAAAAAATGGCCGTTTTATAGCCAAAAAACGGCCGTTTTTTTTTTCGTTAAAATCGAACCATTAACTTTGACTGCCCGCCATTTTGTGAAAAATGAATATTTTTCAAAATCCTTCGATTAAAGACTAGTTTATACTTATATTTGACTAAATCCATCCGCATTTTTTTTTCACATGATCCACTTCGCCGCAATGTTGGTCACCGCAAACCGTGTATATAAAAATATTATTTCATTGACGGCCATTTGCCACTAAACAATGTAATATTTTTCAATAAAACAATTACTGAAAGTTCTTCAAGATGTGTTCTTCAAGATGGTATATTGACCGATTAAAAAAGTTTTGTAGTTTTCTTTAAAAAAATTCATGAAAACGGCCTTTTTTTTGCGCTACAAGTGGGGGTAACGCCTTAAGAATCTGACGGATTCCCACTATTATATACACTTTTGTAGCGACCGGAAATTAGGTTTTTGCATGTCGTCTCGGAATTCCTTCGCAATAATACGCAGTTTTAATATTTTTTTCTCTGTAATTAGGTCGATAACCGACCCTGAAATTTTACAGAGACAATTATTAATATATTTAGTGAAGCTCAAAAAAAAATGAAAATCCTATGGATTGAAACCTGGCGATAGGATTACTTTTAATAAATGTAAAAAAAATAACTAAACGTTTAAACATTTATTTTCCGTTCTTTATAAGTACTTTGACATGGCATAAAAAAATCAGACTGATCAGTGTATGTTAACCATCGAAAAGAAAATCGCGAAAAGCAGCTTTTTTCGACTCGTTACACGGTGATGATCCCTTAACGCAAAGTGCCGCCGAATCCGAATCCCGACAGCCCATCCACCAGTGTCGGTAACCGGAATGAGATATTATTCAAGTAAACAGGTTTTCAAGTGTCACAATCGGTTGTACATTTCGGCTAATGAAAATACGTAATTTCATTGAATATTGAACAAAAGTCCCGGAAGCATTGATTTTATTCAACTCAAACGATTTTTCTCAGTGTAAAATCATGGCAAAAAAAAACACATTTGATCACTACGGAATTTAATGTTTTGTTGCGCAGTTGTATCCTAGACGAATCAATACGACTGTCTCTCTTCGGACATTGATTTTTTTTCTACTGCGTCGTTCCTTTTTTCGTTCGCGATGTCGGTTATGCTTGAACGGTTTTCAGGACGGTTCTATCTGATTTTCGTGGCAGTGCGAATGGTAGAAAGCGCGAGGGTAGGCTTTGTCACATTATCCCGACGTTAGGGGCCAAGAGGTCGAAGCGAGATCGAGGGAACGAGGAAAGGAGCTGCGTGCTTGGTTGCAATATATTGTATAGTCGAAGGCTTCACGAGCCTGTAAAAGGCAAGCAAAGAGAAGTGCACATAACATACACTTCGCCATGACGTCGTGAGCTCTCGAACGTTGCAAGGCGAAAGTAACTGCAAGACGAAACACCAGCGGGAGCGCATATATATGGGGCATTTCGTGTTGAAGAGATCCGCCCGCTTCGATCCATTTCGATTGCAGAATTGTTTTTATAGATCAGCATTTTCAGGATTGTCCCCGAAGTGTTGCCAAATTGCCTAGCCACCGTAAAATTACTATGAAATTGTCTACGCCATTTTGATTGTACTTAATATATATATATATATATATATATATATATATATATATATATATATATATATATATATATATATATATATATATATATATATATATATATATATATATATATATATATATATATATATATATATATATATATATATATATACACATACATATATATATATATATACATATATATATAAAATATAGGTTTTTATTAAATGAAAACGATTTAAATCGTAAAAAAACTATTCTAATATTTCTTGATACGAATAAATCGTGCTGGGCCGAGAAACTTTTCGGAAATACATGTTTCTCGTTGAAAATTTATCAGTTCCGTAATTTTAAATATTCTCCAATCTTTCCGGTGGTATTTTCAAAACGGGAGTTGACACTCAGGATGAAAAAAAATCCGTTATTGTCCGCTTTACAAAGTATAATTATTTAGGATGAAAGTAGAGCTTGCTCGTGTCGGCAAAATACAAGTTTTTCGTTACAAAGTTTACTGCTGTTCAGGGGGTCTTCTCACTTTAGACGCTAAAAAGGCTATTTTCATGCATTTTTTGATAGATTTATATTATAGATATTAATATAAAAGTTGTTACACATAGTCACTACACTTTCGAAATGCGTTAAACATTTTTTTAATGTATTTATGTAACCCAAACAAACTTTAAACGCGTTTTTCTCGCAATAACGTTTTTCGACAGCTTGTTGACATAATCTTCGAAACTACTGAACCGATCCTTATGAAATTTTAACCACATATTCTTTACAACTATAGCTATAGCGCACATCAAGGATTTTTTTAAATTTCGATATTTACTTTTCTCGCCAAAAACGGTGAAAAAAACGAGGTCTTTGGTTTTTTCGAAAAATGTCCGCCATTTTTTTTGCATATACCGAAAATCGTATGCGCTATAGCGATTAACATACTGAATCTAAAACCGTTTGATTTTTTTTGTTTCGGATGATCCGTCTCCGAGATTTCATCAACAGGGCAGAACTACAATTTTTTTAGGACATTTCTTGAACTACCATTTCCGTCTATAAATAGTGACTTGAATAAAAAAAAATTGTGTATTTTAAAAGTGTATTTATTAAGTGTAACAAATTTTATATCAATATCTATAATATAAAACACTTTTTTTCTTATGCGAAAATGTATTGATCCAGTGTATTCTACAGAAGTATGGCAAGTAAGGGTCAATTTTTAGTTTTTGCTTCGTCGTACAGAATGTTTTGCTTTCCCGACATTTTTTCCCGAGATGTTAACAGAAATTATTTATGAAATTTCAGAAAATTTCGAAACGTCGAGAAATTATAATTGAAGAAGAGTTCAGGCGTTTGTGTGAAATTTCGAGAAAAATGCTTATCCTCAAGTATTAAAATAACACAATATTACAATTCAGTGACACGTGATCAAGGGCTAAATTCGTAGTCGGAAAAAAATTCGAACACGAGAAAATCCTGATAAACCCATACTGAGCCATGGTGCTGAAGTATGCATCGTTGGAATGCAACGAAGATTCTTCGTCATTTTTTTATTTCTTTCTGCACTATTTTTTATCCAAGGTTAGCCTATAGAACCCTAAGGCCCTTCGAAAATGTTCCAATGATTTTTGTGGTCTGAATAAGGCGAAAAAAAATTGGGTAATGCGATGAAAAAAAATGTCGTTGCATCCCAACGAAATTTTCAGTATTGAGTTCATCGCAACGAAATTGAGTTCATATTGAGAGTTCAGTTCAATTGAAGCAAACTTCAATACCATACTAGCCACCCTTCATCGTCTGGGCGTCACGATGCTCTACCACTCGAACCCATTCTACGCTCAGAGACTTGGAATTTACTTTTAGTGGAGGGCTTGGAGCCCTAACTCCTACGAGTTTGGAGCACCACGCGAAGGCAAGAAGGTCCAGGTGGCAGGGAACGTACCCGACTACCACTTTAATCAAAGGATGCCGAATGCCTCATGCCTTAAGACTGGAAATGGAACATTGAATGGAACATTAAGTATAGGATGAACCGAAAAGTGAATAGACGAATAACGACACTGTAGCATTTAGATGGACTGAAAAATGGAAATGTTATCAAAACAAATTTTCCCGTCGCTGTAGCTATCGAAAGATATCACGTTGATGGTAAAGGGTGTCTCAAAATGAGCTGACATTCTAAATTGCACGCCATTTTTTTTCTGGCGAACATAGAGTACTAATTTTTGACAACTGCCATCGGGAAGTATTGAGTTTTAGTCATGGAGAATTACACGATCAAGCAACGCATAGAAATGGTGAAACTTCACTACAAAAATGGTGAAAATTTTGCAGTGACGGTTCGAAAAGTTTGACGATGTTGAAGTTTGCATCGTTGGATCGCAACGAAAATTCTTTATTATTCTTTCGTTTCCTCATTTTCCTTATCTCCGGGTCTCTTATTACAAACCTGAAGATCTCTAATAAGGATCCTGAATAACGTTAGAGTGATTTTAGAAGGCCAAATGTGCCAAAAAAATTGGGCTACAAAACTTTCGTTGCGTTCCAACGATGCAAACTTCAATATCATCCAAGATCGTGCATTTTGACGCCATTGGACTTCTTCCTTTGGGGTTTTCTGAAAGGAAAAGTGTATGCCAATGATCCACAGACCATTCCGGAGCTCAAGGAAACACTTGGACGTTTGCACAGGGACGAGGCGGCCATTTATCGGATATTGTTTTCCACACATAACCTCCATGTTTGTACCTTGTATTAAAATAAAAATATTCGTACTTTCCAGATAAATAATACGATTTATTAATCAATTGAAATGTCAGGTCATTTTGAGACACCCTTTAGAAATAACTATTCGAAGTTATAGCAACAACAAAAAATGAAGAAATTGATAAATGAGTAGCGAATTGATTAAATCGCCAGTGAATGGACGAAATTGCCAGTACATGGACACTCGACCGCCAGTAAATGGACGTGTAGTGTAGGTGAACACCGTAAAGCATAACGATTTATTTTTATTAAATGCTAGATTTGCAGATCACTGTGTTACACAAAAATTATGATATTCTTATACATATAAGTATCATGTTCGTTATTACAATTTCGTAGAAAATACACAGCGCTTTTTTGCATCTTGACGTGACATTCTGAAAAAAACTACCAAAGATTGTTTCGATCGAGAGATGGAAAATTAAATTTTGTTAATATTCAAAAAAAAAACGATGAAAATAATGTTATGAAAATATTTAATAATATGTACATTGTCATCTCTTGACGGTTATTAATTTTGCCATTTTCAGCAGATGAGCTACATGTTTACTCTGCATTGAGAGTTATCAGAATAGTGCCCATATGTTCATTCACTGGAAAAGAGTTCGAATACAGCACCAGTGAATAAGGATGTATAATCATGATCTGTTATTACGAATTGATTTTAAAATTTTGCGAAAAATCCGTTATTAATTCTCTCTCGAGTAACGAAAATAACACTTACCCTCAAAACCCATAAAAGCTATTGTTTTCGTGTTTAGAACATCTACGGTGCATAGCCGCATCGTTACTAATTTGCGCAGCGTGCAAGTACCACGAACTAGAAAAATTCTGTGTGGCGTCGAAATTCGATATTAAGGGGTTGCCCCCACTTGCGATTTTGAAAAAAATCGATTTTTTTTATTGCATTTTTTTTAAGTATAAGTATCTGAGAATATGTCCTGAAAATTTCAAGTCGATCCGAACAAAATTGACTGAGATATGAGCGTTGAAAGAGAAGAATCCGCGTTGAAAGAGCGTTGAAAGAGAAACTTTAAACGCGTTTTTCTCAAAATGGCATTTCTAAAGTCGGTGATCAAGATTACTCGAACACTAATGAACCGATCTTCTTGAAATTTTGCAGGCTTATTTAATACATAAAAATGTAGCCTTTAATCGTTCGATTTTTTTTCGAAAAAAATGGCCGTTTTATAGCCAAAAAACGGCCGTTTTTTTCGTTAAAATCGAACCATTAAATTTGACTGTCCGCCATTTTGTGAAAAATGAATATTTTTTAAAATCCTTCGATTAAAGACTAGTTTATACTTATATTTGACTAAATCCATCCGCATTTTTTTCTTCAGATGAGCCACTTCGCCGCAATGTTGGTCACCGCAAACCGTGTATATAAAAACATTATTTCATTGACGGCCATTTGCCACTAAACAAGGTAATATTTTTCAATAAAAAAATTACTGAAGGTTCTTCAAGATGTGTTCTTTAAGATGGTATATTGATCGATTAAAAAAGTTTCGTAGTTTTCTTTAAAAAAAATTCATGAAAAAGGCCTTTTTTTGCGCTACAAGTGGGGGTAACGCCTTAAACTGAGAAATCGGTTTTAACGACAGCTGAGATTTTATTACCAAATTATGGTGATTCGAGTTTTTATGGATAATTTATGTTCTTTACTGATTTTAAATATAAATGCGCTTTCGTACATTCACTGGTCGGCTTACCCTACAGTGATTGCTGCAATCACGTGAACTTAGTGAAAAATCGAAATGGCTGTAAAAAAAGGCATCGCAGGTCAAGAGACTGAGAGAATCCATATAGGTAGGCCAATTTCGCATTGATCGCTCCATACATAAACGCTTACATCAACATATACTGATATACAAGGATACATGGGAAACTTCCACTTCACACATTACCGAGGTGGCCTGTTTTGCCTTCTCGGAAGGCTTGGCCTTATGGGAAAGCTTCGCTTTCCTTCCAAGGATTCTGGAGAGCCAATTTATACACTTCACGGCATTCGACATACTTCTTCTTTAATTATGGAAGATCGTGGTAGCGTTTCAATTTAAGGAGTTCAGACTTTAGAATTTAAGGAGACCTTAGACACTAAATAAAGGCTATTTTCATATTATTTTTATAAGTTCATATTATAGATATTGATATAAAAGCAGTTACGTTTAATAAATACACTTTCCAAATACATTTTAAAAAATGTCCTAAAAAATTGTACGTCTGTGCCGTTGATGAAATCTCGAAGATGGAACATCCGAAACAAAAAAAATCAAACGGTTTTAGATTCTGTGGCGCATATCATACGATCTTTTATATATGCATAAATAACAAAATGGCGGACATTTTTCGAAAAAAAAAACAAACAAAAAAACGTGTTTTTTTTCACCCAAAAAATAGTAAATATCGAAATTTAAAAAAATCCTTAATATGCGCTACAGCTATAATTGTAAAGAATATGTGGTTAAAATTTCATAAGGACCGGTTTAGTAGTTTCAAAGTTTTTATCAACAAGCCGTCGAAAATTGTTGTTTCGAGAAAAACGCGCTCAAAGTTTGTTGGGGTTACATAAGTACATAATTTTTTTTTAAATGTATTTCAGAAGTGTATTTATCAAGTGTAACAACTTTTATATCAATATCTATAATTTAAACCAATCAAAAAAAATCATCTGAATAGCCTTTTTTAGAGTCTAAGGTGAGAAGACCCCTTAAGGTAGGTTTCGTGCTACAACAGGGCAAAAAAGTTTTGCTCCTAGCACGGGTGAAAAATATAGGGCCAGTTGCGCGTCAAGCGTCGCTTTCTACCATTTTGATTGAGTCTCAACTGGGATCGCAGCTACACACGAGAAATATGTCGATGCGGACATATTCGTATGCCACTCCACGAGTTGATTTTCTTTTCACGATTATATTTCGGAAACAAAATTATCAACAATTTTCGTTTTTTTTCTTCTTTTGTCTTGTCCGATTGATGGTCTTCTGCTATCTGGTATTTTCAATGAAAATATATCGACGCGTTTATTTGCAACGGTAGAACAAGGGGGCTAGCGTCAGCATGTGATACAGTTGGTATAGGCGATATGCGAAAATATTTTCGCTTTGGTATCAGACGTCTCGGGTTATACGTGGTAGACCTTCTTGAAAAGAAACGGATGAAGGTCACGAAGAAATCACGAAATTTTGCAGAAATCAAAATGGCGGGTCGAACATCACCAAAGAGAAGACATGTCATAGCCGAACCAAGCGAAAATCCTTCGAAATCCTTATGCTACAATTTCGACGAGGCAACGATGAACGACCTATTTCGCTTGTAACAGGGAAATAAAAAAAAAAGACCGTTTGACTCGTTTTATCGAGGGTACTCGTGGGGAAGGGTAGCCGCTTGTACTGCAAAATAAAGAAGGCATTTCACTTGCTTCGATTCAGTTTGTCCCCCGCTGCAACGTTGCCCCATGTAACTTTCGCAACGCCGCTTCGAATCCCTCGGTAAAAACTTCACCTCATTATACGCTGAGTGGCGATGCTTCACGGATTCGAGTCCCTACCGCTCATCGCTGATTCTTTTCCTTTGTTCTCCGAACCGATCCAACATTAACCAGCGGAATGATTTTTGGAAAGGGAACTTCTATATTATTACCAGAGGGGCCGAGAGGAAGGAATGCACAGAGCAAGAGAGACGCAAACAGATATCAAGGTTTCTTCGTGCAGAAGTTGAGGAAGATGTCGTTTCTTTCACATACACAGATACATATTTCAGGCTGAAAAGAAGTTTATACTGAATTGCCCAATTCCAGCGTGAAAATAAAGTTTAGATTGAAGTTTGAGCTCAGAAGAAGCATGTGGGACCCGTAAGGACTCATCAACCATTCCAAAGTACTCTACCAAAAAAAGAGGCACAGCGTTTTTCATTTTGAACTTCTTTTGTTATTTACCTTTGTGGGAGGGGACTCTAGTCATTAAGGTTGATATGGGGTTGAGTCAACATGTTGCCACCGGGCTGACATTTTTAAGGGGCTATACCAGTGTGACACTTTCAAAACATCGATTTTTTTGCCTTTTTCGACAGTTTATAGTTTATACTTTACGTTTATAATTAGCAGTTTTTTATGGTAAATATCATTTTATCTTGCAAAAATCGATAGTTAAATCTTTAAGCGCGTTATTCTCGAAATGAGATTTTTCAAATTTGCTGAAATTGTAACTCAAAGAGCAATTATCCGATTGACTTGAAATTTGAACTGAGTACTCTTGAGTATATTTACTCTACAATGACGTAGGATATTTTTGATTGGATGGAAATTGAAGATTTGGCATTGAAAAAACGATCATTTTATAGGCAGGAAAACAGACTTTTTTCATAACTACGCCATTTTGTATGATTTTGATATTTTCGAAAATCCTACGGCATTGTACATATAGGTCAAATATAGCCATAGGTCGAATATATTCTTAATTTTCCGAAACATTTCATTGAGTACATTTCTTCAAAAAAATTCCCGAAAATCACCCAAATGTTCAGCATTCACACTGCTATAGCCCCTTAATAGACCTTGATAACCTCTTTGCTTATCATCCTGTGCAGTTTGAATACGATCCGTAGTACCGTTTTATAGAAGAAAAAATCGGCAACTCGACGTATTTCGTGGGCTAATTACATTACGCTTATAGAAAACTCCCGATCATTTTTCAGTACATTATTAACATCTGCTAAGTGAATGTTACCACGGAGCTGAAACAATAGGTACGGTTCGACTAATTATCGGACTAAACCTTGGTACCGTGAAAATGAGGATTCACAGTACCGTTGCAAAATTATTAATGTTTTTGATAGAGAATTTGTGCGAAAATTAAGCACACCGAATATTAGACTGTGCAATCATGGCAACGTCGTAGACGGCACAAATGATACCTCGGTGATTATGCCCGGGAACCTCAAACTAATCGGTCAGGATAATTAACAACGAATATTATTGGTACTTATTCTCTTAATTAGTAATAATTACTCAATATTAATTTGATAACTATGTTCAGAAATGATACGTTTCTAGACATGTCTAGGCAAAGACAAAATAACGCGGATTTTTTTTCATACATGAATTTTTATTTTTGGATATCGCAAAATTATTAAAGATTTTGATTTTTTTTCGAGATTATGGACTGCTTTACACACTTTTTTTTTCCAGCGGAATTTTTTTAACTCGGACCGATATTCATTTTTGACAGCTCCTTGGGCCGATATGGAGGTTACGAACGGGGCGCGTATGTCTAACATCGCGACACTTCTGCCAACCTGGACATTATGATATACCACGATTTAGGATGTTGCCAATTCGTTTCGCGTTAATTGAGCGAGAAAAAGTTGTAGAAAATAATTGTACAAAGTAATGAAAACACTTAATGTAATCACCGAATGTTCATAAATGCATATTTTTACAAAAAGATGTAGAAAATAGTTCGAAAACGCACGTTTCATATGACGATTATTTGAAAGCTAACAGTTGGTAACAGTCAAACGGCTCCGTGCATAAGCATTAGGGCGCTCCCCTCGTACTTCACCCCCGACGGCTAAGCCCCATAACAGCCTCGAGATGACGTGAAAGATCCCACACTTCTTCCGGAAGACCCATTCGCCTACTCCTCATTACATCCAGCTGATTTTATTTTTTGTGAAACTAGAAGGCCCTAAAACTATTGGTCCATGTCGCCAGTGATTATTAAATCACAGAAAAAAAACTTTGGCAGGTTTTAATGGATTTACAGTTCGTATTTCTTTTCACACGACGACGTCCAGTTGATACCGCAAACTACGGTCGCTAACTTCCACTAAGATTCGCACGCTATCGCAAATGAACAGTGCTGCGGTGCTACGGTTTCTTTCTAATTGGCTTTTGCAGCACCTCTATCGGTGCTAATGTAACTAATTTCGGTTGTCGATTTTTTCCACATTTGACTGATCACCTAAAATCGCAGTTTCCAACTGCATTTCGCTTAAAACCAATTATAACGTGAATGTGTCAATATTGCCGGTTTCTATCTCCTGCAGATACACTCCCATGTAGAGGTTGACATGAGTTGCCCAATGTTACGATCAGGCCAATATTGGGACCATCGTATAAGCCAACAAAAGACAAATAATATTGGCCCATTACTGTTCCGCTCTAAACTGAAAACTGGCACAATATCGGCCCATTCCTAGAGCCTGTCCTGGCCCATCTTTAAAAACTAATAAACAGCCGTGATAGTTAAACTAAATTTGCCAATTTAAAAACTGGGGATACTAAAATACTGACAATTCCATTGGCCCAATATTGTTCCGTTATAAATTGAAAAGCGGCACAATATCGGCCCATCGTTTAAAACCAATAAATAGCCGTGATGGTTGAACGATATTTGCCAATTTAAAAACTGATAATGCTAAAATACAAGCAATTCCATTGGCCCATTATTGTCCCATTATAAATTGTAAACCGGCACAATATCGGCCCATTACTAAAGATTATCCTGGCCCATCTTTCAAAACCAATAAACGGCAGTGATAGTTAAACTAAATTTGCCAATCCTAGAGCTGGCAATTCTAAAATACTGGCTATTACATTGGCTCATTATTGTCTCGTTCTAAATTGAAAACCGACACAATATCGGCCCATAGTTAAATCCTATCATGGCCCATCTTTTAAATTCGTTAAACAGTCATGATAGATAAACAATATTTGCCAATTTTTAAACCGGTGGTGCTGAAGTACTGTCAATTACATTGGCCCATTATTGTTCCGTTATAAATTGAGAACTGGCACAATATCAGGCCATTACTAAAACCTATCCGGGCCCATCTGTTAAAACCAATAAACAGCCGTGGTAGTTCATCGAAATTTTAAAATTTTAAAACTGGCAATGCTAAAATACTGGAAATTACATTGAATTAATCTAAGCCCTTTATGGGCTAAGTGGGTCAGACCATACCTGCTTTTATTTTATTTAAGCCTTGGGTTATTCATTATCTGTATATTGTGCCAGAATAGGCAAATAACTGGCACGTCATATATTAATCGTCTATATTTTGTAGTTCAGTTTTTGTAATCAAGTCTTAGCCTATTATTGGCATTTGTAAATAACCAACATAAGTAAGTAAAATATTCCAATTTTGAAACCTGTCATATACGCAAATCACAATTTATTTCAAGGTTATTCCATGAAATATGTATCCATAAGGACCAATCTCGGGCCAATCTTGGCCCGATATAGGTTGAATATTTATCACGCACTCAAACAAGCCCAAACAAACTCACGGTCCAATATTTTAGATAAACAAACTTCTAGATAGACCAACTGTGAAGGCCCATCATAGAGCCAGTGGTCAATTTCTACATAGGCCCTTTAAGAGAGTCCACACAGGGCCAAGTGCAATCGCCAACATTGCCGCTACAATGAATTAAATCATTGGCCCAATAATTGTTGACTCTGTTGGCCGATATCGGGCCGTTCTTATCATTTCTACAAAGGCACCTCACTGGTAAATACTCACGGCCCAATATTCTAGAAAGGCTAACTGTGAAGGCCCGTCCCAGGCCCAACGGTCAATCTCTACATGGGCTGTTGACTCGAAGTTTTGTATTTTCGTGAATATCATTTTTTTTCTGGCCGATGTCGACAGGTTATTGCATTTTTTTACGGATTCCGTAACCCATCAACTTTTAGGTTCGACTGATTTGGTTCAATCTTCCGTGGGTTCTGTTGATTTTAAAATTCGTAGTGGGAGTATGCTGCACTCTACATGAGAGAATCGGGTATTACACCCTTCTTTGAAAGGTGTCTCAATTCGATCCTTCGGTGGTAATCAACTACTAGAATTTTTATTTCTATTTTATGAAATCGATAAGTGCCATAAAAATGCATTTAAATTTTACATTTCAAATTTCCGCGCGAAAACGCTAGCCGCCATGCTGCTTCGGTTCGTGACGTCACTTGCATAGTAAACATCGTACGCTGCGCCAATTGTGAATACGTACATTTTTTCGGTTAAAAGTGAGTTACAATCCCTATCATTGGTGTGTTGTTCCTAAATGTAAGAATACTAGTGGAAATACATCGGGAAAGTTGTGGATTAAAATGCCAACTGATATAAATACGAGGAGGACTTGGTTACAACTTGCGAGAAGAGATCCAAAGTCAGTCCGAAAAACACTTATATGTTCATTTTTGAAGTACAGATAACTATTTGAAAATTTGCAATTACTATAACTATGACAAACGAGAATATATCGTTGTTGACGCTTTCTTTCACAGGCTAGAGAGTAATACGTCTGCCGCTTTCTTTGATCACTATGTCAATGACGTCACGTCGGAATTCATTATGGCGACTACCGTTTCGCATGTTCGTTGAACAGATAGGAAAAGTATATTTTTCAAAATGAATTATAACCTTTATTTTGTGTGTTTTATAATTTAAAACACACGTTATTCGATTGCTTATTGCGAAAACTACCTTATTTATACATTCTTAGTATTTTTCTTACACAGAGAAAAATACCCTATTCCGAATTCGGATGTCTCGCGTGACCTTTTTTGTGAGTTTATAACCTCTTTTCTTCGTGACATTGGGAAAGATGTCGATCCTTCGATGTTCACACACAAACAACCACACACCCTCGCAATCCACACGAAACGATCGACATATCTCTCAATTTCAATATGAAAAAATGACCTTGAGGCAAACATTTTTCAAATTACACGGGAAATCAGTACAAGCAATGTATTGTTTTTGTCCGATGATCGTACGTTCCTGAGGTTGTCGCTTGAAAGTTGCCCGGAGACGATAGGCAGCAGGCGAGTGTGTGAGAAAGGAAGACAAGTAGAGACGCAGAAAGAGAGAGAGGGTAGGGGTGAGAGAAAGAGACGAGGAGAGGGTACTACGCAGCAGCACGACATAATTTTTGACAACCGCCATCGGGAAGTATTGAGTTTTAGTCATGGAGAATTACACGATCGAGCAACGCATAGAAATGGTGAAAATTCACTACAAAAATGGTGAAAATTTTGCAGTGACGGTTCGACAAGTTTGACGATGTTGAAGTTTGCATCGTTGGATCGCAACGAAAAATCTTTATTATTCTTTAGTTTCCTCGTTTTCCTTATCTCCGGGTCTCTTATTACATACCTGAAGATCTCTAATAAGGATCCTGAATAACGTTTGAGTGATTTTAGAAGGCCACATGTGCCAAAAAAATTGGGCTACAAAACTCTCGTTGCGTTCCAACGATGCAAACTTCAATATGATCCAAGATCGTGCAATTTGACGCCATTGGACTTCTTCCTTTGGGGTTTTCTGAAAGGAAAAGTGTATGCCAATGATCCACAGACCATTCCGGAGCTCAAGGAAACACTTGAACGTTTGCAAACAGGGACGAGGCGGCCATTTATCGGATATTGTTTTCCACACATAACCTCCATGTTTGCACCTTGTATTGAAATAAAAATATTCGTACTTTCCAGATAAATAATACGATTTATTAATCAATTGAAATGTCAGGTCATTTTGAGACACCCTTTAGAAAAAAATATTCGAAGTTATAGCAACAACAAAAATTGTAGACATTGATAAATGAGTAGCGAATTGATAAAACCGCCAGTGAATGGACGAAATTGCCAGTACATGGACACTCGACCGCCAGTAAATGGACGTGTAGTGTAGGTGAACACCGTAAAGCATAACGATTTATTTTTATTAAATGCTAGATTTGCAGATCACTGTGTTACACAAAAATTATGATATTCTTATACATACAAGTATCATGTTCGTTATTACAATTTCGTAGAAAATACACAACGCTTTTTTGCATCTTGACGTGAAATTCTAAAAAAACTACCAAAGTGTGTTTCAATAGAGAGATGGAAAATTTAATTTTATTAATATTAAAAAAAAACAATGAAAATAATGTTATGAAAATATTTAATAAAATGTACATTGTCATGAGGTTGTCGCTTGAAACTTGCCCGGAGACGATAGGCAGCAGGCGAGTATGTGTGAAAGAAAGAAAAGTAGAGACACAGAAAGGGAGAGAGAGGGTAGGGGAGAGAGAAAGAGACGAGGAGAGGGTACTACGCAGCAGCACGACATAACCGCGAAACTTTCCATTCTGCTCAGGTTACCTATGAAAAAGATCGGTAACACCAGTTGAGGGAGGCCTTACAAATCGGCGCTTAACGGAGAACTTTGAATTTCTTTAACTATTTACATGCTAACGTCGAATTCTTTTCATGGATATGCAAAGTTTGCGACCTTGTTAACAACTATTTTCACGACATATCACACAAATATTGTTGTAAAATTGTCAACTTCGTCTGTGCAGTCGTTTTCTTTTTCAGGCCGAACACGGGGCAGATGGTCTATAAACCGATACTGGAACGATATCTATCGTTTTCGGAATTTACGCCCGTCTCTTCGCTCAAGCGATGATACCGTCAAAACAGCTAAAAGTGTTTTTCTGAAGCATTGGCACGTGTAAATAAAGGCTTCCCTGTGAGTTTTCCTGCGCTTGTTTTTCGTCTAGATCCGTCAAAGGGAACCTAAGAAAACGCGACTTTTGTTTGAGAGGTCTGCGTAACCTTGAAACTTCGAAAAGACGATTTTTTTTATTGCGTAGTTTTATAGCCTAGGATCTTAAGGGCATGTACAAGGTCAACATAACCTCGCAAATTTTTCAACCGTGTTATCACAAATTTGGCTAAGTTTTTCAGCGAATACAAAGCATCGGAGTGTTGTGAATTTTCTAATGCGGAACTTGACGATTTTTTTTGCACCTAATATTATTCATCCCTGATAAATCTTCTTTCGAAAATTTCGACTATCCCTCTCGCACTCATATGTCACGTGGTACATCTACTTCGCCCTAACTTTATGGTGCAAGAAAGAGATTTTGAAAAAATTCCAAACTTCACCAAGTCATCACAATTATTTTTAAGTGTCAGACCCCCCCCCCCCCCCGCCCCCTCTGCCACCGCTGTTCTTTGACGAACCGCCTTGCTGCGTTTTCGGTTTTTTCTTTTGCGTTTTTCTCCAAAGTATGTTTTATGAAACGGTGTAAGTCGTATCTCAAAATCTATTTATCCAATTTACTTCAAATTCGGAATTTTTCTACAGCTTGCCATTTTGGAAATTTCACTATTTCAAAAAAAATATCCGGTCAACCGAAAGTGTTATTCGTATACAAAAAGCATAAAAGTAGGTGCATCATGCAAGGCCCTCTTCATCCGACCTCCCAGGTAGGAAATCAAAAGGCTGACGATGGAAACAAACTTGTGTGAGCCTTGTTTCACCGAGCCTCAGTGAGACAGAGCTGAGCCAGGTTTGATTGCATCGTTTGGAGCAGCCTGGAACCAAGACTGGCTGCTTAGCCTAAACTCAGGGTTATTTCAAGCTTTATTCAGCCAGTGAATTTTAAGGTTATAAAATCAAGGCTGGATGCAGGCTTGTTTCAGGTTGTGATAAAATAAAATAAATGTTAAATAATATTTTTTCTGTACTTTCATGAAAAAAAAATTAGCAATAAATTTGTCGGGTGCGAAGGCACGAAAAACGAAAGCGAAGGGGGCAGCTCAGAACATTTAAACATATTCTCTTATCGATATTTATGAGGTACACAAAAAAGTTTTTTTCTCGTCATATACACATTTCGTATATACTCACTCTCTGGGGTTTGCGTACACTCTGTGTATTACGTGTCCCATAAACAATAAATAAAATAAAGTATTGTGTTTGAAATATTTTATATATATTTTATAACAAATAATATAATGAATAATAAATATATATAATAAATAAAATGAATTCTTTACAAATTTATTAAATTTATCCCAATGTAGAATATAGAAAACTAAAAAACAGGCCTCATATAGCCTCGAGAAGAGTTTGGGATAAGCCTGGTCATAAATGCTCGTGAAGGCTTCATTAAGGCACGTTTTGAACCTTGTTGTTTCGTCGTTTCAGGCTTAGTACAGGCTTTTCTACCAGCCTTTGGTCAAGCCTGTGTGCAACAGCCTGAAACCGCGTTATCATTCAGGGGTTCAGCTAGGCCTGAAATCAGGCTGGTGCTCAGCCTGAATAAAAAAATGTGAGCCTTGTTTCAGAGCTTGGCGAGCCCTTTTTTTCATCGTCAATTCCTACCTGGGCTGTACCATTAGAGTATTATGATTCCGAATTATTAAGGCCTCATGTACGCGATTTCGTCGATTTTCGTGGGTACATTTAGAGAAGCCGTGGAAAAGAGTGACACACGTATCGCTGAATTTGTTTTTAAACAATATTTATTCAATCTCTTCACTGCCTAACAAAGAAAAACAATTACGGAAACATTTCGGCAATATTCGCCGGTAAGTAAATGGTTTTTCAGGACGTAGGCGTTGATGGTGACAGCCCACGACATCGAACTGTCTCCGAAAAAAATGACATTTGACCATTACATAATAGGTGTTCCTCCCGCATGAACGAACAAATATTTTTTTCCAACCATTTTAAAATAGGAGTACTTAAACTCTTGACTCAATTTTCTACTAATAAAATATTTTTTTGAAAAAGTTAGGGAAGTTTACAGGGGTTGTAAGTCGTATTTTAAAACCTATTTGTCCGATTCCCTTCAAATTCGGACATAGCATACTTTATAACATTTTCTATCGTATGCCCAAATGATCTTTTCGATCCGTTTTTCCATTTTTCAATGACAAATGATTAGAGTTGTTTTTTTTTATCGTCGACAATGGAACTTTTTTCTACACCTTGACGTTTTTGCAATTTTTGACACTTCAAAAAAGTATCCGATCTTACGAAAGTTTTATTATACTAAAAGTACATTTTTTATTTTTCATTTCAGAACTTTGTTTAAATAATAATAACTTCATTACTTATCAATATTTTTCAATTAAAAAAAATTCAAACGTGGCCAGAATATGCATCAGTTGTGTGTAAAATCGCAACCTCGTCATTCCGATTCCGGGGGAGTTGGCCATAAGGGAGAGATGGCCGATAGAAATGATTGATAGAACCGCGCACTAGATTTCACCTATTACTGCTCAATTCGCTTCGCGTCGTGCGCAGGTTTAAGTGTACGGACAAAAATTTGGCAAAAACAAAGGTTAAGTAAGTAAAATCCCTTTTGATTGTTCTGTTTACTGCCAATTTTATTTAAGGGTTCACGTTTTACATTGTGGTGATGTAATTTTTTAAAAGTAATAGTAACATTTCTATTTCTTGAATATTTCACAAACAGTGCTTTGTTATAACCTCGAGATTTCGCATGTATTGTTTCTACTTGTTTACATTTTAGATGTGGCCATCTCTCCCGGGAGATTAGGAGAGATGGCCACGTACAGTCGGTGTATGATGGCCATAGTATTAGTTGTAATGTGTTCGAGTAATTCATTTGTTTTAGATACCCAATAAGTACAAGAGAAAAGCAATTGCTCTACGAGGGAACTGGACTCGAGAATCATTAAAAGCAGCTACTAGTGCTGTAAAAAATGATAAATCGTCGATCCGTGCGGCCACTAGGTCCTACGAAATACCTAGGAAGGCCTTAGAAAGACGATATGAGAACAATGACAAAAAATGTTGCGAAGAAAATTATTATGAAACTCGTCTCATCGAAGGCTGGCTTCAGTGGATAGTATGCCAACTTTGGGTACACAAAAATTATACTGATTTCAATTATATGTGTTCTAGATATGGCCAAAAGAAAAACAATAAGAATCAAAACATAAAACCAAAGACAAACCCGAGAGCATGAAGCTGGGTAACTGGCCATCTCCTCTCTGCCCCTATGGCCATCACACCCGGATACTCCAGAAGAGACAGCCAATCGTGATTACAAAATAATAGTAATTTTAATATTGATCTGATAGGAGTTTGTTTCAATTTCGTGAATGACCTTCAAATTAAGGGAGACTTTGTCCTTGAAATCGGCGGGAGATGTTAGCGGCTCAACATGAGCAGCTAGAAGAAGAGGAGGGATGCCTCTATGGACCAGGCATTGCCGATTAGCGGTAATTATAAACACATTTGTGTAAACACATTACAAAACTTTAAACGCGTTTTTCTCGAAAACACGTTTTTAAAAATGGCTGACATTCTCCTGACCGCTGTAATTAACATATCGACCTGAAATTTGGAGAGCATACTCAGAAAATATGTCTTCACGGAATGACGGATCGTTTTTTTCGATAGATACATTTTTGCATTTATTATTTATCTTTTTATGCGAAAAAAACGCGAAAATTCGATTTTTTTTTAAATTGCCGCCATTTTCCGAAATTTGTACTAAACGAAAAACCCATCCGTCATTCCATGACCAAAGGGTCACAGATTGATAATATGCTTTGAATTTGTGTTTCAAATCAACAAAGAGGTGGCAGTGATGTCAGCCGTTTACCTCCCGCGATTTGAGGACCTGTTTTCGCGGAGCTGCAACGGCCGCCATTTTGGTTTTTTTTTCAATTTTTTTTTAACGTTCTGTATATCATGAATAAAAGCAAGAAAAAAACCGCACTCAAAAAGCTTTACTCGTTTCCTTTAAAAAAAATAAAATGTAAACACCTGAAATATGACACTCCAAGGACAAAGTCCCCGTTAAATGTTCAAAGTTTAATTACACACGAATATAAGTTAAGAAACTCCTGTACTTTCATTTTGACGGATCCTTGAAAAAACTGTGGCCAACTACTTGACTTACCCTAAGCAGATTAAAAGCTAGGTTAAAAGCCCGTTAAAAAAAACGGTGGCGTGTGTTAACTTTGGCATGTTTGCGGAAGCTCTTTAGCAAACAAATAATGTAAAACAGTTTCATTAGCTTCGATCATTGCCTCACTCCATTTTCCATCAATATTTTCATTCAATTTCACTCATTCCTACGATAACGGGAGCAGTGCGTCACGAGAAATAAAACCCTCTTAGCGTCAAAGTTCGACTGGCGGTCAGCTGCGAATTTTTTTTTGACGCCGATACGTTTTAATGCGTTTTCCGAACATTGGACGGGATTCCGGGTGTCAGTGAGGCCGAGTGCGCAGCAAAAAAGATAAAAAGGTTGCGGATAATCGCGTTTGCCCCCCCCCCCCCCCCCCGCCCCGGAAAGAAAGACGGAAAATGCGGGATGTCTTTTTGTAAGCGCAATTCATGCCGCGCGGGTTTTTCAACCCCTGGTGAATGAGAACCCCTACTGTCTGAGGATGGCTGAGTGAACCAGGGCGTGGGTGGATTATGCAAGTGGCAGGGTGTAGTCAGAGCGAGAGAAAGAGAGAGAGAGAGAGAGAGAGAGAGAGAGAGAGAGAGACTGGGGGGGGGGGGGGGAGGCTCATGATACTACGCCGCAGCGCGTAAAGGGGTGGCCGATCGATGACGGCCAAAACATTGCCACATGCCCGCATCGCGCGCGCTTGACGTCGGCTCCATCGCGACCTCTCTACGATTTTCGCGGCGTCACACAGCCGCTACCGCGAGAGTGCGACGGAGAAAGAGAGATTCGTGTATGACGCACGTAAGTGCGCGTCTGCGACCATCTCGCGTCTCTCCCGAAAATCCAACCATACCTAACCTAAAAATCGTTTATTTTGCGGCGTACTGGGTCCTATCGATGCTCGAGCAATGAGCGCGGTGTACGCACGGGCTGATCGCGAATGTGGCTGCGTCGTGGGGGTGACTGGTGCGTCCCTGTGACATTCCCATATGTATGTGTGCGAGCGTGTGGAATGGAAATACAACGGACCTTCACCTCGAGAAGGTTCGCGTCATTCTCAGTCCTCGAACCCAACGGTTGCCGCGACATAACCTTATGCGTTGTTTTCCCAACATTCCCATTGATCCATTTCCTATCCGTTGTCTCATTGACGAGTGGATTCGAGTGTTTCGATTTTCTCAGACTCCCACACTCACCCGCACTTATTGTCTGGAAATTTTCGTGGAATGCCTTTCTCGCGTTGTTTTTGACATTGTCGGAGAGAAATGATGGAAAGTGACAGCGAGGGTGGAGAGACGAGAAGCGGCTGTGAGTTCCTTGAGAGATGGGAACGAGATCAACAAGTAACGTCGAAGCGTGTCTCGCGATGGAGCGTTGCACGAGCACTGCGCAATAACATTTTAGGACGCTAATGAGCGAGTTAAGAGTGGCAATTGTTTTTTTTTATCCACGAAAAAAAAACCGAAGGGGCGAAAATCGGCGATTTTCACTCCACGTGAACGGAAGTAATCGATTTACGACGCGATTTCACGAATAAATGTTGAGAAGAAAAAGAAACACGCGCGTAGTTCGTACGGCGGACTGGTGGCGCAAATACGTCGCGCAAGAGGGCTGAAAACGAACTGACGTGTGTTCGACACGAGAGGCGGAAAATATGAGGAAGAAGAAGAAGACAGTGACGTTGGCATTCGCCCCCACAATTTCCTTCACGCCCTGAAAAGTCCACGCGAGAGCCCTATACGATCGAAACCCACGATCCGGTACATTCATGGAAGTAATATCGAAACCCTAACGCGTGCGAAATTGCAACGAGATTCTGTGCCGAAAGTGGGATAGGAAATTATCGCGAAACGAAGATATTGGATCGTTGGGAGGTGCATTCGAGTGGGCCGATTTTTATTTCGTTATCGCGAGATGCGTTTCGATATAATGCGATATTTGATTCCTTCTTCATTGCGTGGTGATAGCTTCGCGAAGATATC
Organism: Ophion ellenae; assembly: GCA_963210295.1. Classification (NCBI taxonomy): domain Eukaryota; kingdom Metazoa; phylum Arthropoda; class Insecta; order Hymenoptera; family Ichneumonidae; genus Ophion; species Ophion ellenae. The sequence goes on from OY723388.1 coordinate 19,898,897, forward strand.
GACGACAGTCCATTGTTTTCACGCAGCGATCGATTATTTTTTTTCTTCTTGGGCTGCAATCTTTCGCGAGCTGCTGAAAAAGTTTATTTCATCTCGATAAAATCTATTTGAGTATAGTCGTTCATTTGCCTCGCGGCCTACTATGATTCTATTTGTTTGAAATTTTTTTTTTCGAAAAAAAAATTGCCGTTTTATAGCCAAAAAACGGCCGTTTTTTTTTCGTTAAAATCGAACCATTAACTTTGACTGTCCGCCATTTTGTGAAAAATGAATATTTTTTAAAATCCTTCGATTAAAGACTAGTTTATAACTTATATTTGACAAAATCCATCCGCATTTTTTTTTCAGATGATCCACTTCGCCGCAATGTTGGTCACCGCAAACCGTGTATATAAAAACATTATCTCATTGCCGGCCATTTGCCACTAAACAATGTAATATTTTTCAATAAAAAAATTACTGAAAGTTCTTCAAGATGTGTTCTTTAAGATGGTATATTGATCGAGTAAAAAAGTTTTGTAGTTTTCTTGAAAAAAAATTCATGAAAAAGGCCTTTTTTTGCGCTACAAGTGGGGGTAACGCCTTTAACAAGTCTCAAGTATGATCAGTGGTATGACTAGTGTGCAGCGATAGGATTACCGTAAAGAGTTAGGCTACTGTGATAATGACGAAAACTCGTACGTCGCTTGAGGCAACTCAAATTGAAGAGGCCGGTCCAACGTATGATGCAGGAATCGCAGATCGAACGTAAAGTTATCATTGCAACGATATAACTGCCAGTCAAACTTTGAACGCGTTTTTCTTGTAACTGTTTTTGATAACGGTGTACACGATTTCGCGACATCTAACGAAGGGATTAGCTTGAAATTTGGTACACTTATTGAGTGTACCAAATATTGAGTACCTTAGAGTGTACCTTATTGAATGTAATCACAGCTTAGTGACCTACGCTTTTCTCCTTAACATTTTTTTCCATTGGTTATTTCCAACAATGATGGAATTTTGACTCGAAAAATCGAAAAAAAAATTCAATTTTTTTTTTAATGATTGAAACACGATAACAAAAAAACTCGGTCAAGTCTTAGCCAATATCACCTACTTTGAGAAAAACATCTTCTTTTGTCTCGGATCAAGCGCGTGGCCAAAATCGAGTAAGTCGCAGCCCCTCACGTTAAGGGGTCTTCTCACTTTAGACGCTAAAAAAGGCATTTTCATGAATTTTTGATAAGTTTATATTATAAATATTGATATAAAAGGTGTTACACTTAAAGAATACACTTTTGAAATACATAAAAAAATGTATTTATGTAGCCCAAACAAACTTCAGACGCGTTTTTCTCGAAACAACGGTTTTTGACGGCTTGTTGATAAAATCTTCGAAACTACTGAACAGATCCTTATGAAATTTTAACCACATATTCTTTACAACTATAGCTATGGCGCATATCAAGGATTTTTTTAAATTTCGATGTTTACTATTTTTTTGCCAAAAACGGTGAAAAAACACGATTCTTTTGTTTTTTCAAAAAAAGTCCGCCATTTCGTTATTTTTGCATATATCAAAAATCGTATGATATGCGCTATAGCCATTAACATACTGAATCTAAAACCGTTTGATTTATTGTTTCGGATGATCCATCTCCGAGATTTCATCAACAGCGCAGACCTACAATTTTTTAGGACATTTTTTTAACTACCATTTTCGTCTATAAATAGTGACTTAAATAAATAAATAAATAAATTTAATGTATTTCGAAAGTGTATTTATTAAGTGTAACAACTTTTATATCAATATCTATAATATCAATCTTTTAAAAATTCATGATAATAGCCTTTTTTAACGTCTAAAGTGACCCCTCAAAAGCTCTTTCGTAAGATTGTTTATAACTTCTTGAATCATATTTTTAAAGGAAATTTGGTACACAACTTTCTTTGTACATACAAAAAAATGTCGAAACGGTTCTTCAATCATCTTACTAATAAGTAAGATGGATTATATGTATTTATTTTTTGTATGTACAAACGAAGGAATACCTTCGAAATTGTTTTTTCAAATAACCTTGATTTTCGGGTGGTCATAGTAGCCTAACCCCTTAAATTCAAATATGTTGTTATTTCGAACGAATAAAAATTGTATTTGCATTACTACTATTTTGATTTGCAACCAGCAAATTTTCCACAATTTCTCATGTACAATAGATACTTAACGATATTGAAGTTTTCATTGTTGAAATGCAACAACAAATGCGATTTTTTTATTTATTTCAATTTCTTTTGGCAAATCTTAGCTACGAAAATCCCTCGACAATTTTCCAATTAGCTTATTCAGAGGAAATAAAAATATGAAAAAGAATTTTCGTTGCGCTCCGAAGATCCAAACTTCAAGAGCATGATATTTACTCGTGTTGTAAAAATACTCCTCAATGGTGAAAAATTATGTCAACTATTTTACGTTAGCACTAATTCTGTATAGACGAGAAGATGGTCCTCTTGCGTGGCTATCACAAGAAGTGTAATTCCTACCCCTTTTGGAATACACTTGACCGACCACGAGCGACAATGCGAATAATTCATGGTGCGTCGACACGTTTCGCGCATTCGGTCATATGCTCGCTCGGAGTACAAATGACTTGGCGGAGAAGCCTCGGACTCTGCGCCACACTCCGGCCGCAGAGCGAACTACTAGGCTTAGGAATTGGCTATTTAATTCAAATACAAAATCTCAATAGACCCATTTAGTCTGAAAGATTAAAAAGAAAATTTAATCAATTTATTTTGAATAATTTGTTTATTTAAATCAATATCTATTCAACATCGTTAAGCAATAAGAAATTTATATGCTTGTAATAATTATATTGAACAAAAAATAATATGGTATTTGGTTAATACCAAAAACCATAATTATTACAAGCATATATGTTGAATAGATATTGATTTAATGAACAAAACTATTCAAAATAAATTGACTCAAAAAATATTTCAAATTTATTCAAAAATATTAAAAATCTATTTTATCTCTTCAAAATAAAATAAAATATAAAAAATCTAACAAATCTATATAATCTATATAAAATGTATATGCTTGTAACAATTATGGTATTTGGTATTAACCAAATACCACAATTGCTTAACGATGTTGAATATATATTGACTTCAATGAACAAATCTGTTTAAAATAAATTTCTGGAATAGTAGAATTCATAAAAGCATTCATTTTACGAAAATTTTTGGCATATTCAATTTAAAAAAACGGAGCACATAAACGCATTTAATTGATTTGAATAATTTTTTGATCAGTGCACAATACGATGTTGATGAACCGGTTGATGAACTTTACTGAACCTTTCATTTGATTTGAATAAATGATGACACTGAAATTCATGTTTAATGGAAAGTATATTTGGAATTACAAATATCAACGATTTCTTTAACTATAATAAATATGCCGGTACAAGTGAACAAGAATGCAGTTGCTACAAGCCAAAAAAAAACATCAACTGTATCGCATCCAATTTATCCAAGCACATCATTACTCTCAGTATGTGTGTCTCCGTTGGCGCATTCACCCGATGCGACCGGCATCAAATATCTACCTATGATGGCTAGTGCTCTCCCTCTTTCCAACTTTTCCGCCGTTTCTCGTTACCCTTCCGCCCCCTCCCCGAGCTTATAGGCGCGTTAAAAGCACAAAAGTTTAAATAACTGGGGACACCTGAGCCAACTGAATTATAAATCGTTTTGGTTGCCGGCAAATGTCAAGAGTGATTCACGACAGTGAAGTAACGAGCAACGACCAATACTGGATAATGTCAAACGTCCATTCTTCGAAGAACGAATAAAAAATGCAGAATGGATTGTTTTCGCGTCTATATCGAAACGTTAACATCTATTTTTCGTAATGGATACCGAGATTTCTAAACTCACAGACTTTGGCGGATTAGAGCGGTGCTTAATTATTGGATGACCGCTAAAACTTTTCCCTTGGGTGAAGGAATAAATTTATCGTCAGCAGATTTAACGAGGTTATTTAGAGAAAAAGCAGTACAGGTAACTTGTACCGGGAATTTCGAGGATTAGAATGACAATGGAAAAAAAAAGTGATTTTGAATGTTTCAATGAAAATTCTGTGGTTACTGTAGCTATTGACCTGCGGGATAGGATTCACTCCGAACCAAGATAGTACGCTATGAATGCCGGACCACTGATTTTTTAGTCATGCCAACTTGTCATGTGATAAGTGATCGTCCATTAATCACGTGAGGTTTTTCGGCCACTTTGTGAGCCCCCCACCTCCCTCATGGTGATGTGGGGTCGTCCATAATTTACGTGAGGCTCAAATAGGGCGGGGGGGGGGGGAGGATTTGGATAACAGAAACCTCACCACATATCACCATGGGGGAGGGGGGCCTCAAAAAGTGGCAAAAAAACCTCACGTGATTAATGGACGATCCCTAACGACAGCTCGAAAACACGGTGAAATTCGTAAGAGTAATTTACAATCGATCGTGAAATAATCACAGTACACTATTTTTGAAATATATTTGAGGGGCAAATGTACCTAGAGGCCCGAAAAAAATGCCCAAGTTCCGATTTTCTGTAGGAAACGGTTCGTGAACGAGAAAAGCACTTTTTTAAAAACACAAAGGTACATACCGTGTGCAGAAAAGTGACCGGGCATTTCCTACATTGTGTCCGGCCCTCTCCAGACTTGCGTTGTCTGATTTACGTGACCGGGCCCTCCCATGGAACAAATGGAGAAGATCGCAAAATCTTTTTGACGGCTTACCATCTACACTGCGAAAAAAAACCAATTGAATCAAAAAAATATATTGGTTGATCCAAATAAATGTCTATTTATTAAATAAAATTATTAAATAAATTTTTATTTCGTACACAAATATAATCAATAGAATGAATTATTTATTTACTACATCGAAACGAATATGCCGTGAGACGTAACATTTTCGTACTCCGTACAATATCAAAAGTGCAATATCATGCAACTAGTATGAGATAGAGACAAGTGTCTATCATGATTGAAATATCAACAATATGGATCCGAAATAATGGTATCTTTTGCCACAAAGTACAGGTGTCATCTGTAGCAACGCATTTAGTCTCTGGTAGAAAAAAATATAATATTCGATGAAATAAATGTTCATTGCAATGAAAAGAATATATTTGTGAATTCGAGAAGTCATGTTTTTAATATCATTCTATGTGCACTTGCAAACATTTCTTGATTGTTGGTTGAAGTAAATGTCCACTCACGAGTATTGCTGAAAATATTTGAATAATCGCATGCAGTTCTTTGGAATAGGATATAATTGTCACAATAAAGTGTTTGATCGAATTCGTTGTATCAAAAAAATTGAAAGTTTGTCAATTTTTAAAAAATCTTAATTAAAAAGTGAGCATTAGAATGTTCATCCACGATAATAGTGGAGAGAATATCCGATATCTAATGGAATATCCGGAGAGAATATCGGATATTCAACTGATAAGAACAGATACTTTGATCTTAGCCATATGCCAAGAAGCGATACTCTTTAGAGTTTCTCCGGTGTTTAAGTAGATTTTTGGTTCGCGCTACGCTTACGAGAAACGAGCGCGCGGGCGGCTTCTAGCGGTTATTCCGAGAACTACGGGTTTCCTCACACCTATAATTTCGGTAGCGCTCAGCCATGATTTGATTGAATTTGTTCAACCAAATGCGCAAGAAACACATTTTATTTTCGCATAATTTTTTAACCAATTCAAACATATGCTTAATATTTTTCAATCAAAATGAAATATTAATATTTTAACGAATAATGTACTTGAAAATCAATATCGGATATGGCGAAAAAAATAAAATAACATCAACAATATTCATGTTATGAATTGGAAGGCTTTTTTGTTCGTTGCAGAAAATGCATACAAAACTATATAATTTGTTCGCGATAATTTTTTAGATAGTTTCAATAATATATTGTTCTCGGCTAACAATATATCTTTTGCATAAAAAAAAACTTTGAATTTTATCATGTTATTAAAGTCAATAGCGTTTTTTTTGGACTAATAAATCCGATTATTTACACCAACAATTTTACAATTGAATCAACGAAATTTCATTCAATAACACCAATGATATTGGATCAATGATTTTTTTTTCTAAGTGTATGTTTGGAAATTACAATCTTCTGGCTGGGATACCTTTCGAGCAAGTACATCTTCACGTAATGTTGATTGAACTCACAGAACATTGACATGTTCTGAAAAGTGGAGCCTGTCTTTAAGAACTAAAGAAAAGCTGCTTTGCTTTTCACCTCACCAAAGATATTTATAATTGATTAGGATGAAACTAATACATCTGTTGTAATTCTATTCATGATTAAAAGCATTCATTTCATCAATGATAGTCGACGAGGATAACAATGCTTATCACAAATACCGGGATTACGATAACCAATGATTTGAGCACAAAGAATAACCAAATTATTTATTTTGTTAAGAATTATGGCAGTACTTTTTCACGACTCAAGTTTCTACGCGGGTACATTGAGTCTCTTTAAAAAAAAAATACAGAAAAACAACAAAAACATGGCCGACAGAAGATGATACTGTTTTCAAAGTCGGTGGACATGATATCTCGAGAACCACTTGATGGATTGTTTCCAAATTTACAGGAGATGCGATGAGAAATATTTGCGGTTCGTTGACGATCTTACTTTCTTCAAGTCGATCTTCATTTTTCAATAGTTACGTAGAAGTGACGACTTTTGTCATAGATTTTGTATACTCGAGTTTCAATTCGTCGCTACTTTGTTTAAAAAAGTGATTACAAAAATCGACGATCGTCAACGACTCGTATTTATGGTTAACTTCAATGACCCGTTTGGTTTTTAAATTTCAGATGGGCCGTTTAAGCTTGAGAGTGTCCACCGCCGAAAATTGCGATACAAATTTCAGCATCTGCCGGCGGCCATGTTTTGTTGTTTTTCTGTATCTTTTGGTGATTTTTTAGGGCTCTCAATATATGTACCTTGGTGTAACAAAAAATGCTTGTCTTTTCCACTAACCGTTTCCCAGAAAAAGATTGGCATTTGGAAATTTTTTTCAGGCCTCTAGATAGATGTAGCCCCTTAACGCCGTACGTTCACGTCGTCAGTCGATTAATGTTAATCAAAGCTGATCCTCTCTCAATATTTTGCACATGGAAAATTATACGTTACCATATTACGATGTAATGGAGATTTAAATGGGGGTGTTCAAACATTATCGTAGCGAAGCTCTCTTGTGACGAGCTACACCTTACCACCATTATCAAAAATGGGCGCATATTTCGAAAAAAGAAAACGAATTTTAGGATCCGTAGAATCGATAAGCGTAGGGTATAAAATTTGGTCTTGTGTCCAAAACTCGAACACCTTTAAGGCGGGATATACATTTACAACGATCAAAAAATCGATATCATTTCTTCCTTTAAACGATAGAACTATATATGTAGAATATTTTCCTAAAGTTTCAAAGTGAAATTCAAAAAATTTCAAACGTTACAGCCCGCCAACGCTGTGCCTCACCTAAAGTTTGATAATTATAGCATAATTATATCTTAGTTTAAAAAATCCTTCAATATTGCTTATTTTTTCCTGTCTAAATGTATATCCCGCCGTAAAAATGTTTTAGTATCTGTTTTGTAGCCGTCCCAACGATCGTCACATCACATTGAAGTTGCCACACAATTAGGACTCTAATGGAGGTGACAATTGTCCGCCGTTACAGATGGTGAGAATGTTTAGACAACTGTTGTATCTCGGAGCATTCTCACGATCGGCCACGTCGGGTTATCCCATAGCGTTGTAATCAGGCTTTATCTCAAAAGCTCCATATCCGACGGTCATTGCTATCGACTAAGGTGCTGGCTCCGCTAGTGTTTGATGGCAAGGTTCGTTTCGTGATAAAGACGTAATTCGGTACGCCTGTTTGAAGAGCCACCACATTGATAGAATTGTTATCGGGCGCCTAAGTTTCAGACGCATAAACGCTGATGGCTCAGTCTCGCCGTGATATCGTTCGGAGCCAATTAGACAGCTGGTAACAGGACCCAAAGTCTCGGTATCTCTTCGCTTAAAGCCACGTTCAAAGTACCGTGTGAATGTGACTTTGTGCAAGCGCAAGGGGCGAATGCGATCGCTGCTTCGCGATCATCTCCTAGCAGACTCGTCGAAGCTTCGCAAAGAACGTTGCGCAAAAAGTGCTAGATGGATCGCGCTACGGTTCGATGCGCCGTATTTTGTCTTGTTCGGCTAATCAAATTGGCGTCAACGTGGATTGCCAACTTGTAAAGAATGTCGCTTTTCTTCTGGCGTTCGCAGCCGACAACTGCTTGGTGAAAAAAATGGAATCCTTAAAAGATGGCACTCCAACGCGAGATGGCACACGACTGCCTCGGTGGACCAATCCATGAAAAGTTAGCGGAACTTTTCTCAAAAATGGCTGAACCGAACGACTTGATATTTTAACAGTCGCCATCTAATTCGCCCATTGTACGTAGTTTTGAAATTTTTTAAAGCTAGAGAAAAGACCTACGACTCCCCGATATTACTGATTAAAAAAAAGATTTTGGAAAATCAATTTTGAAAAAAAAGACAATTTTGGAAAAACAACTTTGGAAAAAGCGTCTTTGAAACAATTTTTTTTTAAATCAGCTGATCCAGCTACGACTCACTGAAATTCGTAATTTTTAAACAAAAAAAAATAACAGAAGAAGTCCAATGGCGCCAAATCGCACGATCTTGGTGGCCAATTCACATCGCCGGGGCGCGAGATAACACGACCATGAAGCTTCGTCTGCAATAACTGCATTGTTTCGCCCGCAGTGCGGACTTTTCGAACCGTCTCCGCGAAATTGTCACCATTTTTGTAGTGAATTTTTACAACTTCTATGCGTTGCTCGATCGTGTAACTGTCCATGACTAAACCTCAATACTTCCTGATGCCAGTTGTCAAAGATTAGTACTCTATGTTCGCCACAAAAAAATGGCCCGCAATTTAAAACGGCAGGTAATTTTGAGGCACCCTTTATATGCGGGGTCTGCACCAGTGCCGCTTGAGTTCATCACTTCTTTTTCACAACCTTGCGGACGTTTCAAAGTACGGAGTTTGGACTCCTGCAGGCCAACCTCCATAAGAGCAACGTTCTTTTCGTGGTTAAATTTAAAAGCCACGTGGCTACTTTCACGCAAGGACGATAGTGAACCAAAATCCCAATTCGTCCGGTTCCCAGTGCGATTTTGTTCATTTAAGGCGGTCCTCTAGTTTCTCGGGTCGAAAGAATCGATTTTTTTTTCATAATTCACATCTACATGTGTAGAAAATGTGTGGCAAAGGATTTTTCAAACGCGTTTTTCTCGAAACACCATTTTTCCAAACGGTGACCACGATATTTCAGAAACTACTGCACCGATCTTGTTCAAATGTATACATCATCTTTAATATGTTATAAGCCAGCGATTGAACTAGGATTATCATGATTGCTTCGATAGTTTTTTTTTTGTACGAGCGAAAAACTTAAGAAAAAATGAGTAAAAAATAGAATGTAATTTACTGGTGCGATGGTCTAGTGGTTAGCGTGCTCGCCACTAAACCAGCGGACCGGGAGGTCCCGGGTTCGAATCCCAGTCGCGTACATTTCGTCGTGAAATGTTTTTCTTCGGCATTTCGCGGCAAAATAAGACTAGTTCCACGACTGGGGGGCGAACTCGATGACCGGCTGTATTGGTATAGGTTTTCCGCAGTTTCCCTATACCCATGACAGAAATGTCATGATGAATATAATACAGAGGGGGAAGTCGGCTGCGGCCGCGACAGGGGGGAACAGGGAGAAAGATGGAGACAAAAAAGGAGTAAACAGTAGAGGAAAGAACGGTCATGATGATGGGAAAGAATAGGTAACAAACGCGAAAAGCGTGTACCTAAGGAAAAAACCAATAAAAAAAACCAAATAGAATGTAATTTTCAAAAGTGTATAAAAAAGTCAATTTTTGTAATTTAGAATTCACTCTACTTCAATCGCTAGTCTTAAATATGAAGATTAGAATGCCGTTTGGTTTTTTGATTTCAGATAAGCAGAACAGCCGCAATCTTGGTCACGGTCAAGCACCTCTTTTACTTGATGTCTTCCTGTCGGCCACTATAACGTTTATTCTATTATATATTTTGACTTAAAAAAATGTGTAAAGCTTATTTAAATGTTAATAAAGATTATGCAAAAACAATGAGATTGATTATTTCGATGCTTTGCCTGTAAAAAATTATTGAAAAAGCCGTAAAAAAACAGCCGAGAAACTAGAGGACCGCGTTAATAGCCGCAGCTTCGGTCCAACGAGGATTGGAATTCCTACTAACGATCAGAGCCAACGAAGCCCAGCGATAGATCCTCGTTCGCACCTTTCCAAATGCCGCATACCTAATCCGACGCAATTTTTCATCGGCCATGAAAAAGCGCTTGAATTCCTTCGGCATCATGAGAAAGAAAGCACGTCGCGTCGTTTACCGCGCGTCAACTCCGTTCGAACAATCGTATCCGAGCCGGCAAATTCCAAAGTCGACACTACGACGAGAAAGACGAGAGCAGCGAAAAATCGCGCACAGCTAGGAGAGCCGGTATAATCGCGACGGTTGCGTTTTCGTATGTGCCGAATCGGTGGAAACGAGAGCAAAGTGGGGAAAAGAGCAAATAAAAAACGACGAGTGCGTATGTCGAGGGTGAGCGGCAGAGGTGGAGAGAGGCAAGGGGGCACACGCGCTCGAGTTCGGGCGCGCGTGCCGAAAGCTCGCGCGGGGCTCATTCACATTTTGATGTGACCGGCCGTGACCGAGCGTCACGTGGATGCGCACTCGTTTCCCCAGTTTGCCCCGTGGCTCGCGGGCCACCGCCACCTCCAATAATATCACACACGCGAAAAAACGAGTGTCATGTGCGTGGATTAGCTCTCGTGGCTTCACACACCGAGGGCCCACACAGCCGTGTTTCTGTATAAACCATGAGCTCACCGCTTATTGCGTGAGCGTGTTCGCCTCTGCTTCGTTTTTACCGATGCTTCTTCTACGCTCTTTTCTTTTTTCATCGTTCAATCGTCACGTATTGCGCATCCGTATATATGCGTGCGACGAGAAAATACCACGGACGAAAGTGGCTATTGGAACGACGTTTAAGGGGTTACGCGGGTTTCGAAGTCAAAAAAGCATATTTTCTTTATTAAAAAAATATAATATATCAATTGTTTTATTCAAAATGTTGAGGGAGTGTACCTGAGTAAACGGCGAGAAAAACAGGTAAACTTCGGGAATTTTTATCTCAAAAACTAATGTTTAGATTGGATCCGGGTTTTTTTTATTGCAAAATATGTACATTGAGGTTTGTTTAGGAATTTTTAAAAATAAATTCGTTGACTGGAAGCGATGTTTTCGGAAATATTCTAGACATATTGTACTATTAGATAACAAAATTTAAAAAAATGGGTTTTTTGAAATTTTCAAACCTATGTAACCCCTTAACTTCACATAAACTTGGGGACGAAAAAACAGGGCGATTTTCCATATTTTTTCCTGATGGGAATATTTGGGTAGAGAGGTCGGGAATTTTACTCACGATTGATACACGGTCTGGCCGAGTTAAATTTTTTTTCATTGTGAACTATTGATAATCATAGAAGTTATTATTTTGTTAACGAAGTGCCGGTGCTGGATGACCAATCCGTGTAGGTGGTCCTGGCGAATAGGGAGATCGGAAATGAAAAATAAAAAAATCTATTCTCAGTGTGATAATACAACTTCCGTATGACTGGGGACTTTTTAGAAATGTTCAAAATTACGAACACGGCAAGCTGTAGAAGACATTTATATGAAAAAAAATATTATGTACTAAAAAGGGGAAAACAATTTTTTTTACCATGTCACTTATATGTGACCATAAATCAAAGCTTGGGCGCTCAAAATTTAGGCATATAATTTTTTATTTACATAAATATTTACAATAAATTAACATATTAACGGTATTTAATTCACAATACAACGACCTTACATTTCTTAAATAAAAATTCTGAATCTGAGTATAAACGTGTGATGATAGTTTCTCTAACTACTATTGTACCAAATTAAATACGGTTAATGAAACTGAATTAATCAAATTTATTAAACATGTTAAAAGTTGAGCGCACCAAGCTTTTATTTATAGTCACATACAGATGACTTGGCAAAAAAAATATTTTCTACTTTTTAGTACATTAAATGAAATCTTGTTTTTTAAGCGTATTTTTTTAAGTTGAATTATGTATTGTCCCCTCTTATATCCACGTTTGCCAAATTTCTGAACTCTAAGTAGTCAGGAAGTGGGTGAAATATCGAGTTTCCGTTTTGCATCTCACGCCAAGTCAAGTTAAATAAAAGCTTGTAAATAGTTCGATTTTCGACAGAAAAAACAAGTTCAATCATTTGTTATTGACAAATGGATAAACATATTGAAAAATTATTCGACCCTACTATAGACAAGGTTATAAACTATGCTCTGCCCGAATTTGAAGTGAATCGGATGAATAGAATTATGAGATTCAACGTACACCGTTTCATAAAATGTAGTTTGGAGAAAAACGCAAAAAAAAAGGGTGATTAGCCCTAGTGCGGTGGGCGATTTGTCATTGAACGACCAATTTTTGCAATGTTTACAACATCTTTGTTGCAAGTTAAAGTTGAGACTCTAGGCTATAAAATTATGCAAAAAAAATCGTATTTCGGCAATTCCAAGCATACGTAGACTCTTCAACACATTTGCTACATTTTTTTGTTAATTCTTGTTACGTGTTCGGATTAACTAATAAACCGAGTTAATTTATCGTTCAGGCGTGGCACCGAGAAGCAAATTCACGACGAAGATGGTCATAACTCGGTCAACTTTTTTAATTTTCATAAAATCTTTTATGCCCATTGAAGCTAAGGGCATGTACAAGGTCAACATAACCTCACAAATTTTCCAAGCCAATTTTCTCATAGATGGTTAAATTTTTTCGGAAAAACAAAGCTTTTTTTTAGGAAAAAAAAACAAACAAACAAATTAGGCTCTAGCATACTCCCTGACGCAGAGCTTGATGATTTCCTTTTGCCCTAAATATTATTCATCTCTGTTTAAAAATGTCAGCTATCTCTCTCACACTCATATGTCACGTGGTAGATCTTCTACTTCGCCTTAAGATCCAATGCTATAAAACTGTAAGATAAAAGAAATCGAATGTTTCCAATTTGAAACTTATGCATACCCAATCCATGCAACGTGAGTTGTCTTTCCACTAACCGAACCCGGTATTTTCTACTTCGAGTGGAAAGGCAGGCTATGGCACAGTCAGTTGAGCTACTCTAGACTGGGATTCCGCAAGTTCGATAACCGCCGACTTCAGCAGGGCTACCTAAAAAATTCCAGGTCCTTCCCAAATTCGCTGAGACAGTGTTTCAGGGGTCGCAAAAAAGCAGTTACTATGAAAAGCGTGGATGACCGGAAAACCTGAGTCCCGGGTGTGATCGGCACCTTATAGTGCCTGACGTGCCATGTCGCTACGTGGCGCTTATTAGCGCTGAAAATGGCCAATGGCGAAGCAAAACATTATACCTATAGGATCTTGCAGACGAAGCCTTAAGGGGGGGACCTCCTCCAGACGACAGGTTTTTCAATATCTCTTAGAAAAAATTCACAGCATTTATTGCAATTAATAAAATTACATAATAATATTGACGATCAAATGAATACAATTTTTTTTTCGTGAGTGAACAAAAACAAAACGGCGGCGAACGCCCAGGTCCTTATAGTTAACTAAAATAAACGAAACAAATGTTTTTCGTTAAAATAAGTCATTTCGCTTTGCATGAACCCAAAATTAGCCGGAAAAAATTGAAAATTTGGAGACAAAAAGAAGAAAAAAACATTTTTTTTCTTTAAACAAATAGTTGAAAACAATATTTATTATAACAGTTTCTACAAATTTTAGGCTTATGCAAAGGCCGGTAAGTTAAAAAATATCTGTACAAAAATTCAAGTTGATTGGTTCATTACTTTTTGAGTTACATTCCACGGCACGGAAAAAAAAACAAGTTTCGAGAAAAACTCGATTAAAGTTTTCGTTCTTGAAAAGTGGATTTTAGAGTGATTTATAATTCCCAAGCTTAATCTGCAATGCCAGGGCCATAAGGAAAGCTTTCTACTAGGAAATCACTAATCAGGGCTGCATTTGTCTCTTTTTAGGTGAACTGTTCGTGTGAAAACGAAAAACAACGGTTACACAGGCCGAATTTTTCTTTACAATCGTCGGAAGTGCCCCCTATTATTCAAAAAGTAAACTAGCAAACTTTGGCTAAGAAATTAAAAGATAGAGGCCGCAAAGGGCGCGTGCTCGTTTACCTCGGTACTTTTTGGGGCCATCACTTCGGTGACTGCCTAGGGACCTTTAGGACTTTTTTTGGGCTTCAAACTTTGGAAATATATTCTTCAGATACTAAATGAATTTTTAAAGCAGTAAAAAAAATTGATATCTGGAGGAGGTTCCCCCCTTAACCGCATGCAGTTTGCGTGCCAATATAAGATTTACGCAAAATGTGCTGTATTTGGCACGTTTAGAAAATTCTAATTCCCATGACGCTTCACACTTAAGCGGGGAGATACCTTCAGGCGAGGAAAAAAATTGTCGATGTTTTTCTTTTTTTTTCAAAAGGAAAGATTTCTTCACAATTTTTTTAACTTAGGGTATGTTTAATTACTACTTTTGGCTATTACATGGTATTTTATTATATTAATGTTTAAAAATGGCAGTGGCATGGCACGGTCTTTTAAACTGCATTTTCAAAACTGGCGTGACGTATAGCTCAAAAACCAATCGACCGATTCCGATGAAATTTTGTATAGATATTTCTAACCTTATCTTTAGCCTAAAACCCTAAATCTTTTAGAAAAAAAAAATTTAATGTATTGTAAACGAGGCCAGTTTTTTCGTAAAATTCAATGTTTTTCTTTCAAAGCATACCATTTCATCGGTTTCAACATTTCTCGATTTTTCTTGGTTCATATTCTGCCTATGAGTGTTAACGAAAGAAAAATCTTCGTTGGTTTTTTTCCGATTAATCCCGCTGACGCTGCGTGTCACGCCGTTTGACAACATCCGCTGCGACCCGTTTAGAAGACTGTGCGTAACCCGCCATTTTTAAAGATCAATAAAAAAATACCATGTAACAGCCAAAACTAGTAATAAAAAATACCCCAAGTCTAAAAAATGGTGAAGAAATCTTTCCTTTAAAAAAAAATCACGAAAATCAGCAATTTTTTTCCTCGCCTAAAGGTATCTCCCCCCTTAAAACCTGTTGGTTGTTTGAATTGAACACTTTTTCAATAACGTTTCCAGAAGACCCAATTTGACTCACCGAGATCTGGAGGATGGGGTAAAAAACCTAAACCTAAGAGACAGGTGCCCTCGAATGGAAAAAAGACTGATTTAAGGTGACTAAATTAATTACTGGGGGGTGCCAACGAATTACTGTTGGCCACGTTTGAATGAACAGTTTTGGTGATCCCAATAATCCAAGGAGGTTCAATTTTTTTTCTCCACAAATAATCTAATACCAGGGTAGATTGGGTACGGTTGAAACACTGCGAATATTCACGAAAGTGTAAGTGGTGCGGAAGGGGGTGCAAGGGGAAAGACGCACGTCTTGCAAGCCTCGACACGCTTGGCAGTGCAACGTGTAACATCCCGCAAAACTGACGCTCGCAGAGGGTTAAGTTCTTTTCGTGTAAAAGTATTTTTGATGAATTTCTTTTTGATATTACTTCGTTGATATAACAATTTGCGTATTGGGTCATATTCTGAATAATTATTGAACTTCGGAGCTCAGTAAACAAGCAACTGTGTATTTGTAGATTGCGTTTCTTGGTCACTGGGATAGTTTTATTGTCGAAAGGAGGGGGAGTACGATTGTAACGATTTTCGTGGGTACGGTTGTAACATGATTAATGTTCGTATTCTCTACATTTTAGATGCCAAGGTCAACCCTGGTCTCACTTGGAGTGTTACTGCCGGTAGTCACCATTATATTTGCCATGATTGCGACTAATCTCATTGAGTTTTTTTTTTGGAATTCTAATTTGTTTTTATTTTAATTGTTCGAAAAGTGTTTCGTTGATGCGATGAACAATTATCTTCATTAATTGAAAGATTTGATCCTATTTAATGCTAGTTTAAGATTAAAATAATAAATATGTCAACGTTGATCTGATCAATGTAGTAGGCTGATTATATAGGACTATAAGCTTTCACCTAAATAATAATAAACAGTGCCATACTAGAGAAAAGTAATTTGCATGTAACTTAATACGTGTTTTTCATTTAAAAGTGATCACAATCCATGCACTGTGTGTTATTTGGATGTGTGTGGATACAAATGACCCCCAGCCCTGTTACGACCGCTCCTGGTATGAGTACGGTTGTAACTGTGGCACACGTTTTACAAAACGAGCTTTATCTCATATTCTTTGAGATATGGACACCTAATTGTAATTTCGATTTGAGGGCAGATGACCAGTCTTAAATATAAAGCATTTTATTTGCACGTCTTATGCCATCATTGCAACGTTATGGACGATCAACGGAAAACTGTTACAACTGTCCCCAGACTACCCTACGACATAAATGCAATTGCAAAGAATGGAATTCAATTGAGTCTCGGCATATAAAGCAACGCTGCTGTATATGCCGAGAAGACAATGATTGGACGATTTATCGTATTTGCCAAGTAGCATTCAACCCGGTGTAGACTTTACGGTTGAAGTCCCGCTGATGTGGAATCAAGACAGAGTCAACGATATGGGAGGTCTTTCCACTGCCGTACAGACTTGCGGTCGACTTCAAAATCAGGCCTTTGCGAAATTCACTACAATAGAGTAGAAAATGTGTTGCGGAGCCGGATATAGAGACGAACAGCTGCCCTATATTGGCAGTTACGGTCTTCAATGATACGTCGACTTCTTTTTTTATCCTGGTGTCGCGAGATACACGTGTCACTGTTGTATCGATTTGTACGACGACAAGCGACAGGAACCACCGGAGCCGGATTAAAATTCTGAACTTTGAATAATCAGAACGCTGAAAACTCCGAAAGAATTTGACGAGAAAGACCAAAACTCCGAAAATCTTAACACCGTCAAAATAATTCGGCTATGGAAGATTTAGAAGTTTCAAAATTTGCAATAAATCGACAAATTATTTCAAGATTTTTTTTATTTATTAAGAAGTGATTTTACGTCAATTTTGAAATTTGTGTAGACAATGTTATACGTTCTACATCATTTACAATCAACTGTGTAGACTTTAGCTGGCATGATCTTGACGAACCTTGTAATTTCGGAACATTAAAATTAGGAATTTTAAACCGTCGGTGCATTCAAAGTTCGGAATTTCAAACCGGCCCCCATGTCAAGATCATGCCAGGGAAAGTCTACACCGTTGACTGTCAATAATGTAAAACGTATAACATTATCTAGACAAATTTCAAAATTGACGCACAATCACTTTTTAGTCAAAAAAAAAAATCGTGAATTAATTCGTCGATTTATTGAAAATTTTCAATCTTTTAAAACTTCCATAGCCGAATTATTTTGACGGTGTTCAGATTTTCGGAGTTTTGGTCTTTCGTGTAAAATTCTTCTGGAGTTTTGATTTTTCGGGGTAGTATTCTTTCGGAGCTTTGAGCGTTCTGATCATTCAAAGTTCGGAATTTCAACCCGGCCCCATCTTGAATTTCGGAACAATAAAATTCGGAATTTTAAACCGTCGGAGCATTCAAAGTTCGGAATTTTAACCCGGCTCCGAACCACCGGGACTCGAAAAAAACCCCGCTTTTCTTGAGATAACAGTTTTAGTGCATAATTATCTGAAGCCGTGTGTTTTGTCTTTTTCATCGAGATCTACTTGTGGAGAAGATGAAACTGACTTGGTCCTGCGACCACGTGCGCCTACATGGACCTAAATAGAATAACCCAGGTAGGAAATCAAAAGGCTGACGATGGAAACAAACTTGTGCGAGCCTTGTTTCACCGAGCCTGAGTGAGACAGACCTGGGCCAGGTTTCATTGCATCGTTTGGGTTGCAGCCTGGAACCAAGACTGGCTGCTTAGCCTAATCTCAGGGTTATTTCAAGCTTCATTCAGCCAGTGAATTTTAAGGCTAAAAAATCAAGGCTGGATGCAGGCTTGTTTCAGGTTGTGATAAAATAAAATAAATTTTAAATAATCTTTTTTCTGTACTTTTATGAAAAAAAATTAGCAATAAATTTGTCGGGTGCGAAGGCACGAAAAACGAAAGCGAAGGACGCTGCTTAGAACATTTAAACATATTCTCTTCTCGATATTTATGAGGTACACAAAAAAGTTTTTTTCTCGTCACACACAGATTTCGTATATACTCACTCTCTGGAGTTTGCGTACACTCTGTGTATTACGTGTCCCATAAACAATAAATAAAATAAAGTATCGTGTTTGAAATATTTTTTATATATATTTTATAACAAATAATATAATGAATAATAAATAGTATTATAATAGTAATAAATAATAATAAATATATATAATAAATAAAATGAATTCTTTAAAAAAATTTTAAATTTACCCCAATGTAGAATATAGAAAACTAAAAACAGGCCTCATATAGCCTCGATAAGAGTTTGGGATAAGCCTGGTCATAAATGCTCGTGAAGATTTCATTAAGGCTCGTTTTGAACCTTGTTGTTTCGTCGTTTCAGGCTTAGTACAGGCTTTTCTACCAGCCTTTGGTCAAGCCTGTGTGCAACAGCCTGAAACCGCGTTATCATTCAGAGGTTCAGCGAGGCCTGAAATCAGGCTGGTGCTCAGCCTGAATTAAAAAATGTGAGCCTTGTTTCAGAGCTTGGCGAGCCCTTTTTCATCGTCAATTCCTACTTGGGAAGTACTATTTGCGGAGTCTGCATAAGCTTGAAATTTGGGAAATACGATGTTTTTATTGCATAGTTTCATAGCCTGGAGTCGTAACATTAATTGGCACCGAAGAATCCGTAAAGTTTTTCAAAATTCAGCAACTTATGACGATTTTTGTGAAGGGTCAGATCGCCCACTGCACGGCGAACCGTCCCGCTGCGATGTCTCCTTTTCCGCGTTTTTCTCGAAACTACGTTTTATGAAACGGTGTAAGTCGTATCTCGAAATATTTTCGTCCAATTTACTTCAAATTCGGACAGAGCCTAGCTTATATCATTTTCTATTGTATGGCCGGATGATTATTTTAATATGTTTATCTACTCGTTAACAACAAATGATTGAAGTTGTTTTTTATGGAAAAACAAACTTCCTTTTTCTACAGCTTGCCATTGTGATAATTTCACTATTTCAAAAAAAAATATCCGCTTAAACGAAAATTTTATTTTTATACTAAAAGCACAAAAGTATAAAAGTACATCATGCAAGGTCCTCTCTTCATTCGACCTGTACCATTAGAGTACTATGATTGCAAATGATTAAAGCCTCAGATACGCGATCTCGTCGATTTTCGTTGGTACAATTAGAGGAGCCGTGAAAAACGAATGACACATGCATTGCTGAATTTGTTTTTAAGCAATATTTATTCAATCTCTTGACTGCCTAATAAAAAAAAAACAATTACGGAAACATTTCGGAAATATTCGCCGGTAAGTATATGGTTTTTCTGGACGCACGCGTTGATGGTGACAGTCCACAGCGTCGAACTAACGCCTTAAATGAAATCGAAATGAGTATGCAATAAATTATTGCGGTCCAACATATACGATAACAATAACTACATGTCATTTAAACATGATTCCACAAGCAAATGACTGCGGGACCCTACTTTATGCTCGATCCAACATGCACATGGCTCTTGCGCATTATTCCTAGCCAAGAAAAGAGATTCCGCAGGCCTACAATAATCAAGTACGTGCTCGTACTACTCGGCCACTGCGCTTCCGTTTTTCCGACACTTACAGAAAAAAGACAAATGGAATTACTTTAAAATTGAAAAGTATCTTCGTCATTTCATCAGCGTATCCATTATTCACGAAGAATCTCCAATGTACTCCTTCTCGATCAACCATGCTAGTTCAACTTCGATACAGTGTACATTTTTGTCCTCATTTGCTTTTGCATCCAAGTTCTTTATTCGTCCGATAAAAATATCGAAAATAAATTGAAAAATTTTTAACTCGGTAGCAGCACCGTACTTCTAACTGTAAGAAATGTTGCGGGACAAACGACGAAATGTAACCATTTGCTTCAAATTTATACAGTAAATTTTTCGTTGTATGCTGAATGCACTCTCCGAATTTTAACACGATCGTCTGCATTTCTATCAAATTGGCAATTGAAAAAAAATACTTTTTTACATAGGGAGATACCTATGATCAGATAACATAAGGAGTACATTATGACACTGACGACAAAATTGTCACAATGTACTAATTGATTTGATGGTTTTGCATAACACTTTAAAAAAATTTTCACACTTTTTCATGCGTAAACCTGCCATTCAGCGATAAGTGTAGGCATCTCTCTATATTGAAAAGTGTTTTTTTTTCAATTATAAATTTTATAGAAACGGTGTAGATGATCGATTTAAAATTTGAAGGATACATTCAGGAAATGACAAAGAATTTATTGTATAAATTAAAATCAAATCGTAATATTTTGTCAATTGTCCCGAAACTCCTTAAGGCGGGATATACATTTACAACGAACAAAAAATCAATTTCTCTTTTCTTTCTTTAAACGATAGAACTATATATGTAGAATATTTCCGTCAAGTTTCAAAGCGAAATTCGAAAAACTTCAAACGTTACAGCCCGTCAACGCTGTGCCTCACCGCTCGGAGTCAGAGCGGTCGTGATCTTCAAACGCGTTTTTCTCAAAACTGCATTATCGAAATTGGCGTGCAGAATTACTCAAAAACTATTAAGCCGATTGAGTTGGAACTTGGTAGAAATATTGATATATTGGTATCTTCTACTTGACGAAAATTGTTTTTGAAACATTGGTAAAAAAAAATACTTTTTTAATCCACATTTTTCAGAAATGTTGCGTGAAATATTAATTCTTTTTTGTAAATGCGTGCCATTTTCTCATATTTGCGTTTTCTTAATTTTAATTACCCTCACATAGAAACTATGCTATGTTCTAACTGAAAAAATGTTTGAACTTTTTTGTAAATCAGTCTACGGGAAGCTAGACTACACGCCGATTCGCGACTCCCGCAGCGACCTTTCTGTAACACTCTGCCACAGCGCCGCTATTTTGATGATGAATTAATTCAAAAGAATTGTTTCCCATACTTAAATATACTATTAAAATATACCTAAAGTTTGATCATTGTAGAAAAATTATTTCTCTCTTAAAAAAATCCCTCAATATTGCTTATTTTTTTCTTGTCTAAATGTATATCCGGCCTTAAACGTGTTTTTCTCAAAACACTGTTTTCCAAGTCGGTGGACATGATATCTCGAAAACCACTTGATGGATTGTTTGCAAATTTAGAGGAAATACAATGAGAAACATTTAAAGGTCGTTGCCGATCTCACTTTTTTTGTAGTAACGTAAAAATGACGACTTTTTTCATAGATTTTGATGCTCGAGTTTGGATACGTCGCCACGGCGTTTAAGAAAATTATTTAAAAAATCAACGATTATCAACGACTCGTAATTATTGTTAACTTTATTTATACCCGTTTGTTTTTTAGATTTTAGATAGACCGTTCAAGCTGTAAAGTGTCCACCGCTAAACGTCGGGAGAAAAATTCAATCATCTGCTGGCGGCCATGTTTTCGATGTTTTTCTGTATTTTGTGGTGATTTTTCTTAAAGGCTCTCAATATATGTACCTATGTGTAAAAAAATGCGTTTCTTTTTCGCCAACCGTTTCCCAGAAAATCATATCGGTATTTGGCCAATTTTTCCGGGCCTCTAGATAGATGTAGCCCCTTGAACACTTATTTATTTTCAGCAGCGAAATATCGTCGCAGTCCTTGCCGGGGAAATGAGCGAGCAATCCGAAAAGGATATTCCTGCCGTGATATTAACTTGTAAGAATAATGTGACGATCTATGACCTCTGTTGACCTCCGGCGTT